>CAXARB010000113.1:0-45103 GCA_963971165.1 Philopedon plagiatum | reverse complement strand
TGATTTTCTAGACGTTTGTAGGTAGGCAGCCCTCGGTTCAGCTTTACGTTAACATGTAGATTGCCACTTATCCTTGTGACGTAACTTTTTTGAGCCGGCAAATGGCTCCTTTTGAAATTGTAATACATTATACCGAAAAGTAAAATTTTTTTTAGCTAAATTAACGCAGTAATTTTCCTCAAAATAGCAGTTTTGGGGTTGTAATGACCTCCTTAAACGATTTATGCAATAAAAAAAAAATGTGCATATTCCTTATTGGTCGACGGCCCACCAATAATATCTGGCCACTCCCACTATGGAAATACTCTCAAACCGCCCCCTAAAATATATTATTTCAAAACATTTGGTTCGGAAAAAGAAAAACTAATTAGGTATCTAATACGCGCATTGTATTTGCATCGTATTAATAATATTAATTAGTGGTTAAACATAAAAAATTATAAATACGATTTCTGTCAGGCCAGCGCTAGGCATCAAATTTAACGGTATCGGACCGATTTTCTGACATAACCAGCGTAGCCCAAGGGGTGTACAATCGCAGCGAGATAATCCGACGCTCGCGGGTTCGAATCTGTGTTGGGACAAGAACTTTTTTTTTAATTTTTTGATATTTAAAAAATTAGATCGGCTCTAAAAGGTGTATTGGCAACAATGTCTTCCTCGATCAAATATTTTTAAAATTGTTGGCAATCTCATATTTACTACAGCTTACAGCCTGCACGTGCGTAGACAAATATCGTATTACTATGTCTAGTCGCCAGCATTGTATTTATTGAAGAAAACGGAGTTTCGGCAGCGTTCCTAATTTTATTTTACGAATATGTAATCATACTTTTAGCTCAGAATTTTTTCTGTTTATATTCTGGGCTTTTAGTACAAGGCGCGACACCTATTGAGGAGAAGCTAAATTTTTCACAACGGAAACCGCTAAAATCTGCTAATTTAGAGTATTAAAACACATAGAAAAAAGCCATAAACAGAAAAGTGATACTAAAAGTCATAAACATCAAGAGTAGTAATGTTCAATATTCTGCAGTACCTATTTTATGATTTTTGCAGTGTTTATTTGTAGGTAAATAATTTCTTGGCACATTATTAAAAAACATTTCTTAATTAAAAAAGTGTATTTTGCTTGTTGCGTTGATATCACTAGTTGCCCACAAAATTTTGACCCACCTGTAAAAAAACTCACGGGCCGCGCCTGGTTATTAACCGACAGAGAGTAAATGCAATTTTCAAAGAGTCTTTAAAATCATCCCTGATATGAATAACCTACTGCATAGATGTCACTGCTTTATCCTGACAAAACTTGAAAAGCACTTCCAACACTGCTTGAAGACAATATGGGTCCGGTCTAGCTGATGTAGGGTACATTTTAGCTGCGTTTTTACGGTTTCTATGTTTAAACATTTTTATTTGAAGGAAAACTAAATAATTTATGTAGCGGTAAAACAGTAGATTTTATGGTGTTGCGATTATCTTGAAGTCCACAGCATAAAGTATCCAAAACTGTTGTAAATTCCATTCTTAAGAATTGTTTTAATGTGATTTGTGCTTCATTGTCCATTTCATCCAGTCTTTTGGGTGTCACGCGTCTTCTGTGGTTGTGGTGGCTTTCAAACTCTTGCGTACCATCAATGTCTACTTTTTTCGCAAACAACAATGCGCAATCTATTAAATTGTTTTAAATCTTCTGTACTTGTAAGGTCTTTTAAACACTGAATAGTACTTTCAATTATAGAAATGCAATCAATAATATTTAAGTCGAGGGCTCCAAAATTTCTGTTAAAATTTCTACTTTGATTTGAACATTATATTTTTTGTAAAAAATAAAGTTACAACAAAATCGAAAGTTTTTATTTTTTTTTTTGTATAAAGCCGACGTCCTATGCGTACAATTTCCGAGGTCCGGTATCCGAAAAAGTGTGAAATTTCGTGTCAAAAAACAACCCGTATCTCATTCATCCGATCGTATCCGTTGACAGTTGTCATTCTCAGATAAATTAAAGTATTTCTCTCGATCTGTTAATCTCATTTCTTGTAATAAACAGTGGCAAAAAGCTCCTTTAGTTTTACGATGTTTTAATAATGAATAAAAATACGTCGTGGCCGCGCAGATGACGTTACTTCGAGAGAAAATCAAAGTGACTAGGCCGCTTGACTGATCGACGCATCGGCATACCGTTGTTAGTGTATCGTGGATAAAAGTAAAACATTATTCAGTTTACACCGATTTGCCAATGCCTGAATCAGTGGCGTAACTAAGAGTATGTGCGCCCCTTGCAGAAATAAATAACTTTTAAAAAACAACAGAAATGAACAAAACATACAAAGAAACTCTTCAAAAAATAACTTGAAAGTGAAAGAAATACACCATTCGGAAGCTTCAAACGTTAAATTTGTAGGGTGACAGTTCCTGTTCAAAATGTCAGCCTTCGTTGCGTTCCAATAAAATTGGATGCGCACTCGTTCAAGCGCATTCTAACTACCGTCTCTTTTCTCTGAGCGTAACTAGCTTCAATTTTTTAGGGGACTACTGGGTTGGCAAGTTTTTTTAAAGAACAACCAAAGAAACAAAGTTCAAAATGGTAGGAACATAAGTTTACTGCCCAACCAAAAAGTGACGACCAAAAAAAAAGGAACGCACTACGTATATACATATATCATATTATTTCTAGACAATGCTATGTATTATCGAAGTGTCAGAAAATTTGGGGGAAGGCTTAGTCTTACCTATGGAGGACTTGAAGGGAAGAGACCGATCGAAATACGCTGGCCGCGGTCTCAAATGTGCATCGGTAATTCAGCTTTACCATTTCGCCGTAAGCGGCGCATGTGTTCTAACTGATATTTGAAATACATGGATTCTTATGGGCGCGATAACTATTTGTATTTAAATTAGTTTATTTTCTTTTCTTAGAGGAACAAATAACGACTTTTATACGAAGTTTAAGCTACTTTGTCACACTTATTGGAACACTCGGCCTGTATGTAGTTCCAACGACGCTTGGTTTTTAAAATACAGGTTATTAAATATTCTAGTCACAAAAAATCTTTTTTTTCGATAAGTAAACAACTGTACAACTCTATTAATATAATATATTTTTATTATTCCGATACAGAATCACAAAAAACACAAATATAAAAAAATATATTTATTTATATTGTTGATTACAACATTGTTACTCAAGTATAAAATTGCAGTAAGATTGTACACAGTGGCGCAACTAGACAGCGCCTTTTTGGGGGGGCTTAAGCCCTGGCCCTTAAGATAAAGTTGATTTGAATTCTTTATTTTTATGGAACACCAATCGGTCTAGGGGGGACTAATATCGAGTTTGGGGTTACCCCCCCCCCCCCCCCCTAGTTGCGCCTCTGATTGTACAGTTAGCTAATTTTTGGTCAGGGATGAATACATTACCCATCTTTCATTAGCTTTTTTACAATTTTGATTGTTTTCTTAAACATTTGGTTTTCTCTCTTCGAGCTTCGTCAATACGATTCATTTGTTTACTGCTCGTTGCCATTGTTGAAAAATTATGGGGTCCCAATAAGAAGACGTATAAAAATAAATAATTGTACAATAAAATGTGACTGTGATTTTTGTAATTACCATTATACCTTACAATAATTATACTGAAATTTAGGTACTTATAATTATTTAATCAATACATGACCGAACATCGTTCTAATGGTATTTTAGGTACAAAGATGTTGATAAAATAGTGATTTGGCCTGGATTTATTTCAGAAATTAGTAATATTCACCTGAATATTAGTGTCTTAATCCAATATTTAAGTGTTAAGAAAAAACATTAATTACAAAGTGTTTTCGACAAATAAACGAGAAAAATACCACACTTTCTATGAAAAATTACACAGGCCGACAATTTTTTTTTTGTTTTAGAGACGTGACCCTGACCATACCCCCCAGAATTGAGGGTGTATGGGGGGAATCCATACGTCAGAATTTTTTTTATCATTTTCGGATTCAGCGGAAAATTTTACCAAAGATAGGTGGGTTGATGGCCAGTTTGGATTTTTTGATTTTTTGGGGGGAATTGAGGGTGTATGGGTATGAGGAGTAATCCATACGTCAGAATTTTTTTTATCATTTTCAGATTCAGCGAAAAATTTTACTAAAGATCACGTAGGTCAAAAGGTCACCTCTCTAAAACAACTTTTTTTGTCGGCCTGTGTTATTGTCACTAACGAACAGAGCGCCTCTCTCGACAACCTAGCAAATTAACCAAAAAACGGGGACAGAAATTTAAAATGCAGCCATTGCCGATCGGCGATCGGTCTCCTCCCTTCAAGTCCTCCATAGTCTTACCCTTACGCCTATGACCGCCTAGGAAGTAAACTGTGTTAAGAGGCGTAATCAGCTCCAATACCGACTATTTTTTTAAGCGCTGTTGCTGCTGATCTGCTACAAAAAAACCAAGGACTTTCCGGTGTAGATACAAAACAGACATAGGATTTTTTAAAATCAGAATTTCGTTTTGTGCTTTCTCTTTGAAATCACGCGCCGCAAAAGTTCAACAGATGCACATGTGCACACAGTTCAACATGTGCATGTAAAAGCACATCAAAATTATTATATACAAATATAATTCTTGTTATTATTAATGTTTCTTTGTGTAACATTACCCGAGAAGAGCGAACGCCGAGAAGCGACAGTCGGCGTCTTTGATCTTTCCTCTGTGACAGACACACAACGTAGGGCCCCGAGAGAAAGTTTAACTTGCTTCGAGAAACCATTCTACACTGGAATATATGTACATGTATGTTATGTTGTAGAATATTTTAGGTATAGAAAAGAATAATTTGGTCTCCTAAATAGTTGGTAATTTTATTTTGTTAAGGGCCAGGTATTTGGTGCTTTGCACTGATAGTTTTTCAACATTTTTTCAATACAGCTGATAAAATGGTGTAAAAATTTGTTACAACTTTAAAGAGCAGACCTAGTCTAACAGCAAAGTTCTATTTATTTTTTTTATTAAGGTATGGTTTCGGTGGCGCGCACGGCTGGCGCGTTTTCATGCGGTGCGCGAACTCCGACCAGTACTTCCAATGCATTTAAATGGATGTGGTTTCGCTGGCGCGGCTCGCCGACAGCTGTCGACAGCTCGTCGGCGCTGGCGCGGCTCGCCAACAGCTGTCGACAGCTCGTCGGCGCCGGCGACGGCTTGACTGATAGATAGACCAGTCGAGCAGTCACCGGCGGCAGGTAAAATAAATCGTGCCTACATGTAAAAAAATGGCCAATTTTTCATCCAATGAGGACGAGATATTGGTGGAAGATACTAAAAAATACCCGGTCATTTATGATTATGAAGACCAAAATTACAAATTTTTATAACTAAAGAGAATGCCTGGAAGAAGATTGCTTTTTCGGTTGGAAGAAGTAGTAAGTAGATCTAAAATTAATTTGGTACAATTAAGGTAAACATATTGTTAATAGTCACGTTTTACATTAATTAGGATATAGTTTTAGATTATTAAACAAGTGAATTTTTTTTATTTCGTTTTAACTTTTCTTTTGCACATATGGGATTCTGTACAAAATTTGTACCAACTTTGGTTATATCTTTCTCTATTAGAGATAGATAAAACAAAATCAAACTGTGTCCTATTTAGTCGAAAGAATTCTCTAAATTTTTTTCGTCTTGGTTTAAATAAGAATTAATGAGAAGTCCGAAATAAACTTCCTCTTTTCTTCTTTGAGACATGCCGTGGATTCTCCTTTTTGGCAAGTCTCTCTTTTAACATTTGTTCTTCATCTTCTTCTTCCGCTAATAAAATCAAATAACTCAGATCTTCTTCATTCATTTTACGAGTAAAAAGTAATTTCGCTTAAACGGTACAACTATCCCAAAGATCAAATATATACTGAAACGCGCTCCGCCAAACGCACTACCGAACCCACCCATCAGCGGCGGCTGCTAGCGGCGTTCGCGCGCCGCATGAAAACGCGCTAGCCGTGCGCGCCACCGAAACCATACCTTAACGGCCCATATATCCTTTTGCCATGTGTATTTAAAAAAAATACGTGGTTAGGCAAAAATCGCTTTTATTTTGGCTTTTTCTAGTGACAGAAGGGTATGCAGAAATAAAGGGTAGGTACTTTTCTATTACACTAGGTCTACTTTTGAAAATGGTAGCAAATTTTTACATATTCTTATTGTTTTTATCGAAAAAATGGTGAAAAACTTTAAAAAAAGCTAATACACAGTCCTTAAAAAACAATATAGGATGTTCAATAAAATATGTCTCAAAAATTATTTATATTAAAAAAGATCAAGCGAGATGTATTTACATAATATACGTATAATTTGTTGATTATTCCTATTCAATAATATGTGTAAATTTTTTATGAAGGCTACCACCGGACCAACTACGGCCAAACCGCCTTTGTCAACAGAATAGCGTGGAACTACAATTCTGTATACTCAGATTGCGATATTTTTAACAGTACTTTGTCTAAACTCAGAAGATTAATATTGTTCAAATAATTTTAATTGTTTTATACTCTTTCCTCTCTGTTAGTTTACTCATCATGTTCATGATTTGCTTTTCTTTCTTATCTCCTGGGTGTTTTCTGTGTTTTGTTTGTATACTTTGTTTTTTTATTTTCTCTGTACCATTTGAAATTTACATTCCGTAGTGTATATATATGAAATAAAATAAATAAATAAATAATAGAACCGACAAACTTATAAAACCCTATGTATTTTTGGATTCGTAGTAAAAAGCGTTACTAATTGCAATTGCACGAAAGATATATAGGGTATTTCATTTAAAAAAAGTTTGTGCCAGTCTGTGTAAAAAACAGAGATTTTTAAAATAAGGAACAAAGAACAATAAAATCGTCGGGTCCTAGCGGTTTTAATAAAATAAGACCCGTTGTAGTTATTGAATCTATTTTATAGTTTTCAGCAGCGCTGTATATAGTACAGTACAGTAACAATACAGACACGATACCAACAAGGAGGGTTATGAGTAAAGCTAGGATTTTTGCGCGACCTCGCTAAAGGTACTCGCACACTTGTACACTTTTGTGTTGCACAACTTAAAAAAATGGCGCAACCCTTGAATTGCAAGGTGAGAACACCACTGCAATATAAAAAGTTGCGCAAGTTACTAAATGGCGCTACACTTTTCGAATTGCGTAAACTTCAAAAATTGCAACGTGTGAACAGTTAAAAATACTGGAGTTGCGCTATATAAATATAGACCGACATGTCGGTTAAATAATGTGGAGCAACTTCAACCGCAGTGCAACTTTGTCTGTTTAGAGAGGTTGTTTTGTGGTTTTAAATTTACAATAATTTTGAATTCTTCATCGTCATTCCTTAAGGTACTCGCACACTTGTACACTTTTGTGTTGCGCAACCTAAATAAATGGCGCAACCCTTGAATTGCAAGGTGAGAACACCACTGCAATATAAAAAGTTGCGCAAGTCACTAAATGGCGCTACACTTTTCGAATTGCGTACACTTCAAAAATTGCAACGTGTGAACATTTAAAAATACTGGAGTTGCGCAATATAAATATAGACCGACATGTTGGTTACATAATGTGGCGCAACTTCAACCGCAGTGCAACTTTGTCTGCTTAGAGAAGTTGTTTTGTGGTTTTAAATTTACAATAATTTTGAATTCTTCATCGCCATCCCTTAGTTCTTGTAATGAATTAGTTACTGCTTCGTAACGGTCGCGTTTTCTTAATCCATTCTTTAGCACAAATTCTTTTTTTACGTCTTTGTTGTCTCTTCTTTTGCTGTCTTCGCAGTAAGATAAGTGCTAAACAGGAAGCGGCTTGTATTTCGTCATCAGAATGCGTTTTTTTAAAGTCAGATAAACTTTTTGCAGCAACACAAAACAGTCAATACTGATAAGATTGTTAGAAACAGTTTTTTTTTCAAAACTTCGTCGACAAACACGTCTGCACCTCAGGCGCGTTTGTCGCAGGTTTTTGTACAGGTGGGTCAAAATTTTGTGGGCAACTAGTGATATCAACGCAACAAGCAAAATACACTTTTTTAATTAAGAAAGGTTTTTTAATAATGTGCCAAGAAATTATTTACCTACAAATAAACACTGCAAAAATCATAAAATAGGTACTGCAGAATATTGAACATTACTACTCTAGATGTTTATGGCTTTTTCTATGTGTTTTAATACTCTAGATTAGTCGATTTTAGCGACTTCCGTTTTGATAAGTTTAACATCTCCTCAATAGATGTCACGCCTTGTACTAAAAGCCCAGAATATAAACAGAACAAAATTCTGAGCTAAAAGTATGATTATTCGTAAAATAAAATTACGAACGCTGCCGAAGCTCCGTTTTCTTTAATAAATACAATGCTGGCGACTAGACATAGTAATACGATATTTGTCTACGCACGTGTAGGCTGTAAGATGTAGTAAATATGAGATTGCCAACAATTTTAAAAATATTTTATCGAGGAACAACTTGTTGCCAATACAACCTTTAGAGCCGATCTAATTTTTTAAATAACAAAAAATTTAAAAAAATTTCTTGCCCCAACACAGATTCGAACCCTCGACCTTCTAATCAACTCGCTGAGATTGTACCTCTGGACTACGCTGGTTATGTAAGAAAATTGGTCCGATACCGTTAAATTTGATGCCTAGCGCTGGCCTAACAGAAATCGTATTTCTAATTTTTTATGTTTAACCACTAATTAATATTATTAATACGATGCAAATACAATGCGCGTATTAGATACCTAATTAGTTTTTCTTTTTCCGAACCAAATGTTTTGAAATAGTATATTTTAGGGGGCGGTTTGAGAGTATTTCCATAGTGGGAGTAGCCAGATATTATTGGTGGGCCGTCGACCAATTGTGTCTCTTTTTAACTTCCTCAAGCGCTTATGTCTGTTTCTCTCTTACTTTTAATGAATTTATATCGTCCACATAAACCTATAAGATCAATTTAAAATATGACCCAGCTCGGAGCAAGCTTGGATATCCTTTGACGATGGCTTGGCTTGATTCTTTCTAGGGGAGTTTTCGCATGGAACTTTGACACAAAAGATTATTTTTGGTTTTAAAAAATTAAAAAATAAATTATTAGGTAGCTCACTGAAAATTTTAGGTGGGTCATTAACCAAATGACCTTATGGACGGGCCACGCCTGCCCTAATCACCAGAGCGACTGAATATCGTTTTTAAACGTGTATAAAATTGCAGCATAAGTTGCGCATAGCGTGTGAACAGCCTGTCAACTTTTAAAAATGTCTTCAACATTTTTAAGTTGCGCAACTCATTTATGTCGAAATTTTTGACATTTTATTGCTGCTATGTGAACATAACGAGCAATTTTATTATTGCGCAATAAAAACTTGCGCCACAAAAGTGTACAAGTCTGCGAGTACCTTTAGTTCTTTTAATAAATTAGTTACTGCTTCGTAACGGTCACGTTTCTTAATCCATTCTTTAACCCAAATTCTTTTTTTACGTCTTTGTTGTCTCTTCTTTTGCTGCCTTCGTAGTAAGATAAGTGCTAAACAGGAAGCGGCTTGTATTTCGTCATCAGAATGCATTTTTTTAAAGTCAGATAAGCTTTTTGCAGCAACACAAAACAGTCAATACTGATAAGATTGTTAGAAACAGTTTTTTTTTCAAAACTTCGTCGACAAACACGTCTGCACCTCAGGCGCGGCCCATGAGTTTTTTTACAGGTGGGTCAAAATTTTGTGGGCAACTAGTGATATCAACGCAACAAGCAAAATACACTTTTTTAATTAAGAAAGGTTTTTTAATAATGCGTCAAGAAATTACTTACCTACAAATAAACACCGCCAAAGTCATAAAATAGGTACTGCAGAATATTGAACATTACTACTCTAGATGTTTATGGCTTTTTTCTATGTATTTTAATACTCTAGATTAGTAGATTTTAGCGACTTCCATTTTGATAAGTTTAGCATCTCCTCAATAGATGTCGCGCCTTGTACTAAAAGCCCAGAATATAAACAGAACAAAATTCTGAGCTAAAAGTATGATTATTCGTAAAATAAAATTAGGAACGCTGCCGAAACTCCGTTTTCTTTAATAAATACAATGCTGGCGACTAGACATAGTAATACGATATTTGTCTGCGCACGTGCAGGCTGTAAGCTGTAGTAAATATGAGATTGCCAACAATTTTAAAAATATTTTATCGAGGAACAACTTGTTGCCAATACACCTTTTAGAGCCGATCTAATTTTTTAAATAACAAAAAATAAGTTCTTGCCCCAACACAGATTCGAACCCTCGACCTTCTGATCAACTCGCTGAGATTGTACCTCTGGACTACGCTGGTTATGTAAGAAAATCGGTCCGATACCGTTAAATTTGATGCCTAGCGCTGGCCTAACAGAAATCGTATTTATAATTTTTTATATTTAACCACTAATTAATATTATTAATACGATGCAAATACAATGCGCATATTAGGTACCTAATTAGTTTTTCTTTTTCCGAACCAAATGTTTTGAAATAGTATATTCTAGGGGGCGGTTTGAGAGTATTTCCATAGTGGGAGTGGCCAGATATTGGTGGGCCGTCGACCAGTTGTGTCTCTTTGTAACTTCCTCAAGCGCGTATGTCTGTTTCTCTCTTACTTTTAATGAATTTATATCGTTCACATAAACCTATAAGATCAATTTAAAATATGACCCAGCCCGGAGCAAGCTTGGATATCCTTTGACGATGGCTTGGCTTGATTCTTTCTTGGGGAGTTTTCGCATGGAACTTTGAAACAAAAGATTCTTTTTTGGTTTTAAAAATTAAAAAATAAATTATTAGGTAGATCACTGAAAATTTTAGGTGGGTCATTGACCAAATGACCTTATGGACGGGCCGCGCCTGATATTATATAAATCTATATACCTACCAATGGATCAGCCGTGTATGAAAGTTGTGCAATAACCATAACTTTTTGTCTTGGCAATAGTAGTAATAGATCAGTTGTAGCCATCAACATGAAGTAATGACCGAATTTTAATTTTAGTATATAGGTAAAATTAGGTTTTAAAAGTAACCTTCCAGTGTCTTTCCTAAATAAGTTGCGTTTTATAACGATCTGGGTACTTAAAGTGTTAATAGTCATATACTTATTAATTTTCGGTTTCTTGTTGAAATGTGGGAAGGATCACAACAGGCAAACAAGTATATTGCAGCAGGGACTATTATAGATTTTATTGTTTTTATCAAAACAGAAAAAATCGACCTAAAAACCATGGTAATGTAGCTTTCTTTCATATCAATATTTATTTATTTATTTATTTCAATCACTTTCTCAGTGAGATATTTTCCAGTGTCTAAGTAGTAAGTGTTTGTGTTTCAGTTCTAACATTAACATTGTCACATCTAGGTTTTACAGCTTTCAAAACTCTAAAAAATTATTGCAAATATTCTTTTGACAAGAATTACAATTACAATTTCATAGAAGAATATCAAACTTTTTGAGCAAACATGAAAAATATTGTAATAATGTAATATAAAAACTTGAAATACTTTTTTCTTTTTCATGTTATGCGAGGAGTCCAAAAGCACGGACTACCCAATTGAAGACTAATTTATTCACTTCAACATTATGAGGACAAGTTACACCTTTTTTTTTTAACAGGATTGTGATTAAGGACTTTTTCTTGGGTATAGTCACTTTACATTGTCTTATTCTTTCTGTATGCCGTAAAATAATGTTGGGAAAATCGTGTTCTTGGTTTATTTTATGTATAAAAAAATGACCACGATACATTATTATAATGTATATTATGTTTGATTTTGATTTCTATAAATTTTATGTTGTCTTAAAATTTAGGTATGTGTTTATAAACTGTTGCATCGTTTTAAGCTATTTATGAAAATTTTATCTTTGTTTCTTTTTGTAAATAAAGTACAGATCTCAACTTTGTCAAGTTTGATTTCCCTATTCATATTAATATTAAACATGAAATTATAAAGTGGATTTAAAACTTAAGAATTTATTTCGCATTAAAATATTTGGTTTTGATCCCAAATACATTTTTAAGTTTTATTTGCTACTTTAAAATAGTAGTGATTTAGTGGGGGTGTTACTCCTCAAAATTAACATAAATTTACATATTAAAATTAATGAGTTTTACTCCATATATTATAATTAATTAGTTTTACTCCATATATTAAAATAATAATAATTTTCTTTTTACCTCCGCCTCTGAACTGAGAGACCCTCCTTCCAATTAGCATATCATAATTAGTTTAACTCCCTATAATTAGCTTACCTCATAATTTTACTCCGCCTAAAATTTTCCTCCGCCTCTGAGACGTTTTAAGACCGTATATGACGAGATTAAAAGCGTAAGAGTGAAAGTTAAATTTTACTTAATCCTTGTGACCAATTTGGCCTTATAAAAGCATTTCGCTTTGTGTCTGGAAACTACATTTTAAGTTTGCAAAAGCAGCAGTGTAAAGTAAATTAAAATATTTTATTACAATTGACAAAGTTTAAAAAATTACTAATTAAAAATTTGAAATGGAAGAAGAATTAGAAATCATGGATGTTATCGATGCAGATGAAATTATTCCACACTTCGACTACAACGTCTCTCCAGAACTGGGTCCAGATCCCTTTGTAGAACGTTTTTTAAAAATAAATCACGAAGATATTAACAATTACGCAACCATAGAAACGGAATCGGGTGATTCCGTCATGGAATTTGACGAAGAAGATAGTGCTGGTACAATGCGTGTATCTTTGATGCGTCAACCTGGACAAGTGGACTATTTAGAAAAAATATTCTGTGTGACACAAAGTTACGTCATTATACAAAGTATTATTTCCAGTGAACGACGTAGTGTTTGTTATTTTTGCTTTTACATTCATCAATTTTTTTTTGAAATGGGATCCTACAATCATGTCAATACGCATATAAAAAGAAAACTAAGACATTCAAAAAAAGACGTACATTGCTATATTTGTAAACGATCACTATATCTAATAATTTTGCCAACAACCTGTCTAATTTGTAATAGTGGATATAAAATAAGTGATACAGATAGGGAAACAAATATCCCAATTATACCACATTAAATTTATTGCTATTGTATAATATAGTAGTTTACATAAAATTAAAAAATATATATAATCTTTGTTAATGTAAAATATTTTACTTTATTAAATATACTGTTGCTTTTGCAAACTTAAAATTAATATAATGTCATTTATTTTCTACAAACCTTGCTTTGTTTTAAATGTTAGTATATGCACTTTAATTAAAAAATTAATACATGTACAACCAGATTCTCAAACATTAGTCCGGTCTAATTTGACAACCGAAAGGTTTAAACTGACAAGTGTAAGAATAAGATAACTCATTATGAATTTATTACTGTATTTTTTACAAATTTCTAAAGAAAACAACAATTTTATTATGTACTTTCGACTATAATAGAACTAAAAATTATTACCTTAAAATAATTTAAATACCAAGCAAATCGCTGAAATATCAAGTTTTTAATGACGAATTATTAACAGTGACAGGACTACAACCTGTCAAGACATAACTGATTATCTATAAGATCTTAATTTAAACTCATACAAAATCTTAAACCTTCTTAGTGAATCTAAACATTAAATTATTTTAGGGTTAAAAATGTACAAAGCACCTTTAAAATATTTTTAACTAAGCAAAATTGGAAAAACACTTAACATTACCTTAAAATTGTCTCTAAACACTATTAACAGTCCCTAATCACTTCACACATCTAGTCCCGATACGTCCTATACAAATCAGCGGGAGGAACCGTCGTACTGCTCACCTCGCTGGTCTGTATGGGAGGGTCGTCAGGGTGCTCGGGCTGTTGCTGTAGCTCTTCCAGTTCTAGCTCATGTAGCCGCTGCAGAGCGACCTGCCGCTGCTCCATCCGAGCTAACAGCTCTCGGTGGTGGTGCACAAGCTGCCGCAGCTGATGAATAAGCTGCCCCTGCTGGATATTTTGGTGTTCGAGCCGCTCCTGGTCTTGCAGGAGCTGGGGTAGCGTTCCCCCTGCACCCTGTTTCCTTCTAACGAAGAAAACGCCCCCTCCAGTACCGGGCTTGATTGGATTGATTAGGCTGCATAATTAAAAAAACTAAAAATAAAAAATTAAAAGTTTAAAAAATAAGTTTAAAAATAAATTGACGTTATTGAGATAAAATGACTTGACTAACTGATTAAGAAATAGCTTATGTATACTTTAAATATCCGGAGAAACCTTAAAAAACCAAAGATTTCACTTTTGCAGGGCGAGTTGCAGCCTCAAAATTTCGATCAGTGTCGTCTCACACTATCCCAATCATTGTTTAATATTATTGGTTTGATAATTTTTACGTTTACATACAATACGTGGCGTTAATTATACTAATTTGCGAGTCACGTGAGCATAATTTTGTACCAGTTTATTTAAACATAATTATTATCTTTAATTAGTATTTTCAATTCACCTCCATAATACGAATAAATTAAAAATGTAAGTTAGTAATATTGGTTTCTTGACCGTTTTGATACATATTAAATGATACATATTAAAAAAACCCATAACACCCTAAACTATAGTACAGATACGGATAATTTAAGTACCATTTACAACAACCTTATCATAAAAAAGTAAAACGAAAATAAAAGCAAAATTTTTGTGTCCCTACCCTTAAACATCTGGAATAATAAAACCAAAGCTCTCTACTGTAAACATCCACAAATCAGTCTAGTTTAAAACCCTGTTGCAATAAGTCATTTTGTTAAAATGTAGTGTTTAAGTGAAATCAATTTAAAAGGTATGTCCTATTCTACTATCTCTTGTTTATATAAATCTTACATAGAAAAATATATTACTATTACACCTTTGTTATTAGGATTCTGATGATGGTTTATAGATGAAATAAACCGAAACGTCAAAACCATTTCAAGACTTTAATTTAAACTGACCGAAAGCCCAAGAAGTACAATAAAACTATTTAAAAATGTAATTTTTTTCTACAAGTTTAAGCTAGGGGGTGTGCACCCCTTAGCTTTTAAATAGAAGAAAGTCAAATATATTTCTTTTTAACTAATAATTAACATTTAAAATAATTATAAGCAATTATTTTCTTTATTTGTATTGTAAAAAACCCTTGTGGACGCCCATGAAGTTTAATATACGGCTGGTTTTCTCTTTATCAAGATGCAGTTTGCAAATGTCGCGAAAAAGAAACAAAACCTTCACAGCATTCCATTAAAGCCAATATAATTAAATACACTCATAAATATACTTGTCCAAAAAAGGAGACATAATTGCAGCTTGCGAAGGTTGATGAAAAGGAAGGCCGTTAACCGATCAGGTCAAGATACGCTTTAAAAGTACCGTGAGAAATCAACCTTTTGCGCGAAATTAGGGCACCGGCAAGTGTTTTATTTTTAATTTTAGAAAATATTGCACACTTTAAAGTGGCTTAATTTGTAGAATAATTTAAAACATTGTCTAAATGTACTCTCTTACAGATAGGCACATAGTACTAGACTAGTAATACTAGAAACAAGAAAAATGTAGGACAGATATGTCCTATATTTGTTTAGCTTGGAAAATTTTGTATCGATAAATTTAGTGAGGGAAGCGGTACTACCCTACAATTTTTTTGAAGATAAACAAAGAAATTTTTACACATTAATGCATGTCTGGAAGCGTCTATTACACGCTTTAAAAGTACCGTGAGAAATCAACCTTTTGCGCGAAATTAGGGCACCGGAAGGTGTTTTATTTTTAATTTTAGGAAATATGGCACACTTTAAAGTGGCTTAATTTGTAGAATAATTTATAACATTGTCTAAATGTACTCTCTTACAGATAGGCACATAGTACGCCTAGTAATACTATAAACAAAAAAATGTAGGAATGTCCTATATTTGTTTAGCTTGGAAAATTTTGTATAGATAAATTTAGTGAGGGAAGCGGTACTAATTTAAGGGGTTACGCCACCCTGAAATTTAAAAAAAAAACAATTTTTTTTTGGCTGGCGTAGGTCATCATGGCAACATTAGAAGACCCCACGTACAGTCCAGGTATCGCAGACTGAAGAGAATTAAAAGAAATATTTGATTGTCAGACGCTGACTTTTTTTACTTTTTGTCAAAACGGTGTACACGATATCTCAAGATCTACTTACCCGATTTGACTCAAATTTACAACACTTTTTCTTCATCATATTATCTACGATGTGACAGGATTTTTTCGATTGGATGTCTTGTTTAAAAGTTATAAATTTTTTTTAACTCAACATTTCGATGCAAATTTCAAGCATTTTTCAAACAGCAGCTATTTTTACAAAAAAAAATAAAATTTTTCCCTGCGTTGCATTTTAGCTATTACCCTTTTAAATAAGAAAAAAATATTTTGATGCTTTTCAGACAATGCCAAAGAGAGAAATCACGTACAAACAAGGATCTTCAAAAGACACTTATCGGCTCATCCGCCATTTTTTAAAAAAATTTTAGATCGTTAATATTGCAAATTGCTCACAAAACTACTATGTATATGTGTGAAATAAAGATTTTTTTTATATACTTAATGGCTGCGTCAAACTTTTTTTATTTTTCCGAGCGCCAGGGTGGCGTATCCCCTTAAGTGTACTTACAAATTTTCGTATGTATTTCTTAATTATTTTTATTGGGTCACTTCATAATTGTCACCACTAAATTAAATAGCCTAAATATCCTTAAGCTTTCCTAAATTTCAGGGACGCTTTAACATTTAAAGGCCACTCTGCAAAGTGAAATCGTTGATTTTAACCTTTCTGCATGTATAAAGAGTATATAAAATAGAAGTACCCGTAGTAGCATTAAGCTGTTCACGCATCAAACAATTCAGTGAGTTTTTAAAATGAATTCCGACCTATCCTGTTCAAGTCCTGCACCAATCGTTGAAAACAGTGAAAAAGAGGTAATAATTTTGTAAGATATTAACATACCAAGATCGAAAAATTTTCAATATATGGTAAAAAATATGTTAGAAAATAGTGCGCAGCAAAAGGAATTGCATAAAGTTAAAAATAATTTAGAGAAATTTTTAGTTTTTAATAACAAAAAAAATAGTGACTCAATTTCGTGTGGACAAAAGGCAAAAACTAATACTATTGATTTAGAATTAGAAAATTTTATTAATAAACCTATTGATACTGAAAATAATTTTAATGAGCATAATAAGGAAAATAAAGACATTGACCGACAAAATGACAAAAATTACGACGAACAAAATGAAAACCTAGACGAAAAATTTTTGGAAGATGTATTAGACATTCAACACTTTTTAATACAACAGATCAACCAGACTATGTATCCTGGACTTTTATCTAGTCAATTATTTAATGACAATTCAAGCGAAAATTTGACCACATTATCCCAAATATTTCAAAATAAAATTTCTAGTACACAAATTGATTGTGAGACAAGTTGTACTAACGAAAGTTCGTATTCTAATTTAGTGAGTAATATCTTGGATTTGGAGGAAAATAGTCTTTTAAGGAAACAAAATTTAATTAAAAATAATTTTGAAAACGAAAGTGAAAATCAAAGGTTTATAAGTAAGAGTTCGCTTTATAGTGACGTTGAAGAAAATATTTTGGATGATGATAATGATGTCTCAATTACTCCAGCACAGAGAAAACTTGCAAAATTATAATAATTTTTATAAATTTGAGGCAGAAATGCCTGGAGAAAATTTTATTACCGGCTTCAACTCAGACAAATGCTGAAAATAAAACAGTTTCGACGCAAACTAATTCTTTTAAGAATATTTCTTTCGGCATTAAAAAAAAATTAAAACCAAAAAAAATCTAAAAATTATTTCCAAATTAAAATCTTTAGCTTTTCTGTTAAATTCAATAATACCCTCTCAATTTGAGACAGAACAACATTTATGGAAAAGGATGGAAACTGTTTTTAATGATATTGTAGATAACCTTGAATAATCCCCTCCTTATTCCTAGCCAAAAAATACTATTTAGGCAAACTTTTTCATTTATTTCCTTTATTGTGTTTTTTTTGCGGGAACAGTTTCACAAGAAAAGACCTAAGCAAAGATGAAGTATCAGTGCATCACATGCAAGAAAAGTTTTACCCGAAGGGATAATTTAATTCGTCACCTTAATGGAAGCTGCAGCAAAATATCTCAAAAATGCAAACATCAATTGCAAGAACTGAAAAATTCTAAATATCAAAAAACTTTTGGTAAGTAGTATTCATAATATAATATTTTGATGAAAACAACGCTGTATATTAATTATTTTTTATTTTAAATTTAGAATGAAATCCAAAAAAAATTATATAGTTGTTGTGTAAAACTAACTAGACCAGTTTTAAACGTTTTATTATTTTAGATCTTTCTATACTTTGTATTACTTATTAAATATAAAAAAATAGTTCAAAATTATTTTAAAAAATATGTTAGTAGCAGTTAGCGAGGATACTCTCCTCCTCACTATGTATGCATGGGTGGGCCTCCGCACATGATATTACCTCTTAGTAGTAGTTGGTTAATGGGAGTACTAAGCATGGATAGGTCGCCTCCCATGATTAGTAGTGTATGCATGAGTGGGCCTCCTCACATGATATTACTTCTTGGTTAGTAGTATGTTAATGGGGGGTACTATGTAAGCATCGGTCGCCTCCCATGATGTCCTCATACATTCTTAAGAAAAAAGCGTTTTTGTTGTTTTAAATAGATATTTTGTTGTAGAAGACCTTAAATATTGCCAGGAGTGTAGAAAATCTGTTAAAAAAAATTTATGGTGCAGTCATGCCAAAACAAACACACACAAAAGAAACACATCTATAATGACAAGAGAAGAAGGAGTAGAAGTAATTAAAACGGCCTTTCAGCAAATAATTATATCCTATAGGGTTACTGCAAAAGGATTTCATATAAATATTGAAGATTTTTTTAATGAAATTTCACCAAAAATTACTAAAATAATCCAAGAACTTGACAAATTTACATGTATAAAGCTAAATCCAGAATTATTTGGAATGTATTTAAATCCTAGTGACGACAGTTATCAGGTGAAGTCCTTTAATACTCCATTTAGAGTGGCCTGTAGCAGTTCAAATATAACTGCAGATATTGAAGATGATTGGAATAATGGATAGAAAAGCTGATGAACTAGCAGAAAAAGACTCAGGTAATATTTTATTAAATTAATTAGCTATTTCTATAGAATAATGTTTTATCTTATAAATAAAAATAAAATAATTACTTCTGTTTTAGGTTGGATCCTGCTTAATTTGTTATACGTAGAAGTTAATATCAACAAGTTTAATCCGCTACGAGCTACATCTTATATTCCTCTACCTAAAGAGATAACGTCTAAAAATGCTGTAGTCAACATTCAAAATAATGACGAATTTTGTTTTGCTTGGTCTGTGGTAGCGGCATTATACCCCCCAACGGGTTTGGAATATGAAGTAACCTCCTATCCTCATTATTCAACCGTTTTGGATTTAACAGGTATTCAGTTTCCCATAACAGTAAAGGATATCCCTAAGTTTGAAATACTTAATAATATTTCTATTAATGTTTATACTTTAGAAAAAATTAAAACTGAATGTAAATTTGAGTATGAAATAATTGGTCCACTACATTATACAAAAACAAAAAAAAATCAACATGTCAATTTATTGTTAATTGGTGATGATAACGGAAATTTCCATTACTCTTATATTTCTGATTTATCTAAATTAATCTCTATTCAGTTATCTAAACATAAAGGAAAACATTTTTTATGCGATGGTTGCTTACAACATTTTAGCAGTGAAGAATATTTAATTAGATAATGAGTATGACTGACTTCGTAAGAATAAATCTTCCATCAAACGAACTAAAATTAGATAAATTCGGAAACCAAATTCCAGAAAATATCTTAAAATTTGAAAATATCCAAAAACAAATGGAAGTTCCATTTGTTATTTATGCTGACTTTGAATGTATCCTTAAACCTCTAAATAATGAAGAAGCTCACTTGGATCCGTCCACTTCTTACACCATTAAAAAATTTCAACATATTCCTTATTCATTTGCCTATTATATAAAATGCTCATTTGATGATAGTCTATCAAAATTTGAATTGTACAGGGGTCCCAATAGTGATCTCGTTTTTATAAATTACTTAGAGAGAGATGTACATGATTTATATAACAAACACCTTAAAGTTTATAAAAAGATGAATAAACTTGATGGTATTGAAAAGCTACGTTACAATTATGCAAATGAATGTCACATTTGTGATCAACCCATTATAGACCAAAAAGACAGAGTTTCCGATCATTGTCATTATAGTGGAAAATTTAGAGGAAATGCGCATTCTAATTGCAATTTAAACTTTAAACAACCAAATTTTATACCAGTAATTTTACATAACTTACGGAATTATGATAGCCATCTCTTTATTAAAAACTTATGTCAAAATAATGAACGGATTTCTGTTATTGCTCAAAATAAAGAAAAATACATTTCTTTTGAGAATCATATTGACGTAGACACCTATACCGATAAAAATAATAAGAAAAAAAGGAAATTTATAAGTCTTAGGTTTTTAGACTCTTTTCAATTTTTACCCTATTCATTAGCAAAATTATCTGAAACTAGATCAGCAATGTAAAGAAGTGAGAAAATATTTTAATGATAGGAAAAAATTTGAATATATTCGTCAAAAAGGTGTGTTTCCCTACAATTATGTTAATGAATTTAACAAATTAAATGTTACATTTTTACCAGATAGGGAACAATTTTACAATGATTTAACAGATGAACATATTAGTATTGAAGAATATGAAAGAGCAAAACATGTTTGGAAATTGTTTAACTGTAAATATGAATATATGTGAATATTCTGATATTTATTTAAAATCTGATGTATTATTGTTAGCAGATATTTTTCAAAATTTTAGAAAAACATGTATAGAAACTTATAATTTGGATCCTGCGCACTATTACACCTTTCCAGGATTTAGCTTTGACGCGTGTCTGCGATTGACTGGAATAAAATTAGATTTATTAACTGATACCGATATGTTACATTTTTTTAAAGGTAGTGTAAGGGGAGGAGTTAGTACTTGTGTCAGTAGAAAATCTCTTGCAAATAATGAATTAATTTCTGGTTATGATGCTTCTAAACCCAATAAATATATTATGTATCTTGATGCAACTAATCTTTACGGGTATGCAATGTCTCAATATCTTCCAGAAAAAGATTTTGTTTGGCTTTCAGATGAGGACATTAAAAAATTAAATATATTGGATATTTCTGACACTTCTGAAAAAGGATATGTATTGGAAGTTGATTTGGAATATCCTTCAAATTTACACGATATTCATAATGAATTTCCTTTTTGTCCTGAAAATTTTAAGCCCCCTAATTCTAAGATTTCTAAACTTATTCCAAATTTAAAAAACAAAGAAAAATATGTTATTCACTACACTTTGTTGAAACAATGTTTAAAGCATGGATTAAAACTAAAAAAAATACAGAGTCGTACAATTTACTCAATCACCATGGTTAAAAAAATACATAGATCTAAATACAAAATTAAGAAATAATTCGAAAAATGAATTTGAAAAAAATTCCTATAAATTAGCTAACAATAGTATTTATGGAAAAACGATGGAAAATGTTGACAAAAGAACTGATATTAGATTAGTTATTCAATGGTCAAAAAACCAAAGAAAAGATGGTGCAGAAAATTTAATGGCAAAACCATATTTCAAAGATTATGCAGAATTTTCTGAGAATTTAGTTGCTATTCAAATGCAAAAAATATTAGTTAAGTATAATAAACCCGTATATGTTGGGTTTTCGATATTAGACATATCTAAAACTGTAATGTATGACTTCTATTATGGGTTTTTGAAACCTTTATATGGTAGCAAAGTTAAGTTATTATATACAGATACTGACTCCTTCATCCTAAAAATTGAAACAAAAAACATATATAATGATATTAGACTCCACATAGAAAGATTCGATACATCAAATTATAAAAGTAATAATATTTATAATATACCGCGAACCATTTCTGCTGTGGGTAAATTTAAAGATGAGTATGCTGGTGAACCTATAGAGTGTTCTTATGGTACCGGATCAAAAGCATATTGTGTTAAGACACAAAATAGTTTACTTAAAAAGGCAAAGGGAATTAAAAAAAGTAGCATTAAAAACCAATTAGATCTTGTAGATTATAGAGATGTTGTGGAAAAGGACTCTAAAATTTTTTGTACTATGTACTTGTTTAGACCTCGGCTGCATACTATTTATACCGAAATGGTCAACAAATTAGCATTAACTTCTAGAGATGATAAAAGATTTAAAATTCCAAATAGTTTTGATACCTTAGCATGGGGTCACCAGGATATTCCATTTTATGAGTGGTTCATGGAACATGAATGATGAAAATTATTTCAAGGTTACGTAAAGACTATATATTTTTAAACAGAAACGAAATCATTTTATTTCTATATATTACTGAAATCATTATGTGTTTGGAATCATTTGATCGAGGAATTGATAATAGTTTATACAAAACTTATGAAAAAAGGATGTCTTCCTTTAAAGACTGGAAGGGAGAATTATGTCCAAAATTGCTGGCAAGTTCCGGATTTTATTATATATCTATTCTAGATGCTTGTAAATGTTTTTATTGCGGTGTAGAAATATTTATGTGGAAAAGTGATGATTGTCCAATTAACGAACATTATAGATTGTCTAAGAATTGTGACTTTATTGAATGTTTATGGTTTGCAAAAAATTGTAATTGTCAAACAAATATTGGAAATAATTCTTTGGCAAATTTTAACTTTAATCAGTGTATTATGTTAATTTTTGTTTTATTTGAATGTTTAAATATTGTAACCAAGTATATTTAAACTCTTGTTAAACTATGTAACTCTCAGTCCTTAGAATTATTTTGTCTTGTGAAGGTCTTTTCTTGTTTAATATATTTTTTAAACTATATTGGATTTTTAATCATGACCCTTAATCCATATATTCTTTTATATTACATTGCTAATAATATATTGTATGTGCATAATCCAAATAGAGTAACACATGCTATGGTGTATTTTGGAAATAAAACAGATACTGCTTTAAGTAAGCATTGTCACTATATGAAATACAAACTAATTAATAATAACTTTACTTCAGCTTTTTCTCACTTAATGCAAAACGATGAAAACAATAGTAAATATTTTAAAATATTATATTATTATCCTAATAATACTATTTTTGACAGTAATTGGATTCAGAATTTGCAGACGGAAGAATGCTCAAATAATACAGAATGTGAAAGTATTAAGAAATCTTTAAAAAATGAATCTTGTAAGATAATCGGAATTTTAAACTTATCATTATCAATATTTATACTTTGTGTCTTGTCGATTATGTCAATAATGTTTTATAAATTTAATTATTAAGTTTACTCTTCATGTTAAATACTGCAAAAAAATATTAACCTTGCGTTTTCATTATGGAAGGGGTATTAATATAAGAATAAATGTGACAAAAGGATAGCAGTCTACTTGGGTCTCTCAAAACGACCTATTATTCAAAAAATCAGTATTTTCCTAACGACCTAAAATAAAATTATCATAGTAGTGACATAAAAAAAGTAAATGAAGAAAAACTTTTAAACAACACAGTGTTTTGCTTGAATAATTCCTTATCAAAATTAATACATGTTGGAATAAGTTTGGAAGATTTCTCGGCTAAAATAAAAATTAGAAGCCAAAATGGATTCAGTATTACTTTAAGTGAAGAAGAGTGGAATAGTCTTTTGAAATATCAGGGAGTAGTGGTAAATTATTTCTATTCATGTAACAACGAACCCTTTCCAATCAAGATTAATGATCTTACTTTGTCATTTGAAAAAATTAATCAAAATCCTATTATAATATAAAACTTCATAGATGTGATGGCGATTATTTGTATTTCGCTAGAGACACGACTGATAAATTGTGGGAAATACAAGAATTAATTAATTATAGAATTCAAATTATAAAATAGCAGGAATTTGAAAAATATTTTAATGTGCTCCAAACTACACGCGTCAATAATTCAGTGGACTTGTTAACAAGTGTTTATAATGTTTTAAATCCCAGTCAAAATGCTAACAGTGAAAATGTTAGTACCATGTTGGAGATGTTATTGATGTATCCGAACGTGTTGGAAAATAGAGAAGAATTACTCCAAAAAGAAAATATTATGAAGAAATCAGTGAATATTAATGAAGACAAAAACAAATTTCATTTATTAGTTGTTTGGAATTATGCCTCAAGACAAGCACGCAAAAGTGATTATCATCAGTACTACCTGGATCGACTTCGTTTTGAAAAAAGAATACAAAATTGTGAAAAAATGTTTTCTAAAATATTAGATGTAAATCATAGAAATGTAATTTATAATGAAAGATTTAATAAAGAAATTTAGTTTAAAATAATGTTGTTTTAATTATAAATAAAAAAACTGTTTCTTGGTAATATTTATATATGTTAAAAATTACATTAAAATAAAGATATATAGAAATCGTATTACAATACATCCTTTTTTAATATCCATGAATTATGTGATTTATCCAATCCTAACCATTTAACATATACCTTATTTCCTCTTCTTGTTAGTATTTTTTCAACCAAATATACATCAGGATGTTTTACCTTCTGTAACTCTTCTTCATAAAATCCACCTTCAATATTTTCGTTTTTAATATCTTTTAAGAGATAAGTGGTTGGATTTGTTAACTGCACTTTCCTAATTTGGAAAATTTCAGTAGACCAGTTTGGTGTATATCCTTTATAGAATGCTTCCCTATGTTTAGAAATTCGAACAAAATCATTTAATATAAATTTATTTTGTTTGGGACCAATCGTTTTCTTGTGTAAACGATTTTTTCATAATTATATTTGCGTTCTTCTCATTAACATTAGCAGGTTTGAACCCTGTTGTTTGATGTTTTTTATTATTATACTTTTTTAAAATTTCTGGTAAAATATTCAACCACTTGTAATTACCTTCATTGCTAAAATGCTTCCACATCATACCTTTCAAGGTACGATTTACTCTTTCAACAATACTTGCTTTTAAATTTGAAAAAGTACTGTAATGATTTATATTGTAATTTTTCATAAGTTTTTGAAAATGTTGATTATAAAATTCTTTACCCAAATCCGTTTGCAAGTTTTTTGGTCTTGTACTACTTTTTAAAATTTTGTCCATAGCTTCCACAACATCCTTTCCTTGTTTAGTTTAATAGGTTCAGCCCAAGCATATTTGGAAAATGCGTTGATCACCACTAAAATATATCGATATCCTCTATTAAATTTTGCGTATGGTAGCATTTCAACCAGATCTGCTTGCCATAAATCGTTTAACTCTTTAACTATAACCCGTCTTCTTTTGTAATTTCTTCTAGCGGGTTTATGAAGTTCGTTCACTACAGTTTCTTTAATATTTTCACTCATTTTTTAGTTTTTTATATTTTGTTAATGTTTTAGTTGTGACTGTCTGAAATATGTTGCTGGCTTTGTGTCAATTTTGACTCTATGTCTGAAATCTTAACTTCAGCGGCTATTATATTTTTTCGATTAAAAAATGCAGTGTGATGAGCCTCCTTAGCAAAAGTTTTAAAATCATTTAAATCTTCTACAATTTTTTCCAAAGAGAAGGCTTTTGTGTATTTTTTAAAATCCTCTAGATCTTGGATGCTTTTGTCGACATTTTTTTGTAGTTTAGCCGATCGTTTTTCAAAATCCTCCACTATTGGTTTTAAACCTGCCTGTAATAATTGAAACACTTTTTCCATGTTTTCAATTGCTTGGACATTCTTTTCTAGTTTTTCTCTAAATTCCTCATATTTTGTGTTATATATACTTCTGAAATGATCATTCTGAATTTTTTCAATTTTCAAATTTTCCTTTAGTTCATTAACTTCTCTTTTTAGAGGTTCTAATGTGACATTTACATTAAAACGTTTTGAAATGTGTCTACCAAATTTGTCGAGAGTCATTTTGAATGTGTAGCAAAATAATTACAGCCTTTCCTTTTATACAATTATATTAGCCTCTTTTAATTCTTCAATAATAGAGTTAATTTCATTATTGTGCCCGGTGTGGCCAGCTGCTTTTGAACCTAATAATAATTTTAACCTTTCAACTAATTCGAAAATCGAAATAAACAAAATCTATTTTATTATTAGACAAATTCATGAAACCTGTGCCTTTTTTTGTTAAATTTTTAAAATATTGTTGTATGTGTGCTGTTTGAGCAATGGAAGGAGCTCTAGTTCTAGCCCTTGTAACAGGCGCCAGAGGTTTGGAGAATGAACGGGTTCTACCTCTAAGAGGATCCTTTAAAATCTCCTTATCTACAAGGTATGGATGAATAAGAGTAACATATTTATCTAAAGCTGTTCCGTGAATTTGTTCGTTCTCTTTATAGTTTTTTCTATAGGCATTAGTTCTTTTTAAAATATCCATGTAGTCGTCCAAGTCTTTAGCTTTATATCCCAGAGGTTGTTTTTTAAATAACAATTCAAATAACCCAGGCGTGCCTTTGTATGTAAGACCTTTTACTAATACATCTTTTCCTTGAAAATTTATTCTTGAATCGCCAATAAAAAAAGATTCATCTTTTATATTATGCCTAATTCCATATTTGTGATCGAATAAGCCCTTCGTATCTCTTATCATTTCATCGACATACTTTCTAGGCAGTGGATCAAATTGTTCCAAATATATTTGATATGTTTTTGATTGGGTTTGATTGGGTAAATTCTGGATATATGATCTGCTTTGTTCAAGTTGTTGTCTAATTCCTTCGTCGGATTCGTTGCTAAGATTAACTGGTGTTCCTTCAAAAACCTCTTCTTCTTCTTCTTCTTCTTCTTCTAAAAAAGAAACTCCCATTGGTAATAAAAATCTATCATATGATGATACTCTTTTTAGTTTAGTTGGTGTAGAAGAAAAATTAGGTTGTGTTAAAGATGGCTGCTTTGTAGTTAAGAAACTTAAATTTTCCAACGATTCCTCTTTGATTTTTTCCTTCTTTAACTTATCTGTCAATAATTCATTCAAAGGCTTTATAATGGGTTCTAATTCTCTTCCCTTTTGAACCTGAGATTGAAGTATGTCAGCTTTTAATGTCTGGAATTTTCGTTTAACTGCCTTTCTAATTTTAACTAATTCTTTTGCCGCTTTTTCATCCGTCTTGTTCATCTGAGTTTTTGTCATATACTATACAAACTTGATATTGGCAAGCTATTTATAAATGAATAAAGGAATCAAATCCTTTACGATATCTTCCAGAATTTATATTTGAGTCTTTATCCACAACCAAGAATCCATATTTGTCTCTCCAACACAATAAACATAACTCTCTAAATTGTTTAAATGACATATCAATATTAACATGATCATCATAAATATGTTTCAGATTAGTTGAATCTTGTTGGAATATTATTAATAAATTTGCATTATCACGAATTAATTGTTTAGGTATAGATGAATACGTTTGACATAAATAAAAACAATCTGTATTTTTATGTCTTCCGAAACAAAAGTAATCTTTAACTATATTTTGATTACAACAAACAATATCGTCAAATATTATAATAGAATTTGGATTGATATCTTTTGGTGAAATAATATTTTCTTCATCTTCGGATTCGTAAAAACCAATTTCTTTGAGAGGCGTGAAGAGTTTTCTCAGATATTCATACTTTGGTTGATACAAGGATTTTGAATAAATATATATATGTTCAAATCGCAAACCATTAGGGTCCTCTATAATACTAATAAGAACATTAGTTTTTCCACATCCAGATGGTCCAACCACTAATCCCCTTTTACTATTTCGATCAAATAATTGTCCATGTTTTCGAAAATTATTTTTTGCAACATCATGATCTCGAATATTGATTGTATAGGATTGTTTTTCGATCCGCATCTTAGACATTAACTAAATGATTTTAAACTTACAGGTTTTTATATATAAGCAACTTGGTGTCAGAAAATTTTTCATTTCATCCAAAGATTTATAACATGACTATATCTTATCCAAATCGCATTAAACGCAAAAGGACATTTAAAAAGAGAGGAAGTGGTGTCTTAAATACACTAATTAATAAAATTCCTTTCGAACTGCATCTTCCAGGTTATAACTTTTGTGGTCCGGGAACCAAATTAGAAAAAAGACTTGCACGAGGTGACAAAGGAATAAATCCCTTAGATGAGGCGTGTAAAGTGCATGATATTGCATATTCAGCTTCAAAAGATATAAAAGGTAGACATGTTGCTGATAGTTTATTAGCTCAGAAAGCTTTGGAACGGTTCAAAGCAAAAGACTCAAGTTTTGGTGAGAAAGCTGCTGCTTTAGGAATAAGTGGAGCAATGAAAGTTAAAACGAAATTAGGAATGGGGATGAAAAGAAGGAAAAGGAGAACAAGGGGTCGTAAAGGACGTGGAATTTCATTAAACAAAGCTATTTCACTAGCCAGAAAGGGAATTCAAGGAAAAAATATTAACAGTTTAAAAGCAGGTGCTAAAATAGCATTAGCATCTATAAAGAAATATGGAAAGGTATCTACTCCAAAAAGGAGAATCCTACCAATTCCAAAATCTGGTGGATTCTTACCACTTATACCATTATTCGCAGGATTATCTGCTTTAGGCGCTCTAGGTGGAGGTGCAGCTGGAATTGCTAAAGCTGTTAATGATGCTAAAGCTGCAAAACAAAAATTAGAAGAAGAGAAAAGACATAATCAAACTATGGAATCTATTGCGGTAGGAAAAAAGGGAAGTGGACTTTACTTAAGACCATACAAATCAGGTTGTGGCTTATATCTTAAACCATACTCAAAAAACTGTTAAACAAAATACCTCGAAAACCGCTCACAAACATTGATATAGTTAAATATGTTAAACAACTAAAAATACCATACTTTCGAGGTATTTTTATGAGAAATAAACTACCAAAAAAAAAAATTAAAAAAACGGAATGTGGAATAATTAATTTAGACGAATCTAGGGGGGAATGAAGTCACTGGACAGCTTATGTTAAAAAAGGAACAAATATAATATATTTTGATAGTTATGGAAATTTACGTCCTCCGCTTGAATTATTAAATACTTTTATAGTGATGGTAAAAACAACATAATACAATATAATCATGATCAGTATCAAAAGTATAATGCAACCAATTGTGGACAACGATGTTTAAAATTTCTTTATAAAAACATGTAACGAATATTTTCAAATTTATTCCTTAATAGAAGTCTAAAGAAACATGTCATATAGTTTTGTAATTAGTGGTAATTCTTCTACACTAACAGTAGAGTTTAACCCGCCAATATATTTAGACGAAAATTTTGAATATGTTATCGGTCTTATTAATTTTGAAACTTTCAATGCTATTCCGAATATTGATGCAACAAATAATTTGTTTATTTATAATCAGACGAATGAATTTAGAATACCATTTGGAAGCTATGAAATAGATGACTTAAATACATTGTTACAAAAACATCTTGATAAAGAAGGCTTAAGTTTTCATCTTTTCCCCAATAATAATACTTTACGAACTCACATTAAAACAACTTTTCCAATAACTTTTCGAGACGGCACGATAGGAAAAATACTTGGATTTGATAATAAAGAATTGAATGCAAATCAAGAATACATATCAGATCGACCCGCTGAAATTATTCGGGTAAACTCCCTAAATATAGATTGTAGTGTTGCAGAAGGATCTTATTTAAATAGAAAACCAGTTCATATAATTCACCAGTTTTTCCCCAGTGTAGGTCCTGGTTATAAAATAATAGAGTCACCTCAACACATTATTTATTTACCTGTAACAGTTAAAATTATAGACAAAATTACACTTAAAATACTCGACCAAAAAGGTGACATCGTCAATTTCAGAGGAGAAACCGTGACGGTAAGACTACATCTTAAGAAAATAGAAGAATAATGGTTTTTTATATAACAAAAAGACAAATTTCGCTCATCAACAAAAGTTTAATATAAGTAAAGTCAAGCAAAATTCAATCAGTAAGAGGGTAAACTATAAGGCGTTAACATCTTCTAACCGAAAATTTCTCGTATCTATAGGTTTCAAGCTTAAAACAAAATAAAATGGAACACTTAAATTTGAAAGAAAACATTCTTGTAGATGAATCAATAATGAGTTGGGAATTACTTTCTTTCGATCCATTTAATACAAATAAACTAGGACCAAATGATGAAATAAGAATTTCTTTGCAACAAACAGGAAAATATCCTTTACCCTGTAAAAGTGAATTTTACTTAGAACTGAAAGTCTTAAATGAAAATAATGAACCATTAAAAAATACCTTATTAATTAATAATGCACCAGCATTTTTATTCAAGGAACTGAGATATGTTTTAAATGGAGTTACTATTGATTCTGTACGGGATATTGGAATAACTTCTACATTAAAAGGTTATGCATCATTTAATGAAAATGAAAGTGTAAAACTTCAAAATGGTGGTTGGTATCCGAAATCTAAAAAAGGGGACAAGATTATGACTGATGAACAAGGAAATGTTTCTCTGTGTATTCCTCTAAAAATGTATTTTGGATTTTTTGAAGATTATAATAAAATTATTTTAAATCCACAACAAGAATTAATTTTGATAAGGAGTAATAATGATTCAAACGCGTTAATATCAACGAGCGATAATGAAAAACCAAAAATCACATTAACAAAACTTTGTTGGCGAGTTCCCCATCTTACTGTAGGCATTCCACAAGAATTAGCACTTACCAAAATTATTGACAGGAACAGTGATATTATTATTACTTTCCGTAGTTGGGAATTAGTTGAATATCCTGAATTATTAGAAACCACGAGGCACAACTGGCCTGTTAAAACTTCTACAAAAGTTGAGACGCCACGCCATGTTTTAATCGCTTTTCAAAAAGATAAACGTAACAACCTTAAAATGGATATGAGTAAATTTGATCATTGTGAACTAAGAAATATAAATGTTTATTTAAATTCTGAAAGATACCCTTACAACGATCTTCAGTTAGATTTTACAAATAATAAATTTGCCACATTATATGAAATGTTTTCCGAATTTCGTCAAATGTATTATAACCATCCGGTAGAACCAATCTTCAGTCCAAAAGATTTTAAAGACAACGCACCTATAGTTTATATTAACTGTTCCCATCAAAGAGACTTACTTCAGACCGGTCCAGTAACAATGAGAATTGAGTTTGAGACAAAAGAAACAGTTCCAGCAAAAACATCAGCATATTGTCTAATAATTCACGATAAAATATTTACTTATAATCCACTAACTAAAATAGTAAAACAACTATAATAATTATCCCCACTCCAGTTTATAGACTAAATTTATTTCAATCACATCATTCTATAGTTCTAGTCAGGGCCGTTCCTAGGGTATCTGCCGCCCGGGTGCGAGAATAATTTTGCCGCCCCTTCCCTAACTCAACCCCTTCCCCCAAAGTTGTTAAAACTTTACAAATAAAAAAGATAAAGTAAATTTAAGTTAAAAAAATTGTACAAATATACACAGTTTATTTAATAGAATATAATGTTACAACTTATTTGTAATGTAATAAAGAAATAAATACATAATTCATACATACAGGCAAGGATGCTAACATATCTACTATTTCTACTAATAAGTTATACAGTAAAGTTTGCTTTTCTAGCCTTTTTTAATGCAAATGTCTTAACAATGTTAGACACATCTATATTTTCTGACAGCTCTTTTTCAATACTAATAATGGATAAGTCTGAAAGCCTTTCTTGCCACATTGTGGATCGTAAATAATTTTTTATTATTTTAAGTTTGGAAAAGCTTCTTTCCCCACTAGCTACTGTGACAGGTAATGTTAAGAAAATTCGTATAGAAATTACTAAGTTTGGAAATAGATAGATGAGGTTATTTGTGAATAGGTAGTTAATAACATTCAATGCGTTCATTTCAGAGGAAATATAGGGTGCAACATTGTAACAATTTCATCATATAAATCGTGAGCTAAAATATCTTTTTGATTTTTACATGGATCACATAAACTATTCTCTAGAGCTTTACATTTTGCAAATCTAATTGATTTATCCATTTGAAGGAAATTATATAGGTTAAGAAAATTAAACAATGTATCATGCTGCTTTATTTGCTCGAACCTTTCTTCCAATTTTGATAATGCGGTGTCCAATATTACAAAGTAAAAATTAATTTTGAATTGGTCAGCCGGGTCTTTAGGTGCCTCGTCTTCACACTCGTAATTAAATAATCGCTTTTTTGTTCGGGGTCTCACAATATTAATCGGAGGAAACGAAGGGTCAGTCGATATCATCGGCAATTTTTTTGGCCTCTTCTAAAATATCATTAAAACCTTCATTTGACCTAATATTAGATAAATAAGTTTTCGTCTGCTCCAAGATTAAAACGATATTAGGTAGTGTAGAATCTGACTCCTGCATCACTTTACTTGCAATATTAATTTTTGTTAACACATTATTCCATGTAATAATAGAACAAATAAATTTAAACGACTTGATTTTTAAGAGTAATGAATTTGCCATATTTCTGGTTTCAGGGTCTCTGCTATTATCAGAATAAAGTGCAAATAAAGCCTCATATATTTTTGCCAAATTGTATCTAAGAACTTTCAAAGAATCTATTCTACTTTCCCATCTAGTACTAGAAAGAGGTTTTAATGATAAAGTTGGGATTTCATCTTTTAAAACTTGCCAACGTTTAGTCGATGCAGAAAAGAAAACGTAAAGTTCCTGCACAATAGCAAAGAAATTTGTAATTTCTAAAGACGCTTTTGCAGCGTCATTAACAACTAAATTTAAGCTATGGGCAGCACAAGGCACGTAAAAAGCTCTAGGGTTTAATTCAAGAATTTTTTTTTGTAAACCATTATTGCGACCCTTCATATTCGCACCATTATCGTAACCCTGCCCCCTTAAATCTCCTAAACAAATGTTGTGAGTCTCCAAAAAATCCAATAAAACATTGGTTAAGCCTTGTCCTGTCGAATCTGATATTGAAACGAATCCCAAAAAATGCTCCCTAATTTCTATTTGCTTTGATGTATTATTTAATAAAACAAACCTTACTACAACAGTAAGTTCGTCTTTGTGAGTTACATCAGGAGTCGAATCTAAAATAATAGAAAAATATTTACTAGCTTTTAACATAGATATAATTTAATGTCTTATTTTCTCTCCCAGAAGGGAAATTAGTTCGTTTTGAATATGAACACCTAAATAATGAGGCATATTTGATGGAGTCCTTCTAATCCTGTTAATATGATCGGATATCGTATCATTAAAGTTTGCAATTGTTTCAATTAATTTTAAAAAGTTTCCATTTTGTTGCTCATATATCTTGTTATTTTCACCCCTAAAACTCAAATTTTGACTGGCTAAAAATTTAACAACATAAATTATAATTTTTAAAACAGAAACCCATCTATCTTTTTCCATGCTTATTAATTTCTCATTTAGTGAATCAGTTGTCGTTTTAGAAGAAATTGATTGTTTTAGATCAATCCAAGATTTTGTATTACAAATGTGACCTTTTGATTTTTCATGTCGTTCTATAACCTGACTTAAATGTCTCCAATCATTATAACCCTCAACTAAACCACTAGAAAAAGTTTTAAATATTTTGCAAGGAAAATAATATACACAGTCTTTTGATTTAGAATACACCAGCCAAACTCTTGGAATTATTTCCCCATTACACAGTTTTTTTTTATAATAAATAGACGAGAAACCTCTATTGTATTTATTTAAAGGAAACGTTATATCAGCTTCTGTCAGTTGGGTAGGCCCTAAGTCTATCAGAGTTAATTTAATTTTATCCAATAAAACAGCAGGCCAATAGTTAGGATCCTCATGAACATGAAGATTTTCATTTTCAAAACTTACTTCTTAAGAACTTTGTTCTTTTAATAAAACATCTGCTTCCATTGTAGTTTTGGTATTCGACGAGTCCTCCTTTTTTTCCCCGCTACTGACAACTATGAATTCGGTCTCCGTCACATTTACATCTCGAGCTTGGGAACTTGATGGTGCCTCCTGTGATGTTGTTGAGATTAAAAACGTTTCGAGTGAACCACTAGCCTTTTTAACTAATTCTTCCTTTTCACGCTTTCTTTTTCTGGACTGTGCGCCAGAAAGCCTTTTTCGATTATCAGACATCTACCAAAAAAAAAAATGAATCCAAGTTATGATTCGTCGAAAAAATTTTGTTTTCGAAGATTTAAAGAAGCATAAATTAATTAAGCTTTGTTTTTCGAAAAATACCAACTTTTGAAAGGAAACTTTACAAAATTTTTTATTTTGTCTGAAAATTTCAACATTTTTAATCAAAACAAAAAAATATTAAGATTATGCTAATCTTTAATTAAACTATATTTTACTAATAAAAAAAAGAAAAATGTTTTACTATTGTTATTATGTTGGTATTATTATTTAAGTTATAAATTTGTTACACAATATAAATTTAATTTAACAAAATATTATTTAAATTTTATTTAACCGCGCAAAAGCAAAATATAATCAAATTAACGTATGTACTCACCTTTAATTTTTACTGTCTCTCTAACCAGGATATCAAACAAAAACTTTTTAAGCTGTTGCGATTTACACGATTACACGTTTAAAATTAAAATAAAAGAAATTATCCCGGTGCGTGTATTTATATGCTTTGACCACAGACGAGTATTTTCCTGTAAAATCTTCCTCGCGACCGACGTGAAAAATAGCTTAAGACGAGTTAAAACAAGAAACTGTTATACTTGCCACTGGTTGTGGCCTGAATAAGTTGTGTATATAAAATTTGAATTTGAAATATAATTAATAATATTTAGAATAGTACATATATTCAAATAATATTAGAATAGTATTATTTAAATGATAATATTTAGAATAATATTTATGTATTATATTAATTTAATGATAAATTAATTTTTCCCTTTTTTATAAGGCGGCTCGCGCCGCCCCCTAGGCTTGCCGCCCGGGTGCCCCGCACCCTCTGCACCACCGGGTCGGAACGGCCCTGGTTCTAGTAATAATTATGTATTCAAAGGTGATACACCAATGACTTCATCTCAAATGATACACATTGAAATTTTTATTAAAAAAATAAAAATTCTAAAAAAACAAATAAAAGAATACTCTCTAAAAAAATATATCTGCCAGCAATTTTCGTTGCTAAAAATATGCGACTAGTTTTGGATATACAAGGATTTAAGGATGAGCGAAACAACTTTATTCCCAAAGAACTGGCTACGTATGATGGAAGCAGAATTAGTCATTATGTCTTTAAACAACCCTATCCATTAAGTTTTCTTTCCCCTGATTTACACAAGCAAGCTACATGGTTAATGAAGAATCATCACTGCATCAATTGGAATGTTGGATATACCCCATTCCACTATTTTTCCAATATTGTTCAAAAAATGACCGAAGAGGCCCAATTTGTTTATGTTAAAGGAAGTGAAAAGGCTAACTATATTAGAAAATATTGTAAGAAACCTATAATTGAAGTAGACGAACAACCAATTCTACATCCATCAACACCTAAATATTTTTTCCATATTAAGTCACCGTCTATGTGTGCACTTTCAAATGTACTGTATATGTATGATAATTTTTTTATGAATGAATAAAAAGACTGATTAAATATATTACTGTTTTATTCCTCCATATGGTAATTCTAATACATACAAGTGATTACAAGTATAATAACCTCTTAAACAACCCCCATTTTCATTTAAAAGGGACTAACATTAAATACATTATTTCCACAAATCAATAAAAATATTATTGTTCATATTTATTTTTTAATACAGAAATATTGTCATATAATTCTAACGGATAAAATTTAATCACTAACTTTACAAAATCCTTTGTCTTTAAAAAGTCTAAACAAGCTTGCGCTGCTTCTTGACATATTGATGCATGTTCCAGATATTTTATGTATAATATTACACCTTGCGCTTCCGTATCCTCTTCAGCTCCAAGTGCATAATATTTCGAACATGCTTCTGACATAATAAGATCTTCATACATTTCACTGACTAAAGTCTCCATATTTACACTTCACCAAAAAATAGTAACTATCACTAAGACCAAAGTTCGTCACATTCTTTCTCAGCTTCCTTTATTAAATTGAACACCTCCGATTCACTATCTGAGATATATTTTTTAAAAGTAAGCACCTTCCTAGAAAATCCATTATTTGAAAAATTTCTTATTAACTGTAGATCTTCATTTTCATAAAAATCACGACAAATATCTATACCCTTTTCAAAATATTCCCCCGTATCAGTGTAAAAACGAGTCCATTCTGGTTTACTTTCTAAAGCAAATCTTTGATACCAAATACTTTTATTAATGAACTCTTTTTCTATTCGTTGAACTTCTTGCAACACTTCTTCATTCACAGACATTTTAACCTTACTGAAAACTAAAACTAAATTAAAGTATCACCTCTATGCACAACTTATACATCTCCTGTCCCTCTACTTTGATGGTTAGAGTGGGATTTAACCTTGTTTTTTAATTGTGTATGTGACCAATCAATGTCTTGCGGAGGTAAAATTTTAGGTGGAGTAAAATTATGAGGTAAACTAATTATAGGGAGTTAAACTAATTATGATATGCTAATTGGGAGGAGGGTCTCTCAGTTCAGAGGCGGAGGTAAAAAGAAAATTATTATTATTTTAATATATGGAGTAAAACTAATTAATTATAATAAACTGCTGGCCACTCGAACTTACACATAGAGATTTTTAGGCAAAATTTGAAGTTCAATATTTTCAACAGGAATGCAAATTTTTGAACGCGTCTTGCAGATTTTAAGAGCTAGTTTTTTTCCGGATTAAGCTACATGACGTATATTTATCGTAGGACCATAGGTTTATTATATACGGGGTGATCAATGAAGTCATGCAAAAAATCAAAAAGTTTGTATGAGTGAAATTTCCGCAAAAATTTTTTTTGGTCGTTGCAATATGGTTCGTTACTAAGGTAACATCAATATCTCTAGACGTTTTCGTCACTTTTTGGATTAAGGCCCTTAGGTCTTGTACACACTACTAAACATAAAATTTGGGTAGCAAAATTTTTAAAATGCTATACTTAACTTGACATTGGATTGACGGTTCTTGATGATTTTTACGGATTTGGAATCCTTATTTCACGTAGATTTTCTATAATCTAAGCATTTTATTTGGGGGTTGAAATATACAGGTTGAAATTTACACATTATACCGGGTCGATAATAGACAAAAACGTAGCGACAAGAACAAGTTTATTACATTATATTCTACGATATACAAGATTAGTTAACAACGGCCAAAAGTCAATTCTTACAAAATTTATAATTCTAAACCTAATTTAAAGGTTCCTGCAATCCCTAAAAAAACCCGGCAAATATCAATGGAAAATTGCCAAGTGTACATCTTTAAATACCGAATCTTTGGTAATAATTTATAGGTAAAGAACCGTATAAAACTGAATGACTCTTTGAGACAATAAACTGGGGTGAAAGTTTTCGACAGAACAGTGAGAAGGACATTAAACAAAAACAACTTGAGGTGAGAATTTATTTTTACAAAAACTTAAATAATGCCAAACCGTACCGTCGTACCCTACGTTTTTGTCTATTGTCGACCCGGAATAATGTGTAAATTTCAACCTGTATATTTCAACCCCCAAATAAAATGCTTAGATTATAGAAAATCTACGTGAAATAAGGATTGCAAATCCGTAAAAATCATCAAGAACCGTCAATCCAATGTCAAGTCATAGCATTTTAAAAATTTTGCTACCCAAATTTTATGTTTAGTAGTGTGTACAATACCTAAGGGCCTTAATCCAAAAAGCAGGCGCGGCCCGTGAGTTTTTTTACAGGTGGGTCAAAATTTTGTGGGCAACTAGTGATATCAACGCAACAAGCAAAATACACTTTTTTAATTAAGAAAGGTTTTTTAATTATGTGCCAAGAAATTATTTACCTACAAATAAACACTGCAAAAATCATAAAATAGGTACTGCAGAATATTGAACATTACTACTCTTGATGTTTGTGACTTTTAGTATCACTTTTTTGTTTATGGCTTTTTTCTATGTTTTAATACTCTAAAATAGTAGATTTTAGCGGGTTCCGTTGTGATAAGTTTAGCATGTCTTCAATAGATGTCGCGCCTTGTATTAAAAGCCCAGAATATAAACAGAACAGAATATAAACAGAAAAAAAACCCAACCTGAGCTAAAAGTATGATTATTCGTAAAATAAAATTAGGAACGCTGCCGAAACTCCGTTTTCTTTAATAAATACAATGCTGGCGACTAGACATACCTAGTAATACGATATTTGTCTACGCACGTGCAGGATGTAAGTTGTAGTAAATACGAGATTGCCAACAATTTTAAAAATATTTTATTGAGGAACAACTTGTTGCCAATACACCTTTTAGAGCCGATCTAATTTTTTAAATAACAAAAAATTAAAAAAAAGTTCTTGCCGCAATACAGACTTGAACCCGCAACCGTTTGATTAGATGGCTGACACCGTAACCTCTACACTACGCTGGCTATGTAAGAAAATCGGTCCGATACCGTTAAATTTGATGTCTAGCGCTGGCCTGACAGAAATCGTATTTATATTTTATGTTTAACCACTAATAATTAATATTATTAATACGATGCAAATACAATTCGCATATTAGGTACCTAATTAGTTTTTCTTTTTCCGAACCAAATGTTTTGAAATAGTATATTTTAGGGGGCGGTTTGAAAGTATTTCCATAGTGGGAGTGGCCAGATATTATGGGTGGGCCGTCGACCAATTGTGTCTCTTTTTAACTTCCTAAAGCGCGTATGTCTGTTTCTCTCTTACTTTTAATGAATTTATATCGTCCATATGAACCTATAAGATCAATTTAAAATATGACCCAGCCCGGAGCAAGCTTGGATATCCTTTGACGATGGCTTGGCTTGATTCTTTCTTGGGGACTTTTCGCATGGAACTTTGAAACAAAAGATTATTTTTTGGTTTTAAAAAATTAAAAAATAAATTATTAGGTAGATTACTGAAAATTTTAGGTGGGTCATTGACCAAATGACCTTATGGACGGGCCGCGCCTGCCAAAAAGTGACAAAAATGTCTAGAGATATTGATGTTACCTTAGTAACGAACCATATTGCAACGACCAAAAAATTTTTTTGCGAAAATTTCACTCATACAAACTTTTTAATTTTTTGCATGACTTCATTGATCACCCCGTATATAATAAACCTATGGTCCTACGATAAATATACGCCATGCAGCTTAATCCGAAAAAAACTAGCTCTTAAAATCTGCAAGACGCGTTCAAAAATTTGCATTCCTGTTGAAAATATTGAACTTTAAATTTTGCCCAAAAATCTCTATATGTAAGTTCGAGTGGCCAGCAGTTTATATGGAGTAAAACTCATTAATTTTAATATGTAAATTTATGTTAATTTTGAGGAGTAACACCCCCACTAAATCACTACTTAAAATATTTGCAATAACTAAAAATATGAAATTTTAAATTGCGCATGCGCCACCTTTAGTTCAATCAATGGCAAAACGCTACGGGTAGCGCCATCTCGGCAGATCTAGGCCAAGTAATACACACACCAGCGCCACCACTAAAGACCTATGTCACAATTAGTAGTGGAACGTCACCTGCAAAGACATCAAGTCACAATTGCAGGGTGACCGCTAGGTGGTGCGCATCTCAAAGACCATCCTCGTCGGTAATAATGAAATATAAAATTCCAAATATCGAACAAAGTTCGATATTATGGAATGTACATCAGTTTTGATTTCTCTCTGGCGCCTCATCCCCGGACGCGTTTCGCCGTATCACGGCTCATCGGCGGGGCTAGAGACGACAGAGAGAAATCAAGCTCGAAGGCACTAATAGCTGTACCAGCATAAATAAATGGCAAAACGCTACGGGTAGCGCCATCTCGGCAGATCTAGGCCAAGTAATACACACACCAGCGCCACCACTAAAGACCTATGTCACAATTAGTAGTGGAACGTCACCTGCAAAGACATCAAGTCACAATTGCAGGGTGACCGCTAGGTGGTGCGCATCTCAAAGACGATCCTCGTCGGTAATAATGAAATATAAAATTCCAAATATCGAACAAAGTTCGATATTATGGAATGTACATCACTTTTGATTTCTCTCTGGCGCCTCATCCCCGGACGCGTTTCGCCGTATCACGGCTCATCGGCGGGGCTAGAGACGACAGAGAGAGTGGTGGCGCTGGTGTGTGTATTACTTGGCCTAGATCTGCCGAGATGGCGCTACCCGTAGCGTTTTGCCATTTATTTATGCTGGTACAGCTATTAGTGCCTTCGAGCTTGATTTCTCTCTGTCGTCTCTAGCCCCGCCGATGAGCCGTGACACGGCGAAACGCGTCCGGGGATGAGTCGCCAGAGAGAAATCAAAACTGATGTACATTCCATAATATCGAACTTTGTTCGATATTTGGAATTTTATATTTCATTATTACCGACGAGGATCGTCTTTGAGATGCGCACCACCTAGCGGTCACCCTGCAATTGTGACTTGATGTCTTTGCAGGTGACGTTCCACTACTAATTGTGACATAGGTCTTTAGTGGTGGCGCTGGTGTGTGTATTACTTGGCCTAGATCTGCCGAGATGGCGCTACCCGTAGCGTTTCGCCATTTATTTATGCTGGTACAGCTATTAGTGCCTTCGAGCTTGATTTCTCTCTGTCGTCTCTAGCCCCGCCGATGAACCGTGATACGGCGAAACGCGTCCGGGGATGAGGCGCCAGAGAGAAATCAAAACTGATGTACATTCCATAATATCGAACTTTGTTCGATATTTGGAATTTTATATTTAATTCAATCGCCACAATCGCCAGACTATTTGGCGCGGCAATTTGACGTATGATTAACATTTCATATGTCATTCGACTCGATCCGTGCTATCCGTGGTATTCTTCTTGTATTAGTATTCGTTAATCGTTGGGTGGAAGCTAACTGTCTACCCGACCCGGGGTTTTCGGTTAATTTTTGGATGCCACGTACTTTAATTCAAGAGCAGAACACTGTACACACAAATATTTCCATCTTTTTATATTTACTGCTAAACTCTTATCGATATACAAATATACTTACCCTACATTTAAATGATCAACTAATGCCTGTGTTAAATCGCTTGCAGCAGCACATGCCTCTTTTCTTTTTGTTTCTGAAACAAAAGATATTAAGAGTCAAGTCGAGAAATACCCGGACTATAACAGAGTCGTACGTTAGAAGTTTAAATCATTGACAGGATATATGTAGGGCGTGTACCGTTGTCAACTTCGGTTACGGTTTGGTGTCCCGTAAGTATCGGTAACCTGAAAAGTTGGTAAGATTGGAAACACGGTTCCTGAAAAATATCTGTCATTAATGTCACCGAAGGAACCGATGTTTCTCCGCTGGTTTTCCGGTTCATTATGCCATTTGGTAGTTTGTTTTGCTTTTCTGTTTAAATTTAAATTTATTTTTCCACAAATGTTAAAAATCATCTGTTTTAAAATGTTAGAAACAGGAGGAGAGGTATGTTTTTAGGTTGAGTCGATATCCGTAAAAATAAACAGAAATCGAACAGAAACGACCGATCTGCGTCCCGTAGTGAAACCGATTTTTTCAGGAACCAGAGTTACCATTAGTTTACCGCATTATACCGAGTGGTTAACCAGGTTTGAAAACGGTACACAGCCTTTGTGTGTGTATACTGTGATTTCAGAAAAAATATTTGCAATTAAGACTTCCAATTATTTACATCGACTAGGAGAAAAACGAAAGTACTAAAAGGTTCAAGAATTTTTGATGCTATTAAGTGACTTCTACAAGCACACTCCCTGCTTAGAGTACCTACAAGAAAATTAACTACTGCTCGTCCGCAGGCGCCCGTAGCTTCATTTATGAAATATACAAAATTGTCTGAAATTGTCCGGATCCTTGTCATAACATTTTCGAAAACGGCAGGTACATAAGTCAGTGGGGATTTTGGATGTCGCGTATTTCTTGCACAGTATGCTTTTTTTAGGTTGAGATGCATTGTTCAAATTTGCAGTTGCATATTAGAGATGTTGCGTCACCCGCGGCGTCGCCTGCGTGGCTATAAGTGAAATTTTAGGCAATACTTAACCGACTTGCAACATTCTTTTAGTTGACCATTCCGAGTGTCACAGACTATACATATTTGTTACCTGCGGCTTTACTCGCGAGGAACACAAAACAGAGAGCTTAATAATCAAATCACGTTTGAGAAGTTAGCTTGGGATTTTGGTTCATTATTATATACTATAAATAGGGTTTATTTCATCACTGATATACAGGATGTTCGGAAAATGCATCAGTATACTTGGACAGGTCATTCTACGTGGTAAAATAAAGGTAGTAAGCCATGTAAGAAAAATTCTAAAACTCAATATTTTCCGAGTTACAGCCTATAAAAGTTCAATTTTTTCTCTTTTTTTAACATATTATTTCGATTAGTTCTTAACTAATCAAATTGATATTTGGCACAGAGGCTCAGCTTGGTGATTTATCTCATTCTGTTACTGTACTGTCTACTATGACACCAGAGGGCACTACCCGAATCCCAAATTTTATTTTTCCTTTATATTTTTTGTTTTGACAGATATTGCAAAAACGAGCATGTCGTTTTAAAGATAATAAAATACTAAACAAAAAAGGCACTCTTCATCCGAGTCGAAAAAGCTTGCCGTTTAGTCTCAGATTAGAATTAAAGATTTTATTATCATTAAATCAGTCTTTCAAATGGAAGCAAAAAATCAAGTTACCATGAAAAACAAACCTAATCAAAATGTTATTTGACAGATAAGGAATAAAAAATAATAACAAGCACTTGTTTTCCTTTTTTAAAATATTAACTTAGTGTTAAAACTTTCATTTAATTAAATAAAATTAGAAATAAATAAAAAAAATGTTATTGCCGTTATTTAATTGTCCGATAACCTCCTAGATATCTTATAATTTTTTATAACATTTCGATTAGGTTATTGTCAGATTTAACTAAATTTGAACCATGGTAATATGATTGTTTTATTTTCATTTGGAAAACTGATTTAATGATAATAAAATATTTAATTCTAATTTGCAACTAAACGGTAAAGTTTATCGACTGGGATGAAGAAAACCTTTTTTGTTTAGTTTTTTATTATCTTTAAAATGGCATGCTCATTTTAAAAATATCTCTCAAAACAAAAAAGCTATGGTAAAAATGTCCTAAAAGTGCCCTCTGGACGCACAGTAGAGAAACATTTCTATAACAGAGTGTTATATATAACCAAGCTGAGTCTCTTTGCCAATTTGATTAGTTAAGAAATAATAGAAAAAAAAAAAATAAACGATATTATGCTGTAACTAGGAAAATATTGAGATTTCGAATTTTTGTTACATGGCTTACTAAGTACCTATATTTTACCACGTAGAATCACCTGTCCAATTATAGGTGCGTTTGAGATTAGCACTCTTTTCACTCCGGAAGTACCTAAGTTCACTCCGTCCGTTCGAGTATTAAATTCGGAGCAAAAAGAGTGAATCCGCTGGCGTTCGGGTATCGAAAACAGAGTGAAAAGTGTTTACTCCAAAAGTCCCGTCTCGCTGAGAGGTGCTTTAGGAGCGGGCATGCGCAACTGCGTTTGCAAATTTTATGGTTAAGTTAATTTTTTGTTTATGTCGGTTAAATTGGAATGTTTTCATTCTAAGCTGGGTTCATTCTAAAATGCATTTTAAAGTTTTGGTCCGTCATTGATGGGACCGTTATTTCCGCAGAATTCTCAACTTTTTCTTCAGAAATTTCTTCGTTTTCGGAGCTTTTCACAAAATTCTTCCTTGGCAAAGTTTAAAATGGGGATGAGAGAATTGAACATATTTAATAGTGTTAATTAAATCCTTGTCTAAAATTTAACCCATATGCAAGTTAAACACATGTTTATTTTTAAGGTTATGTTTTTGCACTTTTGGCGTAGAGCGTTCGTCTTTGAAAGATTTACTCCCAAAACTCCGAAGTCACGTGACAAAAATCTACTTTCACTCCACTCCAAATCCGTTGGCAATCCCGAACGTAGCTTATCTTGACGCATTTTCCGAACACCCTGTATAGGTACAGGGCATTTTTTAAAAGCAGACCAAAGGGTTTTACATGGTAGGCCCTGCTCTATTAGAAATATAGAGATAAAACCTGAGATAGATAAAAAATGTCAATCTTAAAATTATGTTAATTTGCCGATTATGCCAAAAAAGCTCCAAAAAATGCATTTATTTTTCGAAAATCATTAATTCTTCATACCCCGTGTATTATTGTTTTATACCTTTTCATACCAAGCAAAGGCGACACCCATTTTCTGACATTTAAAACTTTATTGTCACAGTTTTAAATGAATTTTTGGAGCTTTTTTGGCCTATTTGGCAATCTTGATCTTAATTTTACCTATGTCAAGTTTTATCTCTATACTTCTAATATAACGGGGTCTAACATGAGGTTAACAATGTAAAACACTATGGTCCGCTTCAAAAAAATGCACTGTTATTCCACAGGTTTAAGATGGCAACCAAGTCTGTTACAAATATATGGGTGTTAGTAATATATATTTTATGGCTATTATACGCATACTGACATCCCGTTTCCTGCTTAGGTTTGTTAATAAATTAAAATAAAAAAATAAAAATTATAAACGAAAACTTCCAAGTGCTAGTACTAAAATATGGGAGATGTACTAAGAAAGTCTTTTACTTTAAACAAATTAATAATAAAGAAATTTGTCTTAAAAGATAAAAGAAAAAGTTAAAGTTATTATAAAACTGGATTGGAAAGTAACACCAACATGTCCTAAAAATGAAATTATAAGGTGTTCGCACAGTATCTGCTGGGCGGTACTCTATTTAAATTATTTAAGCCAGCAAGAAGATAATTTATAAAGACTTAAAAATTA
>CAXARB010000111.1:0-123956 GCA_963971165.1 Philopedon plagiatum | reverse complement strand
ACTTTTCCAATTTTTTTAAATAAAATCTTAAAATTTTGCACAAGGACCTAGAATTTAATTCTAAGCAATTTTTTCAAATAACTTTTTTTGATATCTCGTCAACTAACCTCACTTTTTGTAAATTAACAATTTTTTTTTTAATTTGACGCTATACCAGTGGTCACGTGACGTATGTCAAAATCGATTTTTAGGTTATCGGACATGCAGAACCGATCCCCTGGGAAAGTTTTTCCGATACTCTCCTAATAAAAATTTTTCCCATATGTTGCGAACTTTTTGCCGGTCACTGTATATATATATATATATATATATATATATATATATATATATATATATATATATATATATATATATATATATATATATATATATATATATATGTATATATATATATATATATATATATATATATATTTATATATATATATATATATATATATACAGTGTGGTCGTTTAAGTGTGCAACATATGGGAAAGTTTTTTATTACCGATTTCTCAGAAAATTTTATTCTTGATAAAAGTTGGTGCACGTTCGATAATCATATTGGGTGTACTTGGAATGGTTGCAAGTCAAACGGTGTACAGGGTAGGGCAAAAAATATAAAATTTCTACAAGAATAAAGTACCCCTATTTCAGAGAATTCAGCAAAATGTTATTAAGAAAAGGTGTTTAGAATTAAAAGTTATGCATAGGTTTGAAAACATGACCTCATAAAATAAAAAACAAAATTTTTTTGAAAATATTAATTATTTCCTAAAAAAAATTTTTTTTTTATTATCATCCTAAAAACCTTCATAAATTAAACAAAATCAAATCAAGTTCACACATCTTTGTTCAAATTCAAGCATATTTGTAAAATTAACTTAGCTTTTTAATTTATTAAGGAATCACAAACTTCATGTTTGTTGCAAGGACATTAAACACAACTTTAAAATACCGTAAAAATTATTTTTAACAAGATAAAACATTAGTAATGATAATTTTCAAATTAAAAAACTCTCATTTAAATTACAAAATATTTATTTTAAATGTTTATTAGAAAATTGTACAAAATAATCGACAAACATGAAATCCTACTAAAATAATCGCAGATACCTATGGAAAGAAAACAAATAAGGGTTAAAAGTAAACATTATGACAGTTTGGTGGCATTATTCATTCTTAAATAATTATTGTTATTAGCTGATCTCAAATGCCTCCTCCAGTAAAGTTAACGTTAGCCGAAAAGGCAGAATTAGTGCTAATATGTGGAGAACACTATAAAACAGTGCGTGAAGCAGGAGATATATTCAATGGACGACATCCAGATAAACAAGTCCACTATTCAACCATAAGCAGAATTTTAAATAATTTTAAACAGACAGGGTCTTTAGAGTATAAATATAAAAATGAACGTACCAAAACTGTATGTACTGAAGAAAATCAATTACAAGTACTTCAAGCAGTTGTTGAAAACCCTAGAAGATCCACCCAAGAAGTGCATGCTTATACGGGTATAAAAAAACCTCTATTAAGGAGATTCTTAAAAAACAAAAATATCACGCCTATAAGCCAATGTTTATTTGCACGTTTCAAAGACAAGACTATGACTTGCGGTATGATTTCTGCATGTGGATTCAAGGAGAAATAGAAGATCAACGTGATTTCCATAGACACATGCTTTTTGGGGATTCACTACAAATGGCGTTGTTTCTTCCCAAAATTGTAGGTGGTGGTCGGACGAAAATCCAAATTTTGTCATTGACAACAAAAACCAGTATTACCAAAAAACAAACGTTTGGTGCGGTATTATTAACGACAAATTAATAGGGCCGTTCTTTTTTCGCCAAAACCTAACTGGTGATACCTATTTACATTTTTTGGAAAACGAACTAACAGATTTTTTGGATAATATGAGTATACAAGAACGACGTAAATTATGGTTTGTACATGATGGTTGTCCGGCTCATTCTGCTAGAATTGTTTCTGAATGGTTAAATGGAGAATTTGGTGATAAATGGTTAGGACGAAATACCGATCCACGGTGGCCTCCTCGTTCGCCAGATCTCACCCCACTAGATTTTTTTTATGGGGATATTTAAAGCAAAAAGTTTACAAGGATCGACCCTTTAATAATGTTGGGGAGCTTGAAATTTCGATACGATTTCATTGCAGAAATATTCCAGCAAGTGTATTGCGATCCACGCTTAGTGAATTTTATGATCGGACAATTAAATGCATTGAACGTGAAGGTGGACATACGGAGACGCGTCGATAATTTTTTTAAACATACCTAATATAATTTTTTTCTGCATTTCAAATATTGTCTGTTTAATTTTTTTTAAATTTGTTTATTGTTAAGTTATAATAAAAAGAAGCCGATAAAAATTGACAAAACCGTTGGCACCATACTCAAATACGTTTAGGAACATTGTATTTCTTGACTTTGCACTAAACGCAGACATAATGCATGCATTGTTTTGTTAATAATGCCCCACAACGCCATTATGTTAGAATGATTTCATGTTTGTAGATTATTTTGTACAATTTTCTAATAAACATTTAAAATAAATATTTTGTAATTTAAATGAGGGTTTTTTAATTTAAAAATTATCATTACTAATGTTTTATCTTGTTAAAAGTAATTTTTACGGTATTTTAAAGTTGTGCTTAATGTCCTTGCAACAAACATGATGTTTGTGATTCCTTAATAAATAAAAAGCTAAGTTAATTTTACAAATATGCTTGAATTTGAACAAAGATGTGTGAAATTAATTGATTTTGTTTAATTTATGAAGGTTTTTAGGGTGATAATAAAAAAAAATTTTTTTTTAGGAAATAATTAATATTTTCAAAAAAATTTTGTTTTTTATTTTATGAGGTCACGTTTTCAAACCTATGCATAACTGTTAATGCTAAACACATTTTCTTAATAACATTTTGCTGAATTCTCTGAAATAGGGGTACTTTATTCTTGTAGAAATTTTATATTTTTTGCCCTACCCTGTACACCGTTTGACTTGCAACCATTCCAAGTACACCCAATATAATTATCGAACATGCACCAACTTTTATCAAAAATAAAATTTTCTGAGAAATCGGTAATAAAAAACTTTCCCATATGTTGCACACTTAAACGACCACACTGTATATATATATATATATATATATATATATATGTATATATATATATATATATATATATATATATATATATATATATATATATATATATATATATATATATATATATATATATATATATATATATATATATATATACGTGCATGGCTATCTAACTGGGCTCCATACGTTACACAGGCACCCAGGCCTCCACTGTAAAGAATAAAGATTTCCGTGTATATTGCATTCAAATAGCATTAAATAGTAAATGTCTACGTGAGCAACGTGAGAGGGGTAAGAAATAAGCATCCAAAAAAGATACAAATTTTTACTATACTTTTAAATGTAACACGCCTCCATACATTTTACGTCTAGTAAGCCTCCTCTGAATAAATTTTTATGCGCACAGCGAGCGCATACGCCTCCGACAACGTTGCCAAATTTAAGTAACGTCTTCAACAAGGTGGCACGTGGTAAATTCGTTTTTTAAACATACCAGTAAACTGCTTATAATATTATTGTAAAATATAGTGAACAGCAATACAAAATCTCCCATTCCGTCGGTCTCTCTGTCCGTTGGCGCGAAAACTTAAAAACTACTTGACGGAAACTAAAATATTTTAGAAATATATTAGTCTGAGACCTAGCTTAAAACCCAAAACATTTCCGATTAACTATGTACAGCATGAACACTTTAAAACATTACTTTCTAAAAATAAGATATTAGTGTCCATAATAAATAATGTAGTCAAATAAAAATGTTTAGGGCATAACAAACCAAAAAGACAGTGTGTTCTGCGCTTGCATTAAATTATGTGGCATCCAAAAACTAATGGAAAATCCCGGGCCGGGAGGACAGTAAGCTTTCACCTTGTTGGGGATCATCAGACTGACGTAACCCTCAGGCAGCAGGCATAGTTCTGTTTTAGAAGAAGTGTTGACTATGCAGGATTGCTATTGATGGTTACATCAGTCTGATGATCCCCAAAATTTTGCGCCACATTCAGAGGGTTGATCTTTTGACTTCTATCGCGAGAGAAAGTATTTTATTGGCGAAAAAAAATCTTTCGAGATTTTTTTCAGATCACGTTTGGGGGTGCCCAGATCAGGGAAAACATGGTTTCCGATTTCCGTCTGTATGCTGGCGCGGAAACTTAAAAACAGCGTGAGCGAGCACATTTTAATAAATAGTATCTATTTTTTGTTTAAAATGATACATTTTACACAAATTATACTTTGTATGTAGCTAAGTCTTTTACCGTTGATATAATAGTATTTTTTATTGTTTCTTTAATTCGAAAATATAAGCATTCTGATGAACCCAAAGCTTTCAGTGACAATTTCGATTTTTCTTACAACAGAATGTGAAAGAGTAGAAAAATGCTTGTTTAGTTTTGTAATAACTCTAAAACATTAGCTTAAAAGAAATAAACACGCAAATGACGATTTTACGTAAAAAAACTTGATAACATTTTTATACAGGGTGGGAAGTTTAAAAAAATCTTTTCTATGTCTTTTTCCCCAACTGGGATTAAGCGTAAGTTCGTGGCTTTTTCTTTTTTAAAGTGCCTTTTACCTTGTATATAGAACAAACAAATATTATCTTTTTCTTCCCTCGCTGGAGGAGTTAATATTTTCTTCGTTTAATAATCGCCTCCCGAAATTTTTTCAGATCTTTATATTTTGGGGTTTCTGATTCACAAAAAATATTTTCTCATTTCCGTCAGTCTGTCCGTGGGCGCGAAAACTTGCTAATTACTCGAACAAAATAAAAAAAAATTGCATATAAATTAGGCTTTGTCCTGGCTCGAAACCGGCCAATAAAATTTATACAGGGCGGAATCCAACCTCAAAAACTATATTTCTGATTTCGTCGCTGTAACTAAAATACAAAAATTGTGTTTTGTCTATAGCTAAAGATTTTATCGTTGATATAATTTAAGGCACTGTTGATGCCCTAGATATAGGGCGGGCCACTTAAAAAATTTAATTTTGCTGGTTTTTGCTCTAGTTAAGGCACTGTATATTTTCCTACGATAATACTTATAATACTTAGTTACATTTTACATTAGTTAGTTATTATATATAAACTTGCATGTGCTACAGTTTGCGTTGATATTATAGCTTACTAGTTAATGTAGGTTACGTGCTACTGTTGACAATTATTAAATACAAAATAGTTTGCATTTTGAAAGTTTATTATTATTTCACGACAGATAATCCATGCAAAGAATTTTATATATTTTCAGTACTGAACTGATGTACTGAAGTTATAAGAAAGTATATAAACTGAGGACCAAGTAGGAATTTATTCTTACCTTGACAGTAATTCTGAATTATTAAAACTGATTTTTTTTAAATTTCTTGTTTATTTTTAAAAATTGCATCGCTGACGCGCCACCCTTAAAAGTTTTAGGAGCCTAAGCCCGAGCTTTCTAGGCTTTTTGGATAATACGCTCCTGTATAGGGCGGACAACTTTAGAAAATTTAACTTAATATTTATAATATATTATTAATGTTTTTCACATATAGCTCTGTCGCTGGCAAAACTATATGCACTTTTTATTTATTGTTTCATCAGAGTATTTATCCATTTTAACATATTAAATCTTATTTATTCTTATCTAACTATCCTTTTTTAGTGTTCCTTGAAATGCAATCACTTCCATTTCAAGGAACACTAAAAACGTCCGTCTGTCAGAGGGGATTTTCTCTGAAACTGTTCAACGTAATCATTTGAAATTTAGCACAGTGATAGAGTGTGGTGGACCAATTATAGACGTGAAGTATAGGAAGTTAAATTTCGATTCTGGGGGTTAATTTAGGGTGGCAAATTGGGAAATGGAAATTTTTTTCAAGGGCATTGTGTGGGGAGCCTAATGAAAGCTTATTGAAGAACGAATTAAACAATATTTATAATATATTTTCTATGCATTTTTGAAATATTTTTCGGAAAAAACGTGTAAAAATTGTTGTCCCCCACCACCCTTATCACTTATCACCAGAAGGAGCGTTTAGAAAAATCTGACAAAAAATCATGAACATTGAGAATTAGCTGTATCTAGATTAAACCAAAATTATCAGGATTGAACAATTCTACGCGATCAATTGTCATAAATAATTTAATTGTTTATTTCCTTATAACTGCTGAATTATTGGTTTTAGAAAAAAAGATTTTCGACAAAAAATATTTCTCACCATGTAAAGAACAACTTTTGTGCTTACACGATTCTCAAAATTTGTAATTTGGCCTATTCAGCTCCGCGCACACACGATGTGATACGGCGTTGGTGCTGTCGGCGGCGGGTAGCGCGGCAGATGGGCGGAGGTCGGGCAGCCGAGGTTTGCTCAGGTTAAGTAGGGAGCACGAAACCCAAATCAAACCCAATCAAACACTAATTGTGCAAGTATAGCTTGCACTGGACCGATTTTTTATATTTTTATTTCTGTTCCGTGAAAGGCAGATTTTTTGTATCCTTTATAAGTTACGCAGTGTGAAAATAATAATATATATAAAACAAATTTAAGCTCTATTATTTTCCTCTTTGCCTATAATTTCTTACACCTATCTCACCTGTAATTTTTTTCTAAATAACTTTTAAAATGTGGCAAACCCATTTTGATGTAGATTACATTATTTAGCTGTAAATCGGTAAAAGCTAAAGTTGATATAATATAATATATAATCTACTTAGAATTTTGTTAGCTTAAAAATCCACCATTACCAGGTGTAAAGGGTAGAATTAAATTTTGATATTCATGTAATTTTTTAAGCAATGATTTATTTCATTACTATTATTTTTGTCGACTTTAAAACAATTTTTTAAGTATAAAAAATGAAAATAAATATAATATTTAAAAAGAACCAAATCTATTTGGGTGTCTTTATTAATTTTAATATTTTGAATGGATATTTTCTCGAGAGTCTATTTTAATATTTTTTATTAGCTAGTATGCCATGGAAAATATAAGGTTCTAAAATAAATTTGACCAATGCGTACCAGTGTCTTACTTAAGGTGGACACAAGCTAATAGCTCGGTTAATTATGGAATTTCATTTTTGGCGTGTTGATGCAGTCACAACGCACATTTCCACTGTTTTAAAATTTTTTCTACCTCATAGACGTACGTTTTCATAGTGGTTAAAAGAAAATTATTTGATGTGCTTTGGGACCCTTTTAATTAAAAAAAAATTAGATATGAATTTGCTACCTCCTGAAACCCGAATACGACGCTTGACAGAGTTGCGTCAAGATGGGCTTTAAGCTTTTTGTTTAACGCTATATTTTAACGTTGAAAGTTGTGTATTTTTCCATTTTTACCTAACATAAGGAGTTTCTTACTTCTTTTTGTTTTTTATTGCCTTAAGTCTTTAACAACCCTAAGCAACACATTGACTTTAAGAGAAATTATAAGTAAGTAATAAAAAAGTATCAAAATTGGTAATAGATTTAAATATTAAAAATAAATAAATACGTTTTAGCATTTTAATAAAATCCTTCATTAAATGGGTGAAAATATAGTAGACTATTTAACCAGGCGATTCCAAACGTTTCGAGTAGTCAGTACACGTTGGTACTGACGACCGACGTTGGTACACGTTTCTAAAAAACATATTATTGAAAATCAGCGACCAACATTTAATGCTAGTCGCCAAGAAATGAGCCGCTGAAATTTAACCATAGCGTTTTTAAAAATGTGTGCAAATGGATTCGCCAGCGACTCAAAAACTAACCATTTGCAGGCCCTTGTTTGAATAAAATTGATGCCACACAGAAAAAATTACGCAAAATCTCATTTAAAGTGTGGATGTTACAGATAATTATTATAATGTGTCGATTATACTACGCCGTTAAATATTACGATAAAAAGTTTTTCTCGCATTTTTTCAGTGTCAGGTAAATTTAAACAAAAATAACATGGTAATTTTGATAACTAACCCAATCAAAACAGAAGGGTTTTGATAGGAATGTTTGATTGAAAAACTTTCATTCGAACACTTTTCAGAAATTCCTTTAAGGTCCAAGAACTAGTTCTAGTTTTAGTGAAATTTTAACGAGATAAACTGTTTTAGGAGCAGAAAAAGTTACACCTTCGTGTCTGTAAGTTTAGCTCAGAAACAAACGAAAACATGCTCTTTAAATAGAAAACCAAGAATATCAAAAACTCCTAATATTATACTAAATTAAAGAAAAACACTTTAATATTTGTAGAATGAGAATTTAGAGTTCTCTAAACCACCTGAAGATGCCTTATGTAATAAGGACTAAACAAATGATGGTAAAACAAGCTATTCTCCGGACTATATGTCCCTCCGAGTGCTGGATTACATACCAAAATTTGCCGTATTTTCTTCTAACAGAGTTAGATTGTAAAATACGTTTTCAGAATGCAAGAAACTACCAGGAAGAAGGAAACTTTTTCTTTAGTTAGGATGTCGTCACCTGCAGACCAGTTTCGAACTCTTTAATTCTCATCAGTACAAGATAGACATAGGCGCTGCCTATGTCTTACTGCTTATACAGTTCGACATCACAGCTTCAAAAGGATTTACTTTTTCCGAAGGAAGGTATGTTCGTCTAGCTTGTACTGATGAGAACTAAAAGTTTCCTTCTTCCTGGTAGTTTCTTGCATGTTAGAAGAAAATACGGCAAATTTTGATATGTAATCCAGCGCTCGTAGAGCTATATAGTCCGGAGAATAGCTTGTTTTACCATCATTTGTTTAGTCCTTATTATATAAGGCATCTTCAGGTGGTTTAGAGAACTCTAAATTCTCATTCTACATATTTACGTGTACACCTGACAAGTGACAAGTAGACTTCATTCAACTTTAATATTTGTTATATTACTCTTGCGCTTAATTTTTGACCACGCCTCTGTACAATATACGAACTTAAGCATAATCTCGACACCATTAGTGGACATCCCTCTAAATGTGGGCAATATCTCTTTTGTTTAGACTTGGTAATGTTTCGTGTTAGAGCGTGACAACAATTTAGCAAAAATAAATTTTAAAAAAGTTCTACTACTGTAACATACATTAGTAATAAGAGTATCTATTATCTATTTTTATCGTTTTCTTATCATATAAAAAACTGTACAAATAAATTTACAGACCCCTATATCAAAGCGTTCACCGATCTTATACACATATGTACATTTTCGGAGCCCCAATCGTAATTTCAGCAACTACTTTAAAACATAAAATAATCATAAAAGTAAATTATTTACACACGCGTAAATCGTATTATTGGCCTCCTTACCTTGTTGCCATATTTCAGAGGCATAATAGTACGGAGAGCATGTGGAGGCAAATTCGTCAGTACCTTTAATTAAAGTGTATATGCGTATAAAACGGTGGCGCACCGTAGATAAAGTATCGTGAACTGCATTGTATAACTGTACATGTATATCGACCCAAAAAGACTCCGAACAAAAATTTGTGAAACTTCTTCTGCTGACTTAAATCTACAAATAAATCCATTATACACGCAAATTCGCTTTGGCCTCCGATTTTGCGAATGCGCCTCCGATTTTGGAGGCGTGTTCTATGAAAGCATATATATTTTGGAGGCGTATAAGACATTTTGCATATATATATATATATATATATATATATATATATATATATATATATATATATATATATATATATATATATATATATATATATGTATATATATATATATATATATATATATATATATATATATATGTATATATATATATATATATATATATATATATATATATATATATATATATATATATATATATATATATATATATATATATATATATATATATATATATATATATAGTTAAGTATGTTTGGAATTATCTGGAGAACTACTGTTTCGTCTTCCTCGGTGTCTAAGTTGTTAAAAGACACCACATCGACTCATCAGAGGCCTTACAGTAGCATGAGCATTTCTGCTCCCATATAATTCCACAGTTCTTGCCTATAAAAGACAACCTGAAAGTTTTGAAAGGTAGAAGTTCTTGAGATTGCTCTCTGAGAAATGTCATAGGGATCCTTATCGGATCTCCCATGGTAGCTTGGATGTGGGAGTCTCGCGACCTCTCCACACTACCTGAGACATTCTCATTTATGAACATAGTTAAGTATGTTTGGAATTATCTGGAGAACTACTGTTTCGTCTTCCTCGGTGTCTAAGTTGTTAAAAGACACCACATCGACTCATCAGAGGCCTTACAGTAGCATGAGCATTTCTGCTCCCATATAATTCCACAGTTCTTGCCTATAAAAGACAACCTGAAAGTTTTGAAAGGTAGAAGTTCTTGAGATTGCTCTCTGAGAAATGTCATAGGGATCCTTATCGGATCTCCCATGGTAGCTTGGATGTGGGAGTCTCGCGACCTCTCCACACTACCTGAGACATTCTCATTTATGAACATAGTTAAGTATGTTTGGAATTATCTGGAGAACTACTGTTTCGTCTTCCTCGGTGTCTAAGTTGTTAAAAGACACCACATCGACTCATCAGAGGCCTTACAGTAGTATGAGCATTTCTGCTCCCATATAATTCCACAGTTCTTGCCTATAAAAGACAACCTGAAAGTTTTGAAAGGTAGAAGTTCTTGAGATTGCTCTCTGAGAAATGTCATAGGGATCCTTATCGGATCTCCCATGGTAGCTTGGATGTGGGAGTATATATATATATATATATATATATATATATATATATATATATATATATATATATATATAACATACTTCTTCTAGTGGGCTGGTAGGCAGTCAGAGCCGAAATACCTCTCAGTCAGACAGAAGCTCATCTGGAATTAGATTGGCCAGACCTCCTGTGATAAGGGGCACTGGCTCTGATGCACCTGATTCATTTGCCTCTGCAGCACGGCGCGTATGGCTATCAGTTAGTAAAGTCGCTCTCCATACTAATGAAGAGGATATTAGATCTTATTTGGAGAAAAAATTCCCTAGTCGTTCATATACCATTGAACTGCAGCCCAAAAGACCAGAGGCTCTCAGCCTGGCATTTAAAGTGGGTGCTGATCCCGATATCTTCAATGATCTTTATAATGTAACAACCTGGCCAGCTGGTGTTATTGTGAAAAGATTTTCCTTTCGAAAATCTAACAGAGCAAATTAGCAGTGGAAGCACAGCATATAAAAATAGTAACCCATGTATTTACTATCAGAATATTCGAGGCATGCGCACTAAATTGTTGAACTTCTCATTGGCAGTTGCAGAGTGCGATTATGACATTATTGTTTTAACCGAGACTTGGTTATCCAGTGACATCAGTAATGGTGAACTTGGCATGTCTGATTATATGATATATCGAAAAGACAGATCCCTGACAACTAGTGTGAAACAGTTTGGAGGTGGTGTTTTGATAGCTGTGCGTAAATCTATCCGGTCTAGGTTAATTACACATTCCATTGACAATGTTGAACATCTGTTTATTTCTGTAAATGGTTTTAATTTTGGAGCTATTATAGGAAGTGCCTATATACCGCCTGGCTCTCCAACTATTGTATATGAAAATCACTGTTCGGTTATTGATCACATTATGTCTAATTTTAGTAACTGTCATTTGTATATTATGGGCGATTACAATCTACCACATACTAACTGGATAAATGATGAATTTGGAGTCACTACTCCTGGTGATCAGAGGTCTACTGTAACTACGTTATGTAATTGTCTGGCTTTTTATAATATGTTCCAAATTAATAATATTCTGAATGCTAACAATGTTCTACTTGATTTAATATTTTCGCAAAACGCTAAAGATTTGGTAGACATAGCTGATGAGGCCTTACTCTCGTGTGACTCGCATCACCCGGCTCTTATTATAAATGTTACTTCAACTGAAATTCTAACAAAATTAGATTATGACACTTACTTCTATAATTTTAAACAGGCGGATTATATGGCTCTGAATAACTACCTTCTTAACATTAACTGGGATCAATGTTTGAATATGAATAATGTAAGTGACATAAATGATGGTCTTAATAAGTTTTATAATGCTTTATATAATGCAGTTAGGCTGTTTGTTCCCCTTGTCCGTCTAAGAACACCCAAATTTCCTAGGTGGTTTTCATGTGAACTGAGACAGCTCACTCTTCAAAAGAAAATAGTTCACAAAAAGTATAAAGAAGACAAAAACTTTAACCACTATGTTCAGTTTTCCACTTTACGGAATCAATATAAATCTTTAAGGAAACGATGTTATGACAATAATTACTTGCAAAATATTCAGATTGCTATGCACAATGATATTCGCGTCTTCTGGAATGTTGTTAACGATCGTAGAAACGAAAGTACTTTACCTGGTTGCATGTTCTTGGACGAGCAAAATGCGGGGGATGGACAAGCCATTGTTAACTTGTTTAGCGAGTATTTTAGAAGTATATACAAATCTGATTGTGATAACAGTAACTTAGATATGGCAAACAATTTTAATTCTCATTGTTTAGATATTCAAAATGTACAAATACCATTGGCTGCAGTTTTTGATAGCATTACTCAACTCAAGCCAAACAAGGGGCCTGGGCCAGACGGGATTCCCCAAAACTTCCTTATTAAATGTGTATACTCACTGGCTAGACCTCTCTGGATGCTGTTTAATTGCTCATTGGAGAGTGGTACTTTCCCTGACACATGGAAACTTAGCTTTGTTAGCCCTGTCTTTAAGACGGGTGACAGGTCAAATATTCGTAATTATAGACCAATCTCTGTTATCAGTTCAATTCCTAAGCTGTTTGAAAAAATAATCTGCGATCAACTGAAGGTATCTTTGTCACCTTTAATATCTACTAGACAGCATGGCTTCTGTGAGGGCAGGTCAACTGCCACAAATTTAATGATTTATATCCAGTATGTGCTGGGGTCCTTGGAGGATCGGTGTCAGGTTGACTCCATTTACACTGATTTCTCCAAGGCTTTTGATACAGTCAGTCATGCTCTCCTTTTAGGCAAGCTTGGAAGTTTGGGTATGGGTGCCAATGTTTTATCGTGGTTTAAAGCCTACTTGACTGGACGTAGGCAGATTGTGCAGGTTAAGGGTTTTTGCTCTCGAGATTTTTTAGTAACATCTGGGGTTCCTCAAGGCAGTCATTTAGGGCCTTACTTGTTTGATTTATTTATTAATGATCTAACTGACGTAATCAGTTCTGAACATCTTTTTTACGCTGATGATCTAAAATTGTACAGATCAATAAAATCATACCAGGACTGTATATCATTACAGAATGATCTGAACAGCATAGCTGTGTGGTGTTCTCTTAATAAACTTGACTTAAATATCGGTAAATGTAAGAGTATTAGCTTTCACAGAAGTTCAAACTACATAAATTTCAACTATGCAATAGGGAGTAAGGCTTTGGAAAGGGTAACTTCAATTACTGACTTGGGAATAGTCTTAGATAGTAAAATGACGTTTAATCTTCATTACGACTATATTGTAAATACATCCCTTAAATTGTTGGGTTTTATACACAGGTTCTCCCAAGGATTCACAGAAATAAAATGTCTTAATTTTCTTTATAACAGTTTAGTTCGTTCACGACTCGAATACCTCTCTATTGTATGGTCTTCTTCCTATCTGGTTCACATATCAAACATTGAGAGGGTTCAGAATAAATATATTAAAATGGCATCTTTTAAGATAAAATTCCCGATTACTTTTTATAATTACGATGAGGCCAGAACCCATCTGGGGTTAGATAAATTAGAGTACAGGAGGAAAAAAGCTGATGTCTGCTTCCTGTTTAAACTAATAAACGGTAGTCTTGATTGTCCAGATCTGCTATGGCAGGTTGGCTTAAGAGCACCCATTAGACAGACCAGAGCTACTGAACTGTTTGCAGTACCATTTTATCGCTGCAATTACGGCGCTTTCTCACCAATGTCAAGAATTGCAGCGAGTGGAAATAAAATAAGCGTTGACTTCTTCTCACATAGTTTTAATTCATTTAAACGACATGTTACTAAACTGAAGATATCTTAGGTCTATGTTTATGTTGATATTGTTATTATTGTAATCTTATTGGGTATTTTACCCGTTAATAAATAAATAAATAAATAAATAAATATATATATGTGTGTGTGTGTCGGTCCGAGTATAATACGCACGACAGTAGAAAAATCGCTCCATAGTAAATTCGATTCCTGCTTGACAGTGATGAAAATAAAATTTTTAAAAGTGAATGAACGGGGTTTGGAATGGGTAATGAGGGTGACGACGATGAAAAAAACTAGAAAGAAAAGCCAAAAAACGTTAAATAAAACCAATAAATAAGAAGTAATTCGCAAGGATCATTAAATTTTAAACATCAAGACCAAATGGTATTTCGGGTACCGCAAAAAACGTACATTCAAACCACAAAAAGATAACAAAATAAGTAATGTGATATGCAGTCCCAAAAGAGTTTTAGCACGGTAGATGATGTATTTGCGGATGACCTAGATGATCCCGAGTCATTATTTAGACCAAGGAATTCTGTTCACAGAACGCCTCCTGGAAGTAAAAACGAAACTGTTGGTACAAATAGTTCGCAAAAAAGGCACTGATCCGGCTCTAGTCCAGGATATTTAGAAGGAAATAAGGTAAAGAAGCAAAATGACAATAATGTGACTGACAATTTGGGACAATCCAAAATAAAACTTACATCTTCGAATATTTTCAAAGAACCTATCGAATTAATCCTAAACCAGATTATTGATTCTCTGGATGTTATTGCAGTGAATAAAAATGAAAACAACCACAATAATAACCTGGAGACACAAAAATTAGTAGAATCAGCTTTACTCAACATACATAAACAAGTTACAGTATTGGCCTTTAGAATTGGCCAAGTGGAAAATAAAAGTATGCGAATAAAAAATCTAATAAACAAGTCAGATGAAATGACAACAGCAAATCAAAATGCTGACACTCTGCCAAAGAATGATAAACCATCCTACAGCGATATTAGGAAGACAAAGGGATCCTATTTCAAAAAAACGGATATGGAGCAATGGAAGACTCCTCCCCAACACAAAAGACATGAGACTATAATCAAAATGAAAGAACAAAATGATGCAAGGCTAGTCATGCAAGAAATAAAAAAGAATGTTGACAACAGCAAGATAGACGGTGCTTTCAAGAATGTTAAGCAACTTCAAAGTGGAACTGTTATAATTGAATGTCAAAGTGAACAACAACAAGAAATATTGAATAAAAATTTGAAAGAAAATTCATTATTTGAATTAAAAAGTGTCCAAAATACTGACCCAATCATTATGCTTACTGGTATACTCAAAGGACCCACAACAGAAGAATTTATTGAAGAATTTCTCAACGAGAATCCCGATATAGTAGACATTTTTGGCCAAGAAGTAAAATCGCAACTTAAATTTATTGCCAAAAAGAACTGTAGAAACGACCAAAAAGAAAACTTGATATTTCAAACTAATCCAAAAGTGTTCAAATGGATACTAAGATGCAAAAATCTCACTTTTGATTTGTGCTCAGTTTTTGTTCGGGAGTATACGAATGTATCTATGTGTTTTAAATGCTGTACGTATGGACATGTTGCTAAATATTGTACAGCACAGGAATGCTGTCATAAATGTGGTGGTGAACACGATGGAAGACAATGTGGTGAAATAATTCTAAACTGCCCTAACTGTAAAAAACTCCGGCTGAATGACAGAAGTCATACTGCAAGAGATCATAATTGCCCTGTGTACCAAAGGAGACTTAATAAACTACGACAAAATGTAAACTATGATACCAGCGATTGTTTATAAATAATCCTATAATAACTGTAACATCTGACCAAATAACATCCCCTGGCTCATCAAATACACATGCCGCAGTTGATCAAAAATTGACCATTATTTACCAGAACGTCCAAGGGTTAAATACTAAAGTACACGAAATCTACAACACAGTGTGTCTTACTAAAGGCGAATATGATATAATAGCTTTGTCAGAACGTGGCTTTCAGATGGGGTATATGAAAACGAAGTGCTACCAATCTGTTTTGTGCAGCACAGGAACAGAAATACACAAGATGATATGCGTGGCGGTGGAGTGCTTCTGGCGGTTAAAGAAAAGTATAAGTGCTGTGTAATGCCACTTGAGTTTAGTGCTCCTGAGATTGATGTGATTTGTGTTAAAGTTTACATAAACGATCATTCTTACATTTACATACTTGCTACCTACATAGCTTATGGATGCCCTCTGTCAGTTAGAGATGATTTTTATGCACTTCTAGAGAACTTATATTTCCTGCTTGGAAATAATTTTATTTTATTAGGTGACTTTAACATTCCGCAACTTAATAATCACTACATTAATAGTAATATTCATGATAACCTGGTAGAATCTTTAATTAATCTCTTAAGTTTTTTTGGCTGTAATCAGATTAATCGGGTGACTAACAATGATGATAGAATCTTGAACCTTGTAACTACCAATATGAACTGCAGTGTTACGAGAAGTACATTCAGTTTCGTAAACGAAGTCAGATATCATCCAACTCTTGAAATTAACTCTTTCTTAAAAGAACCAAAACAGAAAGATCTAAATTCAAATAATATTACTAAGTTTAATTTTAGAAAAGCCAACTACGGGGCATTATATCAGTTGTTTCAAGTAATGGATTGGAATGACTTGGATTCATATACCAACGTTAATTTAGCAGTAGATCATTTTTATCAAAAAATATATGAAATTTTTAATATATGTGTGCCAAAATGTCAGTGGAATAAACAATATCCTGTTTGGTTTAATAAAAATATCATTAATAACATTAAAAAGAAAGAGAAACAGAATAAAAAGCAAAATAACGGGTAGGTAATATAGAAATTAAAAATCAATTTTTTCTACTAAGAACACTATAGGTACTTAAGAATGACATAAAATTAGCTTATAACCAGTATATTCAAAAAATAGAAGAAAAATATAAATAGTGATTCCAGGTCATTCTGGCAATTCATGAAAAATAAAAAAGAGTCTGTGTCTGTACCGAAAAACATGTTTTTGGGAGATAAAGCTTATTCTGACGGTCAGTCGATTGCAAATGCATTTTCCTCATATTTTAGATCTGTATATCGAAATTATGATTCACATGTCTGTGAAATAGAAAATAAAGTGTTGTCTGAGGCTGTGACTTTTTGGACAGTACGGTATGAAGACATATATGTAATGCTGTTAAAGAGCTAAAAGCAAATAAAGCAATAATTGGTCCTGACAAAATACCGCCCTATGTTATCAAAGGACTAATAGATTTCTTGGCGGAACCTTTAAGATTATTATACAACCTCGCGCTAAAAACATCAACATTCCCCGAAAAATGGAAGGAAGTCAAGATCTGCCCTGTTTTCAAAAAGGGAGACAAGTCTGATATAGCAAATTATAGAGCAATAGCAATACTGTCTGCTCCTGCTAAAGTCTTTGAATCAATTATTTACAAATATCTCTATGCGTCCATTTCAAAAAATATATCTATTTTTCAACACGGTTTCATGAAGGGGCGCTCTACCATAACTAATTTATGTAGTATTACTCAAAGTATTCCAGAAGCCTTAGACAACAAGTTGCAAGTTGACGTTATCTATACAGATTTTGCTAAAGCATTTGATACGGTGTCACACACGGTTCTTATAGATAAAATAAAAAATGACTACGGATTTCATGATAAACTTGTAAAATTTATGTCATTCTACTTATGTGATCGTAGTCAGAGAGTGACTGTTAGGGGGTTTACCTCGGAGTCTTATCTGGCTACATCTGGCAGGGATCCAATCTTGGCCCTTTGCTGTTTCTTCTTTTTATCAACAGTCTCATTAATACTGTGAAAAATTGTAATATTTTGATGTTTGCAGATGATATGAAGATGCATTTTAATGTAAATAATGAACAAGACTGTATCTTACTTCAGGAAGATATAGATAGAGCAACACAGTGGTCGGTTGTCAATCAAATGGGTTTTAATATTGATAAAATTAAATGTTTTAATGTTACCTATACTCGGAAGAGGGATCCGGTAATTTTTAACTATAGTACCTATTTGTGGGACCGACATGGTCAGATCGGGAGAAATGCGAGACCTAGGTGTTATATTCGATAGCCAGTTTACATTTAAAAACCATATTGAATATGTTTCCAACAGGGCTCTTAAAATGTATGGCTTCATAGTCAGAAACTGTAGGCATTTTACAAACGTTCATTGTATTGGAAGGCTTTATGTTGCATATATTAGGAGTATTTTGGAATATGCAGCCATCATATGGAGTCCCATGTATGGTACTCATAAATACACAATAGAAAGAGGACAAAATAAATTCTTACGATACTTAAATTTTAAAGATACATGACAATATGATCGGCATATCTATATATACACTTTTTTAAGAATTAAATACAATCTGTATAGTTTGGAAAAGAGAAGAGTATTTAATTCTGTGATGTTTTTTTACAACTTACTTCATAATAAGATTGATGATCCAGCACTGTTAAAATTAAATTTTTATGCACCAACACATAGAACACGAAATCCACCTACTTTATATATTGATCCCTACCGTACAAATAGTTTCCGAAATGCACCAATAAATGTGTAGGCATGTTAATGATATACGTCTGGAATGTGATATATTTAACATTAGCAAGTCTGAATTAACCACTATATTAAAAAATCTTCTCTTTGTGAATGATTAGTTCACCTAATAGTACATAATATATTATTATATTTATTTCTGTTTAAATCTTCCTACTCTGTAATTGGGCTAAATGCCTGTTGAGTTTGTAAATAAATAAAGATTAATTATAGCTTCATGTTCTGTAGATTTTTAAAACGTATTAATAAGAGTTTCAAGATTTTTTAGGATTTATTTTAGGAATACACTATTTACAAAGAATATTGAGGTCCTAGTGACGGAAAAAGTGTCACCATAGATCCTTTAACATTTTCTGAATCTTCTGAATGAAATCATCATACGTGTTAAAATTTTTAATAATTGACTGACAATTACTTGCAGGATATGAAGCTATACCTAATATACTCATTGTTAAAAATTTTAAAGCCGAAAGACCATGCCAAAATGAAATGAAGTTGGTCAATATGATGGACGCCACATTGAAAATGTCATCTTAATAATTAATACGTAGAAATTATATTTCATACTTTTTATTGCTTTTCTTTCTGTGAACTTCACAGAAAGAGTGTGAAGTTCGTTAATTTTCTTGTGAGGAAAAAATTTTTTAAGTGCACCTATCCTCCCTCCCCAATTTCTCTTATATCCCCTCTCTTTTTACTATGCGGGTACTATGCGTTAATTATTGACTTTTTTGACCCATAGGCGTGCGCAGACTTTCTAATTAGAATAGGCCAAGCATCAAATTGTTTCAGTTTGCTTCTTTGTTTTGCCTTTTTGTATCACAAAATCATCCATGACAGACAGTACGGATTCCGTCATCAAAGATCCACAGCTGATCTTAGCTTTGTCACACATAACTGGAACACATCTCTTGAATTTCATGGCGAATTCCGGACTGTTGCTCTCGATATTTCCAAGGCCTTTGACCAAGTATAGCATGCCACATGCCACACTCCTCAACAAGCTACGGTCTTCCTATCAAAGTATGTACCTGGAGCCGTTGCTTCCTCTCTAATCGGTGCATATCTGTCGTGGTTGACAGTCACTCATCTAATTTCCATCCTATCAATGCTGGCGTCCCCCAAGGTTCAGTCCTGGCACCAACCCTATTTCATCTTCAGATTAATGTCCTGCACTCTTCAACTACCAGTCCCATCCACAGTTATGCTGCGATAGTACTCTTCACTCCAATATTCATTTTTCCGACGGAGATCTATGCACCTATTCCTTTCCGAAGATCTTTAATTAATCTTAGAACTGGGGTGCCAAAAACTTTGTCCAGTTCAACGTCTCCACAACCCAGTCTTGCCCCCTGTCACGTAAAACATCTAGCAATGCTTACCTCATCCAAATGAATTGTCAAGCCCTACAGAACAATGAAACTTTCGATCTTGTTGACATCGCTTTCAAACATGGTCTTAGCTGTCACAAACACATTACTGCAGTAGCCACATCGGCAGCTAAAAAGCTTGGTTTTCTCTTTTGAACCAGAAAACAGTTGATTGTCGCGTGAATAGAAAAGAAAAAAATACATACTTAGGTATCTACCTACTTACAATTTCTGCCAACCAAAACTAATGCCTGTAGGAACTTTTCGCGCGCTTCAAGCTTTTAAGACAGTAAATTTAACATAATAAATTATATCTGTTTCAGTGATAACTTTGGATTTATTTACCCACGCGAACTACGTCCACTTATAAATAGCATTTAGCATTGCCACAATGAAAAAACTGTACTTATTTTTTTCGTTTTAATATATCTAAATAATAAACGCTTGTTCTTAAAAAGTATTTTTTACATAAGATTTTATTTACTTTCATAATATTACGAAATAAAGCTTTTGCTTTCAAAATTTACGTTTTCCTTTTTTGTGTTTCTAGATATTTTAGAATTTGCAAGTTGATCGCTTCCTCCATAAATTTGCTGACAACAGAGAGAAGAGAGATAGGTCTATAATTGGATGGAAGGGACTTGGAACCCTTCTTCGGGAGAGGCTGCCCAGGAGCAGTCTTTTAGCTATCTGGGTCGACCCTTGTCATAAGAGATCTGAAGAAGACGAGTTAAGATGGGTGCAAGTTCTGGAGCGCATTTTTTTAGAACAGTTGCTGGTATGCCATCTAGACCGGAAGACTTTTTGGTGCCAAGGAATAGAATTTTTCTAACTTATTTGACCTTATGTATTCTGTCGGGCATTTTGGGCGGTTCAGATGTAGCGGTTGGAAGACCGAAATTGGCGGGAGGGATTAGGGTGGAATTGGCAGCGAATTGTTTGGCAAATAGTTAAGCTTTCCCTTTAGAGATGGAGATAATTTCGTTGTCAGAAGTCAGGTGAGGAAAGTGCTTCTGGAGAAGTTTTGACTAATATTTTTGGCAAGTGACCAGAAAGATTTGCTGCCGTTGGGACAGAGAAGCGCTCTATCTTTTATATTTTTGTTAAATACATTTTTCCATTTTTGGAATCTAAGATAGTTTGGTTGTATTGATTTCTTCTTGATGAAAATTTGACGATTTTCGGGTGTAGGGTTTTGAAGATATCTTTTGGGTCTCCAGCTCATTCACTGAGCCATCATACTAAGCTTCACATTTTAGAAAATCTTGTTTATTGCATTTTAGTTCAATTTTTGTCTTTCACAGTCAAATTTGCTTGGTTGTTACTAACTTTGTTATTGCGATTTGCTGTTCCGCTGATTCACAAATTCGATAATAAATTAAATAACTAAACCGAAATCCCATTCGATAATAATTGTAACGTGACAGCACTCATGTGCATGTTAGTGTTAGTGCCCATCAGGTGAATCTAAATTTTAATAAAATGTATTATTTGATTAAAAGTTTTGAGGCTCTAAATACAGATCAACAAACTATTAAAATTGAATAGTCTCCATCGCGTGTTCTATATTTTAAGCCGCACATTTTTGATAACTGTAATTATGTATTTTGCCAAAGACCACGCAATTTTTTGGTTGCCCCATCTCACTATGGAGCTGGCAACAGCGCATAACCCTCCCTAGTCGCTGTATCGTAGACTAACTGGCCCGTCATCCATCGTCAACAGCGTTGCCAATGATACCACTTAAGTGGTGTTTACACCACTATATCTGTGCCACTAGTGACTCTTTGATTCCACTCTTTTTTTCGTAATTTACTTCAAGCACCACTATTTTACCATTCTCATCTTTTTCGACATTTTCCTAAATATAAATGCAAATTTACGACTCCTATTATACAAACTCCTATAAAAAAGATAGTGATGCTGAAGACTCGTTAAATTCTTATTTTTGATGATAATACGAAAAAATTATTATAACAGTATAAAGACATACCTACTATATGTGTCTATTTCTATGTAGAAAGAATTCGAGTTGAACTACTATACTATACTGTGATATGTCAAATATTTGTTTTTATTTCTTACGAGAATTTTTGTTTCAGTTTTTCTTACTAATATTTTATTTGAGTGATATTTTTTTCTGTCGGTTAAAGTGCACCACTGTTTTGATAAAAATATACGACTATTTCAAGTCTGTCAAGTACCACATTATACCACATTTTGAAGTGTCCTGCATCACAGTGGAAATTAAAATCGCGGCAACGCTGATCGTCAACGTCATCGCCGAGTCATCGTCTGTTCAGTTCGTAAGAAATCACTGGCAAGCAAGAAGTGTATTATTTTATTTTTCATAGCTTTGTAAGAAAACGGGTCCTAAAAAACACATAATATATAAAATCTATCGCAAAATATTTATTTACACTGAGTTGAGTAGTTTGTCGGATTGTGTGTGCAGAAAAGTAGGTATTTGTTCCCAACATCTGAGACGGATTATTATTGGCAAAAGGGTGTAAAAATGGCTTCCAGCATCCCTTACATTTTGGCCCTAGTTTTGGCGGTTAACACAGGTAAGGTTTAATCAGCATTGTTATGGTATGCTAAACACTGATTAAATATAATTAGGTATCAACTTTAGTTTTAACAGTGTTTATTGTGTTTTTTAAAATGTAAATTATCGAGATTTTCCCAGTAAAACAACTACTACTAGTTATTTTTAGACCTGATCGTGTTGTGCTATGCAATGCAATCTTATCACGGCAAATTTGATTTAAAACAAGACTGACTATAATTTTTAACAAGTTCATATTAAATGAATTTAAAGACTTTTAAAATCAACAACAAATCATGGAAACTACGTGCAGATGATTCATTCCATGAATAATGTATTTAAATAGGTACTTATGTAATAAGGAATATAGGTACACAAATTTTTTTATTGCATAATTAAATCGTTTAAGGAAGTCATTACTTAGAGTTTAACAAATGGGGGTAATTCCAGAGACGGCTTCTAACCTAGTTGGAAATAAAATTAGGATTCGATTTGAAAATAAAATACAAATATTTATTTACCCACATTGTGTTATTTGAAAGTGCGAGATACTAAAATATCATACAGGGTGTCTGAAAGGTCTTAGCATGGGCAAATATCTTTACTATTAATAAAGATAGCAACACCAAATTTTAGTTGTACCTTATTGGTTAGTAAATCTACTTTTTTACGTAATTTGACTCTTTCAACCCCCTTGGGGGGCTACGCTAGCGAGTTGAGGTCCAAAATTTTGGATGCAAACCTATGCCGTGTGGCCTCTTCGTTTAAAAGTCTTCAAAAAAGAAACATTGTTTTAGTATTTTAGTATTTATTTATTATTGTAATTCATTTTTAAATGGCAAGCCTATAAAAATTATATCTCGTAAATCGTATAATCGGGCGGGGCACAAGTCGACCATTAGTCGGCCACTTGTGCCAAACAGTACAAGTCGGCGCTGCTATTTTTTGTTTTGTAGGGCACTTTTTTCTAACTTTTTTCCAACTTTACTTCTTCATTTGTCGTTTTTATGTTTTGTTTTTTGACATCTGCGCAGTAGACCAAAATGCGTACCACGCGCAAACCGAGCGTGCTAGACATGCGCACGGAATTTCAGGAGTTGGACTTTGGTGTCTACATTTGAACCCATTCATTTTTCAGAATATATCTCCAGTAGTTAAGGTACCACTACGTATTTAACTTTATAACTTTGTTCCCAAGTTTTTTTCGCCTTTATTTTTCATTTTTTGCCATGTGCGCAGTAGACCAAAATGCGTACCACGCGCAAACCGAGCGTGCTAGACATGCGCACGGAATTTCAGGAGATGGACTTTGGTGTCTACATTTGAACCCATTCATTTTTCAGAATATATCTCCAGTAGTTAAGGTACCACTACGTATTTAACTTTATAACTTTTTTCCCAAGTTTTTTTCGACTTTATTTTTCATTTTTTGCCATGTGCGCAGTAGACCAAAATGCGTACCACGCGCAAACCGAGCGTGCTAGACATGCGCACGGAATTTCAGGAGATGGACTTTGGTGTCTACATTTGAACCCATTCACTTTTAAGAATATATCTCCAGTAGTTAAGGTACCACTGCGAATTTAGACAACAAAGTACATCCCCTGAAATTTCGTGCGAATGTCTAGCCCTCTTGGTTTGCGCGTGGTACGCATTTGGATCAATGGTAAAACTTTTTCCCCAAGTTTTTTTCGACTGTATTTTTCGTTATTTGCCACCGCGCAGATAGCAAAAAAAGAAAAATAAAATCGAAAAAACTTGGGAAAAACGTTATAAAGTTAAATACGCAGTGGTACCTTAACTACTGGAGATAGATTCTTAAAAGTGAATGGGTTCAAATGTAGACACCAAAGTCCATCTCCTGAAATTCCGTGCGCATGTCTAGCACGCTCGGTTTGCGCGTGGTATGCATTTTGGTCTACTGCGCAGATGTCAAAAAACAGAACATATAACAACGACAAATGAAGAAGTAAAGTTGGAGAAAAGTTAGAAAAAAGTGCCCCACAAAACAAAAAATAGCAGCGCCGACTTGTGCTGTATGGCACAAGAGATCGACTAATGGTCGACTTTTGCCCCGCCCGATTATACGATTTACGAGTTATAATTTTTATAGGCTTGCCATTTAAAAATGAATTACAATAATAAATAAATACTAAAATACTAAAACAATGTTTCTTTTTTGAAGATTTTTAAACGAAGAGGCCACACGGCATAGGTTTGCATTCAAAATTTTCGACCTCAACTCCCTAGCGTAACCCCCCAAGGGGGTTGAAAAAGTCAAATTACATAAAAACGTAGATTTATCAACCAATAAGGTACAACTAAAATTTGGTGTCGCTATCTTTATTAATAGTAAAGATATTTGCCCATGCTAAGACTTTTCAGACACCCTGTATGATATTTTCGTATCCCGCACTTTCAAATAACACAATGTGGGTAAATAAATATCTGTATTTTATTTTCAAATCGAATCCTAATTTTATTTCCAACTAGGTTAGAAGCCGTCTCTGGAATTACCCCCATTTGTCAAACTTTAGATTACAAACCCACAAAAAATATTTTGAAGAAAATTACTAGAATAATTTAGCCACAAAAAATGTTTACTTTCGGTATAATTTATTACAATTTAAAAAGCACCCATTATTTGTCCTTAGTGAAAAGTGACGTCAGAAGATCGACAAAAATCTTACAGGTTAACTTAAAGCTTAACTTAAAGTCGCACAGGTGTGTTTATCTCGGAAACAGTCAGGGGGAGAGAAATTGAAGTTTTGGGGTTGATAGAGGAATAGTTCAACTAGCTTCGGTAACAAATTCAATTATACAGGATGTTCCGTTTCGGAGCTATTAAACGTCAAAGTCGAAATTTCCGCGATTTCCGTTGAAATCGGGTACAGGTCGCAAATGTGAATTAAATCGATGTAAGTTTTCGGAGATTGTAGGGGACCCGGAGCTTCAGAACTCCACTGAAACTGGTGAGGATCAGAAAATGGCTAGTACTTCTTTTGAATTTTTTTAGGTCGAAAAATGCCATTTCTAAACACCCCTCTTTGATACCTAATAACTCGAAAACAAATCGTCAGATCGAAAAACGAACTCATAAGTGAAACTTTAAAATCTCAAATACATTTTTTGCAATACATTTACCTGAACCTAAAATCACTGGAAAATGGAAATATTTGGAAAAAACTGGAAATTAAGATTTTTGACCCAAATATTTCACGGTTTTTAATTTATTGTGGGATCAAAATGGTTCAAATTAAAATTCCATATACGTCGTCAGAAAGAGTTCGCCAAAGTATTTGTTTCCATATTTTTTAGTTTCTTCATTCTCTATAGGAAGGGAGCAATCGCCGATTAAATTTAGATTTTTTTTTGCTCTTTTTGCCCTCGACAACGGTACATTTGAATCGCTCTGTATTTTTTCCTATCTATTTTTTCCCCAATTTTTCAACACTATCTTATAAACGGATAATCACACTGTAAAATGAATACCGAATGGGCCATCCAGGAGCGCATTTAAGGGGTACAATTCGGATTTTCTTGATTTTTTCCGACAAATCCTATTTTTAACCGACATTATTCCACACTATTTTCCTTATTTAGTGATTCTTCTTGGGTTTATTTAATCGGTTAATTATCTAGGAATACCTCCCACTAACTTAAATCGCTTATTTTTTCGGTAAAGTTATAAATAAGTACATACTTAAATAGGTTTATTTGCTCTAAAATTTGAAAATTTTTGAATTTTCGAAGATTGCCATGAAACCATGAAAATAAAGAATTGCAGTTTATATTTACTCGAAATTATTAAGATGATATGTCAAAATTTCGCAGAAATGCCAATTTTTGTTGCAACATTGAAAGGTTCCATTGGATGTGTTACGCATTAAATACTCACCTACTATTTTTATTGGGTTGTCGATGACTCTGCAACACTGGAATTCGCCATATAGGTACTCATGATGAGTCATAAGTTCAGTTTTGACGACACAACCAATGGGTTCACGTTTTACAAGTTTCGAAATTCGCGCGAAAATTTGCAGTTTTAAATCCGTTTTTTTTTTGTTAACAAAGACCTAAATAAATGAATATCAGCAACCGCCATAAACATTTAATTTATCTAAAGAATATAAAAAATATATTTCAGATTTATTTGGGTTATATGCATATTCCCTATTTTTCAGCGACTTCACAATACGAGGTATCAATTCGACTTTATATACCTATAGGTATTCGCTCATAATTCTTGAACGGATTCACCGACTTCGATGGATTTCTTGTTTGTTTGGTAGATGAGTTCTCTCGAATGGTCCTATTTCAAGGAGTTTTTTGTTAAAGTGAGCGAAAACCCAAAAAAAATTATAAAACTCTAAAAAAACTCATGAAAATTGACAAGTTTTGGGTGTGGATTTCGGAAAGGCGGCACTGATTTCAATATTTTTTTCTCTATTATGGTTAGCATGACTGTCCGGTGGTTCTGTTGGTATTCGAATTTAAAAAAGAAATAGGAGATGGGTGAAATTTTGAAATTTTCCGAAAATGTTGACTGTACACACGGTGTACCAAAAAAATATGAAAATATGCTCGAAAATATGTTTATACATATAAACATAATATATCCTCAAACGCTTCTTTTTCGAGATATAGGTTGTTTAATATTTTCACAACTGAAGCCCTAATAACACAAAGATGTACTTAAAATGTTCAAAGAATATTTTATAGAGACCAGCGGATATACCTGGAACGTTTTCAAAAAACGTTGGACCTACCTCGAACGTTCGTGGGACGTAGTTTGTCCACAAAAAGAATGTACCAGAAACGGACTTGAGAAACGTCCTTAAAACGTTGTTTTACGTCCAATAAATATTCTGCAGACTTCAGTTATTAGTACACCTAATACGTTTCAGGAACGTTTCATTAAGACCCATGGAAGGACTAAGAATGTTCTCGAAAAACCTACCCCGAACGTTTAAAGGACGTATTCTGTCCCTCAAAACGACTAGGATGTGATTTTACTTCCATAGCTTATTTTGCGAATGAAATATTTTTACCTTTTGGAATAGAATTCAATTATAAACACACAGTAATAAATATAGTTTCGCTAATAGTTTTTACACACCTAAGCATCAACACTACATTACAAACTGGTTATTTGGGGCTTTGGGTACTAAAATTAAACACTAATACTGCTTAAAATACATTCCTAGTTTAATCTACAGTTTTTCTTGACTTCCAATCGTGATCTAGCCCTTTCCCTAAAACTATTATTTTATTATCTTGAGAATCCATTGCAAAACAATAAGTAAATAATAAATTATTTAAAATATATACACTTGATATTTTATCACAAATCTAAATTCGCGCTCCTACACATAATATATGTTATTTATTAAACGAATTACAACCACAGTTGCTCCTATCGAAGATGGCTTCATGAAAAAAGTAAGGTTACGTTACGGACACAAGAACGGTTGTGTCAATAAGGGTACTACAAGAGTCACGACGATTATTTTTTTTTTGTTTTCTTAATCGTGAAATTTATAGGCAATGAAGGAGTAAAAAATATTGTTATATTAGTTTAGTTTTATTAGCAAATTTTTAATAACTTTTTAACTATGATTTATATCAGATTTCTTTTCCGCGTGTTATCGTTACACTGCGCATAGGCTGGCATCTTTTTCCGACAGAAAACAGCAACCAATCATTTTTCTGTTCACATTCGGTAAAAGAGCGCCAAATTTAAAATTGCCATATACCGCATTCACACATAATTTAGAGAGCACCATGAGAACCAAAATCTTAAATTTAAATAAAATCGTAGTATATCAATTACTTGTATTACTTATAAAAACGGAAATGATCAATTATTAATCATTCAGTTCCCTTGTCCTAGAGAATCGTTTCATGTACGTTCTAATACAACATACCTGTAACGTTACAAATTAAACGTCTTTGGAACGTCTTCGGTGGGTATTGGACGTTCGGACCTAGTTAGGACCTAAAAAGTACGTTCACAGACTGAACGTACTGTGTTATGAGGGAGTATTCCGAAGAGTTAGGTGAAATATGCGAAGAGAGTGTATTGAAGCACGGAGACGCAATTTCCAGCATCTACTATAAACTTAAATCACTCCTCTGGACAAAAAATATTTTTAAAAAAATTCATTTTCATTATTTCTTTTGATTGTAACAAATAAATTAATTTTTATCTCGAAAACGGTGGGTCAGAACAAAAAAGCTCAAGAGACAATTTTCACGCAGAACTAATTGGGCTTAAGTATCAAGAACGATATCAATTTTGCAAGAAATCAGTGGCGTGTTATTTTTTTCGTTAAAAATAAAGGCTTACCAGCACTCACGCCACTGATGCAAGTACTTTAGAAAATAAAGTTTTGCACGAGGTATCCTTTGATTACATACTGGCATGTACCAAAATTCGTGTCAATATATTAACGCATTTTTAAGAAATCAAAAAGAAACTTTTAAAAAAGAAAATATTAAACACCCTGTATCTCGAAAAAGAAGCGTTTGAGGATCCATGTTGATATAAACTTATTTTCATATTGTTATATGTAGAATCTGTCTTTAAAATTTCTTAACATCTTTTTGTAAGTATATGTCATTTTCGAGGTTATTGAGGTCATAAAATCTACTTTTGTCGAACAGATGTTAAGAAAATTACCGAGGGGGTAAAAAGAGGAAATTTCTTCAAAGATGTTAACTATCATTTTCGGGACTATAGAGGTCAGAATATATAATTTTTCTAACTCTAAAAAAAAATAATGATGGGATTTGCTGGGGTCATTATTAGGGTTATAGGTATATAGCGCATACGCGATGAGATACGGCGTTAGTGCCGACGGGTAGCCCGGCAGATGAACAGAGATCGAGCGGCCGAGGTTTGCGCAGGTTAAGTGGGAGGTTGATGATACGGAACACTAATTGTGCAAGTACAGCTGGCACTTGCTTTTTTTTTATTCAATACGCCACTTGTGGAACTGAAACCCGAGTGTACCAATCAGTGGACGCCTTATTGGTAGGTGTTGAAAAATTAGTTTTCCTGTTTAGACTCGTGTTTAGACATGTGACTTTTAGCATTTATTTTGTTTTCTTTTTATCAATTTCAGATTTATTAGCATATTATGTCACTTTTGGGAATGAGACAAATCATGTGAGACCTCAAGTAGTAGGTTTTTAATTTTAATTTTTCGGATTGGACAATATGGTTTTTAGCGTCCACCATTATGTTTAATTTAGTTAAAGCATCCTGTTACTGACGGGACCAAGATAAATATTTTGACACCTCACTTAATGGGTGTTAAAATTTAATTTAATTTAATTTCTCGATTTGGACAATATGGCTTTATTACAAGCACAAGCTTTTATTCAACTTCATCTGTTAGTTTGCTTGTTGTACTTGTTTGTTTAGTGTATTTGTATGCATGTATGTTTGTTAGATGATTAGGTCAAATATTGCAATCAGAATTTCGAATAGTTCTAATTAAGCTAGTTTTGCTAGCTTGCTTAAGCTAGAGTTTTGAAATTTTGGACATGTGTTACACATGTGCAAAATCCAAGATAGCGGATTACCTTTTTCTTTACAACCCCCTTGATATGGGTATTAAATAAAAGGACTTGATGAGTAGAATACGATAAGCTATGTGACGTCATCCGAATCCCAATATGGCGGACGCCACCAGATGGCGGATTATCTTTTTCTTTACAAATACAATGTTACAAAATTATACTTGCTGACCTCAGTAACCCCGAAAATAATATAGGTATTAGTTAACATTTTTGGAGAAATTCTCGTCAGTTCCTTTTATTCTCTCTATACCCCCCGTAACTTTTCTCTTAACATTTGTTAGAAAAGATTTGATAGTTCAGTTAGAAAGATTCTCTAGTTCAAAAATAGACATGTTAGTAAACATTTTTGACGAAATTCCTAGTCACTCCTTTTTATCATATCCCCCCTCCTGTTAATTTTTTTACCATCTGTAAGACAAAATTAGATTTTTCTGATCTAAATAACCCCCAAAATGACACATTAGTTAATATTTTTGGAAAATTTTCCAGTCTTTCTTTTTTTGAAAAAATAATTTTTTTTAAATCTGCTGATTTTATGCCCTCATTAACCCCAAAAATAAGATATTAGGCGACATTTTCGGAAAAATTCTTAGCCGCGCCGGTTTTACCCCTCTTGCCCCTTTCCCTTTGTTTTTTTTTAAGTCAGATACCAACGGTACATGCTAAACATAACGGAGAAAAACTTATTGAAATTGGTGCTACCATTTCGAAGTACACACTCAAAAATTGTCGATTTCAAGAGTTTTTTTTTTGTTTTTCGCAGATTTAGGTTTCCACTCACTTTAGCAAAAAAAAAAACTTAAAATGAGACCATTCGGGAGAACTCATCTACAAAACCAAACAAAAATTATCGAAATTGGTTAATCCGTTGAAGAATTATGCGTGAATATACATTAAAAAAATTTTCTTTAGAAATATGTAAATCATACTGGTCGAATTGATAACCTCCTCGTGAAGTCGGTTAAAAAATAAAAATAATATTGACACAAACGGTTCGAATTGATAACCTCCTCATGAAGTCGATTAATAAACCTAGATTTTAGTTCTAAAAACAGATATTTTTTATGCAAAGTCCAGCATATCCGAGTTATTATGTGGTTCGTTATCATTTCTTATGACGTTTTTCTGTATAACTGCAATATACGATAGCTTTAACTTATTAGTGGCACGACTAAGTATTTGATTAGTTGACCATAAAGTTTTGCAGAAATTATTAATTTGTTGAAATTAAACACATAAAAAATAACAACAGATGTCTTACAACTAGACATTTAACAAATGCTGAGGCACGAACGGCTGTTACTCTGTTGACTGAGGGATAAAAGTCTGAATGGAGCCCGATTTAAAAGTGTTACCCAATCGTCAGTAAGTAGAGGAATACAGAGACCTTCTCAGGACGTCCTGACCAAGGCTGTCCTAGGGCCACAACCATAGGCATAGGGTCGATTTTTTGCGGTTGCAAACTTTAAAAAACCGTGCAACTTCAGCTAGGAACTTATAAAATGCTCTTAGAAGAATTTAGCAGGTTAAGATCAGTGATCAAACGGTTAGGAACAGACTGAGAGAACATGAATTAAGGCCAAGATGAGCAGCAACGGGACCACTACTCACCAGGCAACATCGCGTAAACAGATTAGCATTCGCCAGAGAACACCTAAACTGGAGAGCAGCTGATTGGGGCACGGTCTTGGTCACCGGCGAGTCCAGATTTACTCTCAACAAATGGTCATCGTGTAAGGGTATATAAAAGTCCTGGAATTCGATTCGTACAGGGCCACATTCGTCTGTTGGCTCATTAAATTTAGATATAGGTAAAGAACGCCCAATAAGGAAGAATACTTGACAACCCCGCTTGGAGTTGGTTTGGCCGCCATTAGGAGACTAACTTAAATCCATACATATGTATATTTTCATGGATGCTTCCCATTTCAAAGGTCGCTAACGTCGGACATATTTTTTTTTAAATAGATTCTAAAACGAGTTATATGCCTTCAATTTCAAAACAAGCATAAGAAAAAACATAATTGAATTTTTATAGTTGAACATTTATCTTATTTAATTTTATATTTACACGATTCTGATCGTAAGATTAAAACAAACGCAAGTTTTACCTGAGTACGGTGATAGCTCAGTATGTAAAGCGCCAAAACGGCAGCTTTATCGGTCTATCCCTAGTCTAGATGTAGGCACAGATTACTCCTACGTAATCTGTGATGTAGGTTCCAAGCGGGTGTTCTTCGCGACATGTTTTTTTAAATACTAGTTTGTATTTATTCTGAATTTTAGGCAAACATATTTTCAGATGTAATTGTGAAGTAAAGTTGCTTTTTGTAACGGCAGGTTATAACCTTTTTATTTCTGTTTCTTTTTGCGGTTGGAAACTAACTTTCACTTGTCAAAAAGTAATAGAGAAATAAAATATGCACTAATACAGGGTGGTGCAACCAAGATGGGGTGGACGATTGTGAGTGAACTGTGAGGAATTTCGAAAAATTTTTTTTTTGGATATTATCGATAGTCAGACACGCTATGTTTTAAAATTATAGCTATAATACAGGGTGGTCCGAAAAACTCGTGGCGCACCAAACTTGTATTTTTTTAAATGGGACACCCGGTATATAATTATTCCAATTGATTCTCCTGTTCGTTACGATTATTTTGATATAGGGTTTATTGGGTCTAAAACTTATAGTAAGGGAATGGGACGCGGTTAAAGTTGAAAAAATGCTCACAGTTCGGCCATTTTAAAAAAAAATTGAAACAGGTATGGAAAAACCAAATATTCCATAAAACGTTACATATCCTTGAATACATTAATCACTTGCAATTTGTTTAAAATTATTCACTGTTATACAGGGTGGTCAAGTTTTGCAAATAAACCCTGGACTCATTGTTTTTAAATGGAACACCCTGTATATTTTATTTTCATGTTAAAGATAACATTACTAGCTTTAAAAAATACCATACATGATGCCTTTCTGACCAACAGTTTTTTAGTAAACTAGCCGTGAAAGAAAAGTTTCTTCATTCTAATACTATTATACTGTGTTGTTTATTATTGAAATGAAACAAAAGATTGACGAACTTGTCAAAGCTACTGCCGCATAATCCATTATTTACAAGTTAAGTGTAGGTGGCCCAATAATTATGAGGTAAGAAAACTGAGACCCGAAACTTTTACATGTTTATTAGAGATATTTCAAAAACAGAAACTATTGTTTTTAGGAAATGTAAAGTAATTAATGAGCCAGTGATAAACAAAGATGTTATCAGTATTATTAATAGTGTAAGAAAATTAATTAAGCAAAAACAGAACATCTTTTAAAATTACTTGTAATCCTAATTTAATATAAACAAGTAAGTACAAACCTAAATAATTATAAAAGATGTTCTGTTTCTGCTTAATTAATTTTCTTACACTATTAATAATACTGATAACTGATTATCTTTGATTATAACTGGTTTATTAATTACCTTACATTTCCTAAAAGCAATATTTTCTGTTTTTTGAAATATCTCTAATGAACATGTAAAAGTTTCGGGTCTCAGTTTGCTTACCTCATAATTATTGGGCCACCTACACTTAACTTGTAAATAATGGATTATGCGGCAGTAGCTTTGACAAGTTCGTCAATCTGTTGTTTCATTTTAATCATAAACAACGTAAATTCAGTATAATCGTATTAGAATGAAGATACTTAGCTTTCACGGCTGGTTTACTAAAAAACTGTTGGTCAGAAAGGCATCATGTATGGTATTTTTTGAAAGCTAGTATTGATAATTGAATGGGCAGATTAATCACAAATAAAATACTTCTTATTCCTTAAGCACTGTTTTATTGCTTCCTCTTTCAATAAGCTTACAGGAATGATTATTTAAAAAGGAAAGATTCAGCGCGACAGCGCCTTACGTACAATCTGCTTAGTTTGCGTTCTCATTTCGAAGAAAATAAAATTAAGGATTTATAAACAGTTGGCTTTTGTTGTCAAAGCAGAATAAGATTTATTTTTTGTTATCAGGGTCGGAAACTCAACACTCCCCCTCAAAAAATAATTCATTCTTAATTAACCTAGCCAACTTTTACATAACTAATTTAAATCTTACTTATAGAGGACAAAACAGTATTTATATTATTGGGGAAGATTTACAATCATGGTCCAACATTTGTTGCAAAGAATCAGGAAAAACCCCTTATGAAAAACCTGATCAGACCAAGTTTCCTAAGCTAGTCTTATTATTTATCTTATTGACTTCTTCTTCCATTCCAAGCTTGAATCGAAGTTCTTGGAACTTCGGAGCGGGAACCCTGCTTGGTGAAGATATCAGCTAATTGGTTACCTGTAGATACATACCTTAATTCAATTGATTTATTTGCAATTTGTTCCATGGTAAAATGGTACTTAATGTCAATATGTTTTGATCGTTTGTGGTCTACAGGATTGTTGGCTATCGATATACAACCATTGTTATCTTCATATATTATATTTGGTTCATATATTATATTATTTTTAAATTAATATTTGTTAATAGAGACTTCAACCATAATGCCTCCTTTACTCCTTCAAAAACAGCCATATATTCGGCTTCAGTTGAAGAAGTGGCAACAGAGTTTTGTCTTTTGGTATTCCAAGAAATTAGACAACAATCAAACATTTTGAATAAATATCCTGTAGTACTTTTCCGATCTAATTCATTACTGCCCCAATCGGCATCTACGCAACTAATTAATATATTATTATAATTTAAATTGCGTTTATAAATGAATTTAAGATTAATTGTGCCTTTTATATAGCGTAAAACTCTTTTAAGACATTGTCATAACTTTTTGTTGTTCTTACTTTGGTAACGACTTAATAAATTGACAGCGGTACATAAATCGGGACGAGTACAAAGAGTAGCATAAAGTAAAGAACCGATTAAATTACGACATGGGGCTTCGTAATATTCATCGGAATTTAGTTCTTTATAATTTAATTTTAGCTGAAGTGCAGTTCCGGATTAGCCTATAAACAAAGTAAGCAACTGATTAGGGCATCACGTCTCGGGGGGCACCAAAGTCACAGACCAGAAATGAGAGGTGCCTCATATGGAATTTAAAAATCCGCGCGCAATTAAATACGTAGGCGACGATCCGATAATGGCCCGTCCGATCACCGTCGATTTCAGAGAAAAGAAAGGGTGGTTAGGATGCGCTTCAACGAGTGCGCATCCAATTTTATTGGAACGCAACGAAGGCTGACATTTTGAACAGGAACTGTCACTTCCCGTACAAATTTGAAGAGAAGCAGGTAGTTTGTCAAGTAAACTACAGGAATTAGAGTTCGTATTTATGTTAGTCATGTGGAATGAAATTTTGCAAAACTTCCGAAGAGTTAGCAAGATATTGCAAAAACAGGATGTGACTCTAGAAACATGTGCGAATCTTTACAATTCACTAGTAGATTTTCTAGATAAATTGCGAGGCGACTTTGAAAATTTAGAAGCTTGTGCGAAAGAAAAGGTACCAGATGTAGATTACAAAGTTACTCGGCAAAGACAAAGGAAAAATATGCCCAATGATGGTCCAGCTCTGGAAGTAAATCTCAGCCCAAGAGAGCAATTTAGAGTAACCAGTTTTTACAGCGTTATTGATAAATTGAATGTGGAGATGCGAAGAAGGGGGAAAATATACGGAGAAATAGCCAGCAAATTCTCATTCCTGAATAAAATACCCGATGCTGATAAAATTATGTGTCCCGATCAAACATTACAATATAAACAGTGTTGTACAAAATTAGTAGACTCATATCCACAAGATCTCAATGCCGATTTAGAAATCGAAATTCAACAGTTTCATTCATATATCATTCACAAAATAAGTTCCAGTAATTTGCCTCTCACAAGTTCATCTCAATCTCACTCACAATTATACAAAATAATACATGATGACAAAATAGAATCAGCATTCCCTAATGTGGACACAGCCCTGCGTATATTTATATGCATGATGGTATCGAATGGTACAGCTGAACGATCTTTTTCCAAATTAAAGATTTTAAAAAATGAAAAACGAACCACGATGCGACAAGAGAGGCTCGACGCGCTCTCAATATTGTACATAGAGTCAGATCTGCTGCGACATCTTAACTTTGACAGTGTTATTCGTGAATTTGTTATATTAAAACGTCGCAACTCGAATTTTAATAAAGTATAAATGTAGTAATAACGAATAAAAAGAGGTCCTGTTAAAAAAAACGAATTTTTAAAGCAAAAAATACAAATCCTCCAGGTTTTTTTAAAACACTTTTTTTTTAACAACTTTAAAACTTTATTGAAATAAAAGAAAACAGTCAAAAACGAAAAACAAGTAATATTGCTGATAAATGACAGAACTAAAAGTTTATTTAAAAAATAAATCATAAACAACAAGCAGCAATCTCCAATATAAATTAAAATGCATATTATAACTATAAAATCAGCAGGCTCGGACAGGCTTATGCCACGTTCGCATCAGTGTTGCCACTGTTGCCATACTGAGTTCTTTATCGCGAATTAAGCTACTTTCAAATATAAATTATTATTTATATTTATTAAACACTAAATACGTATTATTATTTGTAAAAATCGGAGTTCCCATATTGGGCCATTTTTAATTTTCAATTTTTATTTTTTAAAAAGGAAGTAAATTTTACGAAATCTGGTAAAAATAATTGTTTTATGTTTTTCCGGTAAAAAATTCGGAACATTCAGATTTCGCGCATTTTACCAATTTAGTTTCTGGTTAAAATGGTGAAATTTAAGATTCCTGTATAGTTTTCGTATTTTGTTTTCGGGAAGCAAAAAAAAACAATTAAAAACAAAAAAAAATGTTTTGTTTTTCTTTCAAGTTTTTTATTTGATTTAAAAAACTTTTTTTTACATCACTATATGAATGTTATGCGTTGGTTTTTATTATACTTAATACCTTCTTTCCTTTTTTCTTATATTCCAAGTACATAATGATCTTTTTGTAATAAATATTTGTTAAAAACGTGACAGGAGCCAGATACTAAAATTTTTTTAGACCGGTATTAGAAGTTGGGGGCCCATGTGCTTAGGGCATCAAGGAGTCTTAATCCGGCACAGCTGAAGTGGTATATTTACAGGATTACATTCACTCATATTATATTTATTTAGAACTGTTTGTAAATAACCACTTTGGTCTAAAGATATATTGTTTTCATTTCTTTGAATTCTGATTCCTAAAAAATATTTTATATCTTTTAAATCTATCATTTGAAACTGCTTCATTAAATAGTTTTTAAAGCTTGACATTGTATTCATGTTACCAGTTACAATAATTAAATCATCGACGTACAAAATTAAATATATATTTTCAGTAATGTGACCTTTTTCTAGAAAATATAAACATCGGTCGCCAGCTGTGCTTTTAAAATTATGTTGTTTTAACACTTCGTCAAAACGCTGAAACCAGCAGTTTGCCGACTGTTTTAGACCATACAGGGATTTATTGAGTTTACAAACAACATTTTTATTGTTATCAATTTTTATACCTTCCGGTACGGACATGTATATCTCTTCTTTTAAAATGCCATTTAAGAAGGCGGTTTTTACATCCATTTGATGGATTAATAAATTGAACTGGTTGGCTAAGGCTAAAATTATTCGTAAGGTAGTTATACGCGCTACTGGGGCAAAAGTTTCGTCATAATCAATTAAATATTGCTGAGTGAAACCTTTTGCGACTAATCGCGCTTTATATTTTGTTGGGTTTCCAAATTCGTCATTTTTAATATTAAATACCCATTTACAGTTTACAATATTTTTATTTATAGGTTTAGGTACTAGAGACCATGTATTATTTTGTACTAGAGAATTAATTTCATTGTTAATTGCCTCATCCCATTTAGCCTTATCATCCCGTTCAATTATTTCTTGATAACATAAGGGAATTTTTAAAAGAGCCTGTTTAGCGCATGTTAGGATTTCTATATCATTTTCATTGTATGATATTTTAGGGCGATTTTTATTTCTTTCGCTACGTCTGAGTTCAGTTAAAACTGGAGTCTCAGATTGAATATTATTGTTGTTTCTGAGTTCAGATTGTCAGGAAAGGGGACAGGGGATAAGCTGAAACTGATCTGCCTGCGAATCGTCGGCGTCGCCTTTAAGATTGTTTATATAAACATACGTGACTGGCGCGTATGTTTATATGGATAACGATATTTGATGATGAGGAACAAAGTAGATGGTGAAGGAGTTAGTGTTCTTGAGGCTTTCTAAGTTGTTACTTGTACCGGGTGTCCAATTTTCGTTGTCATTGCGGGGTATCTCCGTTGTTAGTAAAGATAGAATGATGCGGTTTTCGCAAACCTGGGCCACTTTTTCGAGAAACGAAAGATGCCATAATCAGAATTATCCTAGCCCTCTTGGTTTTTGAGCTACAGGGTGAAATTGAAAATTAGCACTTTTAAGACATACCTCGTATCTCAGCTTCCTGATAACCTATCGAAAATGTAAAAACGCATTCTTATAGAACTTTTTACGTAGAATTCAGTGGCGTACTTTAATTTTTTTTTTGGGCTACTATTTTCGAGATTCGACCCAAACTTTGGTTTTTTTAAATGGAACACCCTGTATATTTTTATGCCATTAGATTGCATTAATTTTTGTCGTCAAAATGGTATAAATAGTTTATAATTATTATTTTTGCAAATGGTAAAAATTTAAAAAAATGATAAATTTGATGTGTTATTTTTATATAGTTGGCCGTGATTTGTGTTTTAAAATCCCTACAAATATTTTGTATGTTCTATTTCGATTATTTTAATAAAATACAAGAAAGGGACGCAACAAACTTATTATAAAAATATTTTTTTTTATGTTCTATTTTGATGATTTTAAGTAAATACAATAAACAAACATAACAAACTTATTATTTTAACATAAGCAAAGAAAATTAAAAGAACTGCTCGAAATGGTTGCCATTTTCTCTCACACATTTTTCACACAATGTAGTAATTCTGCGCAGTGAATTTAATATTGGTGCGGGATGCGTTTGTATTTGTCTAAAAGCCTCTTGAGTGGCATTACAAAGATCTTCAACTGTGTTGTGTCGAGTTTTATAAATTAAATTCTGTAAATAGCCCCACAAAAAGAAGTCTAACACAGATAGGTCAGGAGACCTAGGAGGCCATCTAACAGGTCCGTGCGTGCCAATCCAACGTTCGACAAAATGTTCTTCTAAATAATGCCTAACAATTTGGGCATTATGTGCTGGAGCACCATCTTGCTGGAAATATATATATCGGCGATTCGCTAAAGGAACATCTTCTAATAGTTCTGGAATAATAGTTTCTAATATCTGAAGATATCGCTGTGCAGTGAGGCCACCATCAAAAATGTGATATTTGATTTTCGCTCCTAATATAAAACACGCGACACTAAACCCAAATCTTCCCTGTCGCTCACGTGGAAATATAAGATGTTGATTTTCATGTGACCAGTATCTAATATTTTGTCGGTTGAATACCCCGTCGCTACGTATATAACATTCATCTGACCAAATAACAGTCCTTGCAAAATGTAAATCCTGATTTATCCTTCCTAAATACCACTGACAAAAATTCATACGCTTTTCAGCATCTCCAAAATGTAAATGTTGGACAATTGTTGTTTTATAAGGCTTATATTTATGTTTTCTTAATATCGTTTGAACGCGGGACTTTACTACGCCCACTTCCGTCTCAATTGTTCTACAAGAAATTGCAGGCGTTACACTTACAAGCCCCAAGACATTAGTTTCATCCACATCGCGATTCTCTTTATTGTAGATTTTTGATCTCGGCTTTTTAAAACAACCAAAATTGATCAAATTTGATTTTAGTCTATAAAATATCCTTTTATTTGGATGCCTTCTGTCAGGATACCTAGTAGGAAGTGATCAAAGTAAATTAGAGCTAATACTGTAGATATAATTAAATTTTAAAAAAATACCTGTTCCTATAAAGTTCGTCTGCTGCATTTACATTTTCATGGCACTCTATGAAACAAGTCAGCATATTATAATACTCAAAATTTTCAAATACTTCATTTACATTCATTCTTAATGTTTAGAACTAAAAATAATACTTTCAGTCTGACAGAAATGTTGACAACTATAAATATTACCATTTTAAACACAAATCACGGCCAACTATATAAAAATAACACATCAAATTTATCATTTTTTTAAATTTTTACCATTTGCAAAAATAATAATTATAAACTATTTATACCATTTTGACGACAAAAATTAATGCAATCTAATGGCATAAAAATATACAGGGTGTTCCATTTAAAAAAACCAAAGTTTGGGTCGAATCTCGAAAATAGTAGCCCAAAAAAAAAATTAAAGTACGCCACTGAATTCTACGTAAAAAGTTCTATAAGAATGCGTTTTTACATTTTCGATAGGTTATCAGGAAGCTGAGATACGAGGTATGTCTTAAAAGTGCTAATTTTCAATTTCACCCTGTAGCTCAAAAACCAAGAGGGCTAGGATAATTCTGATTATGGCATCTTTCGTTTCTCGAAAAAGTGGCCCAGGTTTGCGAAAACCGCATCATTCTATCTTTACTAACAACGGAGATACCCCGCAATGACAACGAAAATTGGACACCCTGTACTTACTGTACCGGTGTAAAATAGAGTTTTATGGCCTACAAAACCTCTTTTATTTAAAACTGCTGACAAAGTCAGAAGTGGGATCCACAAACTAAGTGGAATCCATAAAGTGCTTGTGTCTGTGTGTGTTTACAAAGAAAAGAAGATGTCTGAAAGAAGCTACACTCCCCCGCTTTCAGTCTCGCTTCCAGCTGAGGGTCGGAGCAGTGAGACAGAGTCTGTCGTAAGCGTATCTGTAGAGGAACAGGTGAAACAATTGGTGGCTGAACTAAAAGAACTAAAAAAAAAAAAAAAATGCCAGATCAAGGTAGGCGATGATAATGATATGTATACTTGGGAAAAGATACCAGATTTTAATCCGTCAGCTAAAAACAGTACCGCGAACAAGTGGTTGAAACTGTTTGATCAAAAAAAGCTTACTTTTTGCGTTGGGATGAGGTAACTGTAATGCGAAATGCAATTGATAAACTAGCCGGACGAGCACGCGAGTAGTTCATAAATTTCCGGTTTTTCTGGAATTAATTTGAATGACATGAAAAAAAAAACATTTCCGGGAAATTTATGACATTGATCCTCAATCAACTGGTGCAATCTTTAAGTGTGCTTCGGTCTTTGCGAGTTCCGAAGAAAAGACACTGGTCAGTTATTTTCATAAAAAATTGACACTTTTAAATAAGCTATCGTGGGACATTCCGGAGTGTGATAAGAAAAATATAATCATATCTGGTATTGCAGACCCAAGTATCCGTCAGTTAGCATTTACCAATAATTATAAAACTTTAGATGAGTTGTTGACATTTTTGCGTAGCAGTGATTTTTTCAATAAAGGATAAAAATAGTAATAAAAAGATGGTAAAATTTGGCAATTTTAAAAACATGTGGTTCTATTGTGACGAACCGGGACATAAAAGAAAAATTACGTTTTGATAAAAAACGAGTGACACCTAAAATTTATGGGGTGGGTGATCCAGTTATGGTCAAAATTACTAATGAGCCTGCCAGTGGGTCAAGTCGTAAATTACGACTGATTTTTAAGGGTCCTTTTAAAATCAAGGCAGTGTTACCAAACCATCGGTATGTGGTATAAGACTTAAAACAGAAAAGTAAAACGAGAAATACCGGTGTAGCAGTGGATAAGCTCAAACCATGGGTAGTTCTACATGCGGAAAAAGACCGGCCGTTTGAGTAAAATATATGATGTATATGTGTATTATATATTATAGGCGGTAGTTTTACTTTTACTACCCTTGTAATTTTGTATGTATATCATACAGTAATTAGGTTAACAGATTTGTTATAATGAATTTGGTTTTGAAATTTTAAAGTAGTTGTGTAATTTTATTATACAAATAGGGGAATTTGATATAATTCCAAAAGAAAATTGTAAATTAAAGAATATTCTTTAGTAAACACACTAAAGAATAATATCTTGGTAGTAATTAAAATAATTATTGTTGATTGGTCGGAGTTTTGACCTGAAGGTGAAGGGTACTATAGGTACCAAGGGACACTAAAGGTGTCAGAGATACTAAGGGTATCAAAAGGTGAAGGATACTTTAGGTACCAAGTGGTACTACGTGTACCAGGAGGGCATGACTGTATTTTGTTCATGCAAAAAGGTTAAGGATACTATAGGTATCAAAGAGGTACTACGTGTACCAGGGCATGACTGTATTCTGTTCATGCGAGAGTTAAGGGACACTACAGGTGTCAGTGGCTGTACAAAATTGTACTGAAATGTTAAATTTAAGAAAATTTAAAGTAAATGATAGGCTAAATTCTGACGTCTAAAAAAAAAAAAAAATTAAAGGGAAGGGTGTTATACTCTTCAAATTTTTATAAGGTCATGATATTCACAGGTTAAGCCTTAAGATGAAAACTGAAGAATGAATACTGGAAAAAACAAAGGTTGCTCTGAAAAAAGCGTCTGCTTGGTGTTGTCATCTCTAAGAAAGGCATCCTGGAACATAAAGTCGTCAAAAGTCATCAAAGGGCGTGTGTTGTTTCGAGGGCGAAACAATGACAGGATGTCCGAATGTGGAACACCGAGTAGAAAACAAAGTTTAAGTGGGTGAAATCTGAAACCGCCCAAATAAGAATAATATAAACACTTAGTTAGCAGTTTGGTTATTTTTAATACATGTGAACAAAATAAAGGTCAGTCAGGCATTATAATGCATTGTTGCGTATAGTGTTAAATAAAATCAGTGAAAAGTATACAAAAATCCAGGGGTGTTTTGATTTTGCGTTTATCCTGACATGCCATTGAGTTACACACAGAGGCAAGCAGTATTGCTGTTTCTGGTATCTTGTTACAAAAACATAATGACGGACTTCATCCTGTAGCTTATTTTAGAAAACTCTGCACTTATGAACAAAATAAATACCACTCGTATGAATTGGAAACTATGGCATTGGTTTTTGCATTAAGACATTTTCGTATATATCTTTTGGGCGCAGAGTTCACAGTATATACTGATTGTTCCGCCTTGAGAGCCTCTTCTACAAAAAAAGATCTTATTCCGAGAATTGCTCGGTGGTGACTAGAAATACAAGAATACACGTTTGAAATTAAATATCGTCCAGGATATAAAATGGCTCACGTAGACTGTTTAAGCCGGGATGCGGGGCCTGAAACGTATGATATTAACGCAGTAGTAAATTTAACTGAACTAGACTGGGTTAAGGCCGTTCAAAGCCAAGACGAAAAACTTTTAGGAATAATAGATATTTTATACTCCAAAAAATCGTCAGCAAATAAAAATTATTTCGACAATTTTGCGTTAAAAAATGAGGTTTTATACAGAAAATGTGAAGGAAATTCCTTAAAATGGGTGGTCCCAAAACAATCCAGATGGTTAATCTGTAAGTTAAATCATGACGAGTGTGGACACCTTGGATTCGAAAAAACACTTAGTCGAATTAAACAAAACTACTGGTTTGCACAAATGGCTAAGTTTCTTAAAAAATATATTAAAGCTTGTTTAAACTGTCAGTACATGAAAAACACAAAAGGACCCCAGCAAGGATTTTTACACCCTATACCTAAGTCGCAAATACCATTCGAAACAGTACATATCGATCACTTAGGGCCTTTTGTGTGTTCAAGAAAAGGAAATACTCATCTTTTTGTTTTAGTGGATGGGTTTACCAAATTTGTATTTTTAGAGCCAGTAAAATCAACTAAAGTCAAATATGTTATACGTGCTCTGGAAAATTTTATGTATATTTTTGGCGTACCTACAAGAATTATATCTGATAAAGGTTCTGCCTTTACGTCGAAATCTATGGCTATTTTTTGTAAGAATAATGGTATTAAACACGTATTAAACGCGGTGGCTACGCCTCGTGCAAATGGACAGTGCGAAAGGTTTAACGGCACTGTTTTAGACAGCTTAAAATGTCTAAGTGTTAATGATAAAGACGAAACTTATTGGGATACCCACATAAAAATAATTCAGTATAGTTTAAATACATCCGTTAATAAAACTACAGGTGAGACGCCGTATAACGTGCTAATGGGTATGAATCCAAAAGACTGGAGGCAAGCAAAAATTTTAAACGTTGTGGGTGAAGAGTTTAAAGGTCGTGACTTAAAAAATATAAGAAAAAAGGTAGCAGAAAGCATAGATATTGCTCAAAGCAAAGAAAAAGCGAGGTCTGATAAAAACCGGTGCCGTGCAAAATGTTATAAAGTAGGGGACCTTGTAATGGCCAAAATTACAAATGGTCGTTCTACTGGACAGAGTAAGAAACTTAATCCGATTTTTAAGGGCCCATTTAAGGTCACAGCTGTGTTGCCAAATGATAGGTATGTTGTGGAAGATATGCGAGACAAGAGGAAGCATAAAACGGTAGTTGCTGTAGACAAGCTTAAGGCCTGGGTAGTTTTAAACGATCCCGATGATCAACCTTTTGAGTAAGTGAATAAAATTTGATAGCATAAGCAGAATAAACTATTTTTGTTTATTGAGTTTACTAGTTATTGAACTAGGCTGAATGAATTATTTTAGTTTTTTTTAGGATTTCTAGTCATAAGACTAGGCTGAATAAAATTTTCTAGCAAAAGCTAGGCTAGTCATTGGACTAGGCAGAATAAACTATTTTGGTTTATTAGACTACTAGTCACTGGACTAGGCAGAATAAACTATTTTTGTTTATTAGACTTACTAGTCATTGGACTAGGCAGAATAAACTATTTTCGTTTATTAGACTTACTAGTGATTGGACTAGGCAGAATAAACTATTTTGTTTATTAGACTTACTAGTCATTGGACTAGGCAGAATAAACTATTTGTTTATTAGACTTACTAGTCATTGGACTAGGCAGAATAAACTATTTTGTTTATAGACTTGCTAGTCATTGGACTAGGCAGAATAAACTATTTTGTTTATTAGACTTACTAGTCATTGGACTAGGCAGAATAAACTATTTTTGTTTATTAGACTTACTAGTCATTGGACTAGCAGAATAAACTATTTTGTTTATTAGACTTACTAGTCATTGGACTAGGCAGAATAAACTATTTTGTTTATTAGACTTACTAGTCATTGGACTAGGCAGAATAAACTATTTTCGTTTATTGAGCTTAGTAGTCATTGGACTAGGCTGAAAATTGTATATGTTTTTTTTTTTGAAGTTTAAAATTTTTAGTTTTTGAATCAGACTGAACATAAAATTTTTATTAAATGCTAGTTTTTTTTTCTTACATTCGTATTCATGTTTACTACAATACGTATATTACTTTTCTTAACAGCTTGTCCGATGTGTCCACAGACAAGTTATAGTGGGCGTTTCAGGGACGAAACGTTGTCAGGATGGACGACTGTCAGGAAAGGGGACAGGGGACAAGCTGAAACTGATCTGCCTGCGAATCGTCGGCGTCGCCTTTAAGATTGTTTATATAAACATACGTGACTGGCGCGTATGTTTATATGGATAACGATATTTGATGATGAGGAACAAAGTAGATGGTGAAGTAGTTAGTGTTCTTGAGGCTTTCTAAGTTGTTACTTGTAATTACTGTACCGGTGTAAATAGAGTTTTATGGCCTACAAAACCTCTTTTATTTAAAACTGCTGACAAGATGGACCTGGAGTCTCAGATTGATTTTTGGTGTTTTTACTTCTGAGTTCAGGTAAACCTGGAGTCTCAGATTTATTTTCGGTGTTTTTACTTCTGAGTTCAGGTAAACCTGGAGTCTCAGATTCAAATCTAGCATTTTTGCTTCTGAGTTCAGTCGATACTGGAGTCTCAGATTTTTGTTTTAACTGATTTGTATTGTCGATTTCAATAGGTTTATTATTTTTACCTATTTCAGGTATCGATTTATTATCAGTTTTAACACCTTTAGAATTGTCAGGTTCAACATTATCGCCTATATCTAATTTAGGTCTAGAAATTTTAAAATTAATTTCGTCAAATATTACGTCACGGACTATACAAATTTATTTGTTTCAACGTTAAATATTTTATTGCCATTTGGTTTGTACCCAATCATTATTCCTTTGACAGACTTTTGTTCAAATTATCTTTTCGGTTTTTGTTAAGAATATATACGGTGCAGCCAAAAATTTTTAGGTGATCTAGTTTTGGTTTTTTGTTATGCACATTTCAAAAGGTGTCTTGTTTTGGGAAAGTGCATTTGTGGAGATAAATTTAAAAGATATGTAGCTGTTAAAATAGCCTCACCCCAAAAAACATTTATTTAAGTCTGCACCGTGTATCATTGCTCTTGCTTTCTCTGTAAGAGTTCTGTTCATTCTTTCTGCTACCGAATTTTGTTGTGGAGTGTATGGTACAGTTAAATGATATGTAATTCCCCTTTCGGAACAAAAAGTTTTCATTTCGTTTGATAAATATTCTCGACCATTGTCGCAATATAAATTGGCAACTGTTAAATTAAAAAGAACTTCACTTTTTGTGACATAATCTTTGAAAAATTTAAACGTTTCAGATTTATTCACTAATAGATATGTAACAGTATAATGCGTGAATTCATCAATGAATGTTATAAAATAGTTTTCATTATTTATTGTCGAAGGAGTGATTGGTCCACAAATATCAGAATGTATTGTGTACAATGGTCTTTGAACATGAGATTTTTCTTTCTTTTGAAAAAGGTAAACACGCTTGCTTTCCATAAATACAAGCTTCACATAATTCATTTGTTGGGTTCACATTATTTAATTGGCTATGATTCTGTACCATTTCTTTATTTTAATTTCTAAAAATTTAGTTTTTCCGATATGACCTAATCGTTCATGCCAAAGTTTAAAATTTTCAGTAGCAGAATGAATGGAAGTATTTACTTGGCGATTTTCAGAGTTATTTACGTTTCTAAGTAATTCAAAGTCTATTTTTACTAAATTGTTTTGACACTTACCCTTTATCACCATCTTACCATTTTTCTCTACTAATACTTCACCATTTTCTTTGAAAAGAACTGACATACCGGCCTCCTGGATTCGCCGCACAGATAGAAGATTGTAAGGTACATCAGGGGCATAAAGATACGTTCTCCAAAATCCCTTGGATTCCATGGTTGGTAATAACTTCAATATTTCCTCTTACAGATGCTATTATGAAGGTGTTGTTCTTCGCAACTGAAATCTTGATAGGCGTCTCCATCTCCTCCATTGTTGAATAATAAGATTTTTTATAACAATGTGATCAGTAGCTCCCGAATCCAATACAAAGCAAACTTCTGGTTGGGGTGTTTTGACTTTTCATTTTGGTGATCCCTACTGCTGACCATGAAGGCAAAACTATTTTCATTCTGTTCAGTTTGGATTGTTTGAAGAGTTCTTTGATTATTTTGAGCCTTTTTGTAAAAATAACAATCTCTTCTGAAATGATTAGATCTACCACAAAAATCACATTTTTTGTGAGAATGACGTTGATTTCTATTTTTATTATAATGCTTGTTTAGTTTAAAATATTTTTTTCTTTGAAAATGTCTTGAGTTATTCGTGAAATTATTTCTATTTTGTTTTTCAGATTGTTTTAAAGGATGTTTTCTCTGGATAGGTTTCCGATTGGAGTATTTGTGAAGTGGTGTCATTTGCCTTCTCTTTTAGTTTAGTTTCATGATCAAGAAGGCGATTTTTTACAAATGCCAGAGTGAGGTTATCTTCAGATAATGTCTGAATGGCAGTTACTATCCCATCATATGATTTTGGTAAAGTCAATAATAGATGTGCAATTTTACCTGTTTCCGTTAATGAAGCACCAGCGGCTACTAGTTCGATTATCATTTCTTCAAATTTATAAAGTGCTCAGTTAGTGAAGTTTCACCAAGTTTAAAGCTTAAAAGTTTCTTTTGAACTGAAAGTTGTGTTGCCAAACTTTTCCGTTCAAAAATTTCATCAAACTTTTTAAAAACATCTCTAGCAGTGTCTTGTTCTGTAATCATTCCTATCATTGAATCACTTATATATTCTATAATGCAACCTTTTGCAAACATTTCCATTTTTCTCCAAATGTCCGTTAGCTCAACAGGGGGGTTCCTCGTTCAGTACTTGAAGAGCTCCTTCTTCTGCGATTAGGGCTTTGATCCTAAATTTCCAAATGGAATAATGCTCTCCATTAAATTGCCTGATGGCTCGTTTCACTTGTCTCCCGGTGTTCATTGTTTTTCCTTTGTTGATTTCAAAGTATCTTTATTTTCACAATTGTCACTCACGATATGACTTCACTTTTTCACTTAAAACCACAGCGTTGACCTGGGCCCATAACCTATTGATAATTGAATGGGCAGATTAATCACAAATAAAATACTTCTTATTCCTTAAACACTGTTTTATTGCTTCCTCTTTCAATAAGCTTACAGGAATGATTATTTAAAAAGAAAAGATTCAGCGCGACAGCGCCTTACGTACAATCTGCTTAGTTTGCGTTCTCATTTCGAAGAAAATAAAATTAAGGATTTATAAACAGTTGGCTTTTGTTGTCAAAACAGAATAAGATTTATTTTTTGTTATCAGGGTCGGAAACTCAACAGCTAGTAATGTTATCTTTAACACGGAAATAAAATATACAAGGTGTTCCATTTCAAAAAAAAATTAGTCCAGGGCATATTTGCAACACTTGACCACCCTGTATAACAGGGAATAATTTTAAACAAATTGCAAGTGATTAATGTATTCAAGGATATGTAACATTTTATGGAATATTTGGTTTTTCCATACCTGTTTCAAATTTTTTTAAAGAATGGCCGAACTGTGAGCATTTTTTCAACTTTAACCGCGTCCCATTCCCTTACTATAAGTTTTAGACCCAATAAACCCTATATCAAAATGATCGTAACGAACAGGAGAATCAATTGAAATAATTATATACTGGGTGTCCCATTTAAAAAAATACAAGTTTGGTTCGCCACGAGTTTTTCGGACCACCCTGTATTATGGCTATAATTTTAAAACATAGCGTGTCTGACTATCGATAATATCCAAAAAAAAATTTTCGAAATTCCTCACCGTTTACTCACAATCGTCCACCCCATCTTGGTTGCACCACCCTGTATTTTAGGAGTTTTTAAAAACAAATACTCCTTTTTATTAAAACAATTTTAAAACATATCTATCTCTATATATAAAAGGGGAAACTGACTAACTGACTGGCTGACTGATTGACTGACTGACTGATTGATTGACTGAGGTATCAACGACAGTCCACACCACTGGGTCTAGAAACTTGAAATTTTGCGCAGAGGTTTCTCTAATAGGCGTGCACTAAGAAAGAGTTTCTCAAAATTCAACCCCTAAGGGGTGAAATAGAAGTTCAAACTTTTTTATATGGAGAAAAATACTAGATTGTCCTATTAACTCCAAACTTCATAAAAGTAATATATTATGTTTAAACGCGTGTTTTCCAGTTTTTAATAAAACAGCCCCTAAGGGATGAAATGAGGGTTCAAAGTTTGTAATGGAGTCAAATTGTTATACGGTTCTATTATCTTGAAACTACGTAAAAGTACTCTAAAAAATGAACACATGTTATAACACGTTAAGAAAATTGACGTGTGGGGAGGGGGTATAAAAAAGCGGCTGGAAAAGTTTCCAAAATGTTAACTAATGTCATTTTCGGGGTTATTAATTATTACTATTAGCTCAGAAAATTTAATTTTGTCGAAGAGGTGTTAAAAATTTATACCGGTAGGGAGGGAGGGGGGTGCGGCTCGGAATTTCTCCAAAAATGTTGGATTTCTAGGATTATTGAGGTCCGAAAATCTAATGTTGTCTAACAGATGGTACAAAAATTAACGGGGTGGGGGGGTGGCGGGGGATAAAAAGAGAGGGATTCACATTTTCTTCCAAAAATGTTTACCAAAATTTTCGGGGTAATTAAGGTCAGAAAATCTAATGTTGTATAATAGATGTTAAGAAAATTAACGTATGGGGGAAAGGGTAAAAAACGGCTGTCAAATTCATCAAAAACGTTCAACTGATGTGTCGGTTTTCGGAGTTATTGAAGTCAAAAAATCAAATTTTGTCTCACAGATGTCGAGGAGCGGGGATAAAAGGGATCGGCTGAAAATTTCTCTAAAAATGATAACGAATAATATGTCAGTTTCGGGGTTATTGAGGTCTGAAAATCTAATTTTGTCTAACACATGTTTAAAAGAATTAACGGAGGGGTGGGGGGGGGGGGATGAAAAGAAACAGCTGGAAATTTTTCCAAAAATGTTAAATGTGTCATTTTTGGGGTTATTGAGGTCAGAAGGTCTAATCTTGTCTAACAAATGGTAAAAAAATGTCCGGGGGGGGGGGGGGGGGGGTTATCGAGCGGAAATTTTTTCGAGGGTGATTAAGGTCGAAAAATATAATTTTGTGTAATAGATGTTAAGAAAATGTAGGGGGAGGGGGATTTGAAATTTCTCCAATAATGTTAACTAATGTGAAATTTTCGGGGTTATTAAAGTCAGAGAAGCTAATTTTGTGTAATGGGTGTTATAAAAATTAACGGCGGAGGGGGGGGGGGGGGGGTTAGAATTTATTCAAAAATGTTAACTAATTACAATACATTTTTGGGGTTATTGAGGTCAGAAAATCTAAAATAACATGGTCATTACAAATTTAAAAATGGGGAGATAAGATGAAGGGAGGGGAAAAGAATAGGTCGGAAAAAGAATAACATTTTCATAAAAATGAATAAAATTAAGTTGACCATTAACCGCAGTAATAAATAGGTACGTAACAATATTATTTCTTCCTTTTCAGTGCTTTTCCTTTTGTGAAGTTGGTTCATTGAAATATTTTTTAGGAACAATAATTCATAAATATCTACAAGCTGACAAATAATAATAAAAAAATATTAATTTCATTTCATTTACCGACCTTTTCTATTAGTTACGAGTCCGAGTCCGGTTTTTCCTCATGTATATTGAAATCCGGTCTCTAGATATAACTAACCTAACCCAACATAACTCATGTTTCATGAATTCATAATCATGACATCAAAACTACACTATTATCACCTATGCCACGCGGACGAAGTCGCGGGAGAAAGCTAGTATTCTATATAATAAATATAATTCTATAACAAATGGAATTTAAATTTTCAGTTAAATATTATGATTTATTTATTTGCCAGGACAAAACATACGTTTTGTCTTTGTCTTGTAAATTTTGTATTAAGTAAGTAAGTAAGTAACTCTAAGAAATAACTTGGTCTCGAATCATTTGAAATGTAATTCTTAAAACCAAACATGACCGAAGATCGAAAAGAAAATACTGTGGAAAAAGTATCTATTGCATTTGCTATATTCATATTTCACGTGACTGTTATGTGCCATAAAAGTACATTTTTTGTATCAGTTGCATAATAAGTACATAATACTATACAATAAGCTGATTGTATAACGGTTTTAAAACAAGGAAACGTCAGGTTTTAGTCAGAACAAGGAAAAATTAATAAAATAGTAAGCGGTACATTTTAAACAAAATATTTATCATTCTATGAGTTGTTCTCTTTAGAAATAAAATAAACCAGTACTGATTTGTTGGTTGGAGACAAGTGACAAAATGTTTGTTTTTCGTTTTATACACTCATAGAAGGTCCTGCTTTGCTTAGAAATTAATAATTGAGCAAAATATATGTGTAGTAAACGATGCTCAAAAATATCTAAAGCTTTTAAATGCAACCACAACATGAATGTCGCATCGCCTTTATTAAAAAAAAAAAGAGAAATGCAAAAGTTTTTCCACCATGAACAAATTGTTTGTGGTGATTTTTCCTAAAAGAACGTATTTTTGGAAAACCACTTATTTTCTTTACTAAGAGTGAGACGTATTTTTATTTTACATACATATTTTAACAAGTCAAATTTTAAAAATTGAAGATTTTGAATTTTTTTTTGGGAAGGCGAACATTTTTCGTTCCCCTACAACGTCTTGGGATGCGCTGTATACATAATAAATAGAGTTTTTATTTACAAAGTTGTACAAGCCATACCACTATTTATAATCCACTCCATCAGTTTATCTTCTTCCGCAGGAAAACGAAATAATCGTAAACCCGGACAAGCTCGTGGAGAACTGCCGCAATTTAAATAACAACATTTTGTTACCAGCCATAACGCACTGTACCGCTGATAGTAAACCAAATATAATGTAAAATGCACCGAAAAATGAAGGGTTTGTATAAAATATGTAAAATTAACGAGATGAGATTTCGGGTTGGAAAGTCAAGTGGAGAGGATTTCCCGTCGGGTCTCGTGTTGTCGGTCACCCGTTTGGTAGTTGGTGGTAGGTGGTAGAGGATTTCTTCCTCGACCGAGGTGGTACCACCCCACATATCCTCTTAAAAGGGCTGGTGAAGTCCGTTTCCAGCTCTGGATGTGTGAGTCGGATTTCCCCAGTACACCCACGGTACATACTTAGTACTTAGACTTCGGTCTTCGTGCATGGGATGTCAGAACATAAAAAAAATTGCAAAAGAAATTTAGCAACACTGTTGGAAATTCGTGGCTGCGCTACCTGTTTATTCACACAGCTAACTGACCGCCAATTTAAAATATTATATTTTTAGACAAACTGCGGCATCTTAAGACCACTTTTGGCAACTAGATGAAAATACTCTTTTGGGCGTTCTTTACCTTATTCCAAATTCAATGGTTGGATGCATACGGTGGAGAAGCATAATGCCTTTGGGAAGGAATAAACGTTCGTGGGCGCACCGACCTCCATATTGTACAATACCATCCTTTGAATTGCGAAAGGTACATTACGGATATCTTTCAGGAGTATGTGATTCGTTTTGTCCCATTTTTAGGCGATAATTTCATATTAATGCATGATAATGCCCGTCCATATTGTGACTAGGTTCTTGCAGGGCACCGATATTGATGTCATGCATTGGCCAGCAAGGTCACCCGACCTCTGTCCAATTGAACACATATGGGATACACTTGGAAGAGCCATTAGAGTTAGATTAAATCTACCGGAAACTTTGGGACAATTGTCAGAAGCTCTTATAGAGGAACGGAATAGAATTTCCGAACAGATGTCCAAAATTTAATTTTAAGAAAGATGTTGCAAGGCAGTTATAAGGGCTAGAGGGATTAATACTTAATATTAGTTTATATTTTGTAGTGTAAAATTTACTGTGGCCGAGCAGTAATATCAGTTTTGTTCTTTGGTATTGACGTCATGACTTTGATACGATATGTTGCAAATAAAATTCCAATAAAATTTTGGAAAAAATACTTTTGAAAGACAAGCTTTTATTATTTAGATGTACTAAAATTGTTGCAGTATGCAACACTTAAATGCGCGCCACTGTATCCGCGGCGCCATCTGTCACTTCGCCTAATTTCTTTGTCCGGATTGCGCTGAAAAAATAAAAGTTTTGTTTACGTTGAAACTTTGACAAGGCAAGGGACAAGTGTCAAATGAGAGTGTAAAACAAACTAAGTAGCTTGCAGTTGGTTTTAATTTGTTAACGGTCTCAAAAAAGTACAAATTCTATTACCCATGGGTTTTAGCAAGTAAATATTGTATTATATTCCATCGAAGAGAATAAACAAATGTTGGTTTGAAGACCGAGAGTTTTTTAATATTGTCGAAAATCAAGAAAGGAATACAGTCCACTGGGGTAAAACTAGAAACAAGCTGGTTAGCAAACATGGTCCAGCAGCCGGATTTTTAGGAACGGCAAATTGGAAGAAAGTTGAAATTTGATTGAACATTGACAGTTGTCAAAAATTTTGGATAATTACTGGATATTATTGGTAAAGTTGAAGAAGAATGGTGAAAAAGAATTTTCATCAGCATTAAGGTCAGATTATTCCTTATTTATTTACATAAATCAAGGCGATTGTTGCAAGAATATCTCCAGAAATTTAGAGACTTTAAAGTTAGACAGCTAAAAAATTAGGGTTTTAGCAGTGAGAGATAGGGATTTGTATAAAATTGGTAGATTTTTAGGGGATTGGTGATACCTACATATAAGTGTAGTATAAAAATAAAGCTCAAGTTGAGAGTGTATAGTTAATAGGCGGATATAGGTTGATATAGTACTTTGTTATAGCGACAAATATTGAACTTTGGCTTTGTTATTGTAAACATTAATTATGGAAAATTTAGAGGTACTCAAAAAACAAAGAGCTACGTTTAAGGGTTGTATCACGAGTGTAGAAAAATTTGTTCTAGCCAGTGAAAATAAATCAAATGTTGATTTAAATGAATATAGTACTAGGGAAGTTTACTTACAAAAAAATTTTGATGGTTACTGTCAGGTGCAATTAAGGATTGAGGAATTAGATGAAAGTGAGCAGATAGATTTCGAGGGTGTAGAAACCAAATTTTTCACAGTGTTGTCTAAAATTAAAACGCAGGTTAAAATGCTATCAGATTTAAATCAGTTGAGTATGAATGGTAGTGCAAACTTGCAACAATCTCCTGCTCAAAGTTTTTCAGTAAATCATAGCAATGCAAGGTTGCCAAATTTAAATACTCCCTCTTTCTCGGGAAAAGTTGAGGATTGGCAAACATTTATAGATCTTTTTACGGCAATCATTGACAATAATACAAGTCTTGATGATGTGCAAAAATTTCTTTATCTAAAGGGTGCTTTAACGGGGGAGGCATTGAAGTTAATTTGTGATTTACCGTTGACAAATGATAATTACGTTTATGCTCTCAATCTACTTAAAAAGAGATATGACAATAAATTAGTTGTCATAAATGCACATTTAAAGGGTATGCTTGACACACCATCTATTACAAAGGGATCGGGTAAACAACTTAGAGTATTTTTAACGCACATAAGGCAACACCTTAATTCATTAAAAGCTCTTAAATTACCAGTAAAGGAATGGGATGTTTTATTGGTCTATCTTTTTACACAAAAGTTAGATTTTCAAACTCACAAGGCATACGAATTAGAAAAAAATAATGTTCAAGCGTTGCCAAATGTTGAGGAATTTCTTGAGTTTCTTGAAAAAAGGTGTGCTGCTTTGGAAAATATTGAAGTTGACGGTTCGAGGATCAATTCGGGTTTTAAGGATAAGGGATTTAGATCTCTATTGGCGCAAGAGCAAGCTGGAGATAAAATTAAACAAAAATGTAACTATTGCGGACGTGAAGGGCATAGTATATTTAAATGTTTTAAATTTACAGGTTTAAGCCTACAGGAGAAACGGACATTTGTACAGAACAATCGTTTATGTTATAATTGTTTGAAAAATACTCATGGGGTATCAAAATGTACCGAAAAGGGATGTAAAAATTGTGGAAGGAAGCATCACACAATGCTTCATCAAGAAGGTTGTCAAAATCAGGGTTATGTAGGTCAAAGTCGAGGCCAAAATAATGTACAAGGGTTAAATCAAAACAAAAATAGCCAAGAGGCACAAACTATTATGAATCCAGGATCAGATTTAGAAAATCAAGGGACATTTTTGGGGATATCGGATGATCAATATCTAGGGGTGTCACACGGGGTGAACATGGGAATATCAGGGAAAAATCACATACAACAAACTGCAGTGGCTTGTTCAGGCTCACAAATTTTGCTGGCTACTGCTCAAATTAATGTAGTTATGGGTGATGGAAGCAAAATAAAAGCACGGGCTTTATTAGATTCAGGGTCACAAACAAACTTTATAACTACAGATTTGTTCAAAAGGCTAAAGGATGCAGATTGTCAAACAGAAACATTTAAAATTGGGGGTATAGCAAACAAAGTTACACAAATAAATAAAATGGTAAATTTATTAGTAGAATCACAGGTCAAAAAATATGAAATGAAGGGTCGATTCGCAGTTCTGGACAAAATTACTTGCAAGCTCCCACAAGTACGGGTTGATACGGAGAAAATAAAACTTCCAGGTCATATTGAATTGGCAGATCCGTTATATTTTAAACCATCAAATATTGACATGTTAATGTCAGCAGATTTATATTTTCAGGTATTGAATTCTCAAATAGTTAGGTTGGGTCCAGGGTTGCCGGTACTACAAAGTACAGAGCTTGGTTGGTTGATTTGTGGTAGTGCACCTGTGAACTCACTAAAAAAGGGTTATGTTTGCAGTACCAGTGTTAATTTGTTTTGTCAGTCTGAAAACCTAAACGTTGACGAGGTGATCCCAAAGTTTTGGCAACTGGAGGAGGTCTCTAATAAACGATACTTGTCCTCAGATGACAAATTATGTGAACAAAGGTTTATCGAGTCTTGTACACGTTTAGAAAATGGGCAATTTCAGGTTGATTTGCCTATGCGTGATAACAAGGATTATTTAAAATTAGGAAATTCTCTTAATACTGGAATAAAAAGATTTAAAATGTTGGAAAATAGGTTTATTAAAAATCCAGAGCTCTTTTTACGGTACAAGGAGTTTATTGATGAGTATGTGGAACTAGGTCATGCAAATTATGTCGAATCAGGGATTGAGGAGAATCAGCATAGGGTCTTTTTGGCACATCATTGTGTAATAAGGGAAGATGCCACATCAACAAAGCTTCGGGTAGTTTTTGACGCATCAAGCAAAACGTCAACCGGACTTTCATTAAATAATATCATGCTAAAGGGATATCCGGTGCAGCCGGAGCTCTTTGAAATTCTTTGCAGATTTCGCACTTTTAAATATGTTCTGGTTACGGATATCAAAAAGATGTACCGCATGATTAAAATAAATCCAAATCAAACTTTTTTACAAAATATTTTGTGGAGGGATAAACCTGGCGAGAAGTTGAAAATAATAGAGTTGCAAACAGTAACTTATGGAACAAATTCAGCACCTTTCTTGGCTACTAGGTGTTTACAGCAGTTAGCTACTGAAGAAATGCTAAATTACCCTCTCGCTTCTAAGGCTGTTCTGCAGCAATGTTATGTTGATGACATACTGTCTGGGACAAATTCAAAAAATGAGGCTCTTGAATTAAAAGAACAACTAATACGTTTATTAAATTCTGGCGGCTTTACATTGCATAAATGGTGTTCAAATGATAGGTCTCTTTTAGAATCGGTCGATGTATGCAAGGGTAAAAATGAAATTGACATAAATGATGAGAACTTTTCAAACAAGGTGTTAGGTATAGGTTGGCATCCTTTTCAGGATACGTTTAAAATTTCTGTGCCATCTATGGAGCATATGAATATGGAAAAGGTTACAAAGCGTCAAGTTCTGTCTAAAATAGCACAGATGTTTGATCCAATGGGATATGTAGGTCCGGTAGTTGTTATCGCTAAAATTCTTATGCAAGAAATATGGGCTAGTAAAAAAGGTTGGGATGACGAACTACCAGATTCAATTGTGCAAAAATGGAAAGGTTTTTCAGAAAATCTTTATGAATTAAATGCGTTAAAAATTCCACGTTGGTTGTTTAGTTCTGGAAAATTAATTGAAATACAAATTCACGGATTTTCGGATGCTTCTTTGACAGCATATGGGGCATGTCTGTATGTTCGAGCTATTTATGCTAACAATACTGCCACATGCAATCTTCTTTGTTCAAAATCCCGTATAGCACCGTTAAAAACGGTAACTTTGCCACGACTTGAATTATGCGGAGTGTTATTGTTATCAAGATTGGTTCATAAGGTTTTATCAATTTTGGATTTAAAAATTAATAAGGTTTATCTGTGGACGGATTCAAGTATTGTACTGTGTTGGCTGAATTCATCTCCAAATCGTTGGGCTACATTTGTAGCAAATCGTGTTTCCGAAGTACAAGAGCTTACTACTAATAGCGAGTGGAAACATATAAGGTTACAGGAAAATCCTGCAGATTATCTTTCCCGGGGCATGTCTCCTTCGGACATGTTAGTAAATGATCTTTGGTGGCACAGGCCAAGGTTCTTGTTGGATTCAGAAACAAGTATTCCTTGTTCAGAGTTTCCGAAGGTAAAAATATTACCAGAAGAAAAAAAGGTTGTTCTTAACCAAGCAATTGAAGGTCCCATTTTAATTGATTGGTTGAGGTTTTCTAAATTTAATAGGTTACAGAGATCTGTTGCGTATTGTTTAAAAATTGTAAAAAGAAACAGGAGTTCTGATCAACTTACTGTGGATGAATTAAATAAATCCCTAATAAAGGTTATTCAATTAGTTCAGCTGGAGTCCTTTCAAAGGGAATATGATTATTTAAGGTCACATTCGAGTACTACAAATGATGACAATGGGACGGAGTTGTTTAAGGACAGTAGCATAAAATGTTTAAATCCATTTTTAGATAAAGATGGGTTACTTAGGGTTAATGGTAGATTGGCCAAGACAGAAATTGATTATAATCAGAAATTTCCTATTTTATTGCCAGAAAAACATCATGTAGTAACTTTGCTTGTTAGACGGGAGCATGAAAAACTTTTTCATGCCGGCCCTCAAGCTGTTTTAGCAAATTTGCGTCTGAGGTATTGGCCAGTTCATGGAATGGTTCAAGTAAAGTCAGTTATAAAAAGATGTGTTATTTGTCATAAGTTTAGAGCAAAAACATCAAGGCAAATAATGGGTTCGCTACCTCTAGATAGAGTGTCTGTGGCTCGTCCTTTTCTTAAGGTGGGCATAGATTTCGGTGGGCCTTTTACTGTAAAGCAATCAAGACTTCGTGGTTCAACCACTAGTAAAGCATACATTGCGTTATTTGTATGTATGGTATCAAAAGCGTGTCACATTGAATTAGTCAGTGGCTTGAGTACTAAAGCTTTTCTTCATACATTAAACCGATTTATTGCTCGACGTGGCTGTTCTGTGACCGTATACAGCGATAATGGGACAAATTTTCAAGGAGCAAATAATGTATTAAAGGATATTTATTTGTTTTTTAAATCTAAAGAAAAAATAGACAGTATTCGTACTTTTTTAGTTGATAGGAAAATAGAATGGCGATTCATTCCGCCAGTAAGTCCTCATTGGGGAGGATTGTGGGAGGCGGGAATAAAATCCACTAAATTCCACCTAAAACGAATCGTTGGTAATTTAGTTCTAACGTTTGAGGAAATGATAACAGTTTTAGCGCAAATTGAAGCGATTTTAAATTCGCGACCATTATGTCCAATTTCGTCAGATCCATCTGATTTTAATTGTTTGACACCTGGGCATTTTTTAATAGGGGAACCTTTAACATCATATCCAGAACAGGATGTTACGTTAATTCCCGAAAATAGATTAAATGTTTGGCAATTGTGTACGAAAATAAAACAAAATTTTTGGAAACGGTGGTCCGTTGAATATTTAACTAAATTACAAAATAGGCCGAAATGGTTTTATTCTTCAAAAAATTTAGATAAAGATATGGTTGTACTTGTCAAGGAAGATAATGTGCCGCCTTTAAAATGGCCATTAGCTCGTATCATAGATGTAACGCCAGGATCCGATGGTAAGGTGCGCATGGTACGCATAAGATCGAAGGATGGAGTATTTACGCGTTCTATCACAAGGTTATGTCCGTTACCATTTGAGAGTAATTTGAAGCCAACGCTTCAAGGGGGGGGGGGAGAATGTTGCAGTATGCAACACTTAAATGCGCGCCACTGTATCCGCGGCGCCATCTGTCACTTCGTCTAATTTCTTTGTCCGGATTGCGCTGAAAAAATAAAAGTTTTGTTTACGTTGAAACTTTGACAAGGCAAGGGACAAGTGTCAAATGAGAGTGTAAAACAAACTAAGTAGCTTGCAGTTGGTTTTAATTTGTTAACGGTCTCAAAAAAGTACAAATTCTATTACCCATGGGTTTTAGCAAGTAAATATTGTATTATATTCCATCGAAGAGAATAAACAAATGTTGGTTTGAAGACCGAGAGTTTTTTAATTTTGTCGAAAATCAAGAAAGGAATACAGTCCACTGGGGTAAAACTAGAAACAAGCTAGTAAGCAAACAAAAATGAAAAAGATTAATATAGTTTTTTCATTGTGGCAATGCTGAATGGTATTTATAAGTGGACATAGGTCGCGTGGATCGATCCTAATAAAGTAGTGTCAAAGTTATCACTGAAACAGATATAATAATATTATGTTAAATGTATTGTGTCAAAAGCTCGTCGCGCGCGAAAAGTTCATACAGGCATTAATTTTGTTTGGCAGAAATAGTAAGTACCCAAGTATGTATTTTTTTTTCTTTTCTATTTGCGCGACAAGCTTTTAAGACAATAAATTTAACATAATATATTGTCACGCTCTGTTTTTAGGGGTGCGACTAGGGGCGTAAAGGTAACGGAACCTTAACTGTATTGAAATTAAACGAGATGTTAAAAAACCAACTTAAATCGTTTATTTACAAAAAATAGGAACATTCAATGACATAAACAGAGAACAGGTTTATATAATTTACTCTGGAAAGACAACTTAATTTTCTATTACTTACATTAAATATTTGAAGAATGATCTTTGAGAAATGATTCTTCTACAATCTGTCACAATCACAAACGTATCGGACCGGGGATCGTGCACTAGTGTTCTTTCCGACTCTTGTCTTTGCGAGCGCCCTATCACCCAGTCAGCAGTTTTCCCCTCTTTTTGAGGAGCGTTGACTTTAGGTCAGAAACCTCAATTCTGCTGACTTGATAATTAAGCGTCGTGTAAATAAATTATTTCAAGTAATTGTTTGATATTATAAAGGAACTATAATACTTCATAGTTGAAATTTTAATGCATATTCAATAAATAAGCTACATCTTGCCAATGTAGATGGCAATATCTTATGATTAAGTAAAATAGTATTAAAGTTTACTTATTGAACTTCCAAATATTGATCTATGAAATATTATTGGTTTTTCCACTTGTGACAATATTACATCTGTTTCAGTGGTTACTTTGATACGACTTTTATTAGGATCCATCCACGCGACCTACGTCCACTTATAAATAGCATTCAGCATTGCCACAATGAAAAACTATACTAATTTTTTTCGTAATAAAAAATTGTCTTTAAAAAGTATTTTTTACAAAATTTTATTTTTAAGTTTTTAGTTATGTCTTAACTTATGCATTTCTGATAATGCATCATTATTACAAGATATTTTACCTGTTATCGTATTCTACTCGTCTAACCTTTCATTTGATACCCATATCAAAAGGATTTTGAAGAAAACGGTAATCCGCCATCTTGTGGCGTCCGCATATTGGGTTTAGAATGCCGTCACACAGCTTATCGTATTCTACTCGTCAAACCCTTTCATTTGATACAAATGACAAGGGGGTTGTAAAGAAAAAGATAGTCCACCGTCTTATGGCGTCCGCCATATTGGGTCTAGAATGATGTCACATATACGAGTATTATCGTATTTTACTCGTCAAACCTTTTCATTTAATGCCCATATCAAGGGGATTGTGAAGAAAAAGGTAATTTGCCATCTTGTGGTGTTCGCCATATTGGGTTTAGAATGACGTCACATAGCTTATGGTATTCTACTCGTCAAATCCTTTGATTTGATATCCATATCAAGGGGATTGTAGAGAAAAAGTAATCCATTATCTTGGGACGTCCGCCCTAATGGAATTAGAACAATATTAAATATACTATATTGCATTTTCATTCGACTTGTACACGTGTGCAAAATTTGAAAGCTCTAGCTTAATTAGAACTAGTCGAAATTTTGATTGCAATATGTGATCTAAACAAACTGATAAACATACATACTAACAAACTACCAGGTGAAGTTAAATAAAAGCTTATAAAAAACTAAAAGTTGCCTTATTTCGTCATATTTGGGGTAAATATCGCAACACTTCGTGAAATTTCTTGAAGAATATTATATTCTATAAAATTTTTATTTCCTGATTGAACATTTAAGAAAATATGCCATAATTATTTTGAGTAGTGTATATGTTACGGGTAAAGTTAGTTTAGAGGCTTAACCGTTTACCCGAGTAAACTCAGTATTCCCCACGAGACATGGCTAAAGTCCGAAATATCTTTTAATTATTGCATGTTTCGGACTTTACCCGGGTTCTATCCACCGCTGCTTGGATAATAATTGTGGTTATTGCATCATCTTTTACCACGTGTGCTGCATGAATGTATGAAAAAGCACAAGAATATAATTCAAGACGTTATTAAGTTACATTTGCGGTTGTGTGAACCGTCCCAAAAAAAAATTAAAAGCCGCCAAGGCAAGGGGGTGAAACCAACGGGTTTCTCAGAAATAAACAGTTGCTGACAGGTAGACTTTATTGATATGCAAGAAATTTTACTGCAAAGCTGCTGGAGATATTTGTAACTGAAAGTGTCATGGTAGCTTGTCTTGTTCAAACATATAGAAACGATATTATATGCATATGCATGCTTCATGCTTACTGTTAGCTTTAACAGATTTTTCACTTTTTTAAACCGTTTTTGAATAAATATTTGTTTTCAAAAAGCTTTTACGATATTTTTCCTAAATTTACCCAAGCAGTAACGGGTAGAACTCGCTTTACCCGGCCAAAGTCCGAAACGTGCATTTATTAAAAAATATTTCGAACGAACTACATAGTTTAGTTATTTACTTAACCCTAATATTAGTAAATCTGAATCAACCTTTAAATTTATTTTTCTTAGCCAGTGGCCTCAAGTGTTATTCATGCAACAGTCAATCCAGTACTTCCTGTGGATGGGGCATTGCCTCATTTACGTACGACACCGAAGAGTGCACTGGAAACATAGTGGTGGGACCCAAGTGCTACAAGATTACAGCCAAAAGTGAGTAATAACTAAATAAACTGCTGGCCACTCGAACTTACACATAGAGATTTTTAGGCAAAATTTAAAGTTCAATATTTTCAACAGGAATGCAAATTTTTGAACGCGTCTTGCAGATTTTAAGAGCTAGTTTTTTCGGATTAAGCTGCATGACGTATATTTATCGTAGGACCATAGGTTTATTATATACGGGGTGATCAATGAAGTCATGCAAAAAATCAAAAAGTTTGTATGAGTGAAATTTCCGCAAAAATTTTTTTGGTCATTGCAATATGGTTCGTTACTAAGGTAACATCAATATCTCTAGACGTTTTTGTCACTTTTTGGGTTAAGGCCCTTAGGTCTTGTACACTCTACTAAACATAAAATTTGGGTAGCAAAATTTTTAAAATGCTATAACTTGACATTGGATTGACGGTTCTTGATGATTTTTACGGATTTGGAATCCTTATTTCATGTAGATTTTCTACAATCTAAGCATTTTATTTGGGGGTTGAAATATACAGGTTGAAATTTACACATTATACCGGGTCGATAATAGACAAAAACGTAGCGACAATAGCAAGTTTATTACATTATATTCTACAATATACAAGTTTGGTTAACAACGGCCAAAAGTCAATTCTCACAAAATTTCTAATTGTAAACCTAATTTAAAGCAGGGTTGGTTTGATTTAAATCATGATTTAAATCGTGATTTAAATCAAGTGATTTTTTTGAAAAAAATCAATGATTAAATCATTTTTCTTCATAATGATATTTTATTATTAAATTATAATTACGAGAATGATTATTTTATTTTAACTCGACTTGATTTTATTACCTGCCATTATAATAGGTATAGCGCAGTGGTTCCCAAATGTCTCGAAATTCTGGACCCCCAAAATTATAAATTAGTAACATGCGGACCCCCATGAACAGTTTAGCTTCAAAAATAATAAAAGAAAGAACCTTTGTTAAAAAATATTTATTTCAAAAGTGCCGATTTATTCAATGCGATTATTTCAATTTGCACCAAAAGGTAGCATGCTATTTATAAATAAAAACGGCATCCTATAAAAGTAACTGAAAAACTGAACTAAACTGAACGAAATATATTCTCTTTTCTAGCAGAAAAAATATAATATATCAATCATCAGTTTTGGATTTTAATGAGAAAAACGAAATTCTGTTTTTCCTGTCATAGTCCTTTCTAAATCTGGTCTAAGATTTGAACAGCCAGATTCTCCAACGTAGTGCGTTCTAATTTGACAACCAAAAGTTTTAAACTGACAAGTGTAAGACAATTAAGTTTTATGCTATGAACTTATTTTTGAGCTTTCTCACAAATTTGTAAAGAAACGGGCAATTTTAGAAAGTACTTTTGACAAAAATAGAACTAACTTCATTACAGCAACTCGTTCCAAGATGAAAATGATTTGGAAACCAAGCCAATCGGTGAAATATTAGAATAATTCATAAGTTTATTAACAATAACAGGACAAAAACTTGTCAAAACATAACTGACCAACTAGAAGTTTTCAGTTTAAACCAGTACTAAATCGTAAACCTTCTTAGTAAATCTGAACGGAAATTTTTAATCTTTGTTTGGATTTTAGCAGAATGTATTCAGAGAAAGTTTGTTCACACATACGTCGTGCAAAAGGGCATCAAGTGTTTCAAAGCAAAGGTTGTCGGACCCCCGCAAAATAACCAGCGGACCCCTAGGGGTCCGCGGACCACCATTTGGGAACCACTGGTATAGGGTATAGGTATATAATATGTACCTATTGTTTTTTGTTTGTATTTTTAAAATTACCGTTTTCTGTTTCGTTTGCTGAAGTTTCAATTAATATTAATATTATTAAATTTATATTTTCTACTCCATTATTTTAATATTTACTGCATTTTAATTATTTACTATTGTAACTGTGTTACATCTGAACAAACAATAATGAAATAATACAAACCTAAATAAAATTCAAAAATTCTGACTTAAATAAAAAAAACTGATTTAAATCAAAAAAATCTGTTTTTTTTTTATTTTTTTTTTAAATTATGATGTTTGCCAACCCTGATTTAAAGGTTCCTGCAATCCCTAAAAAACCGGCAAATATCAATGGAAAATTGCCAAGTGTCCTATCTTTAAATACCTAATCTTTGGTAATAATTTATCCGAAATTAAGTAGGTACATTAATAAAAAAAAGAGCAACTAATATTTTGTTGGTCCTCCTGCTCGACGTATTACGTCCCGACATCGATTTGGTAGAGTATCCACAAGATTATTTATAAAATCTTGTGGAATATTCTCCCATTCTTCACGAATGGCCTCACTAAGTGTTTCTAAGGTTCCAGGGGGTACATCACGCGATCTTACTTTAAGTTTTAAATAAGACCAAACGTGTTCGATGACATTCAGATCCGGAGACTTTGCAGGCCAGTCCATCCTATTGATGTTCTGTGCCTGCAAAAACTTTGCGATTTTTCGCGCTCTGTGAGGTCGAGCGTTGTCATCCACCAATAGAAATTCTGGGCCGTAATTTCGAGCAAAAGGAACAACAATGTTCCAAAATTTCCTCCTGATAAACAGTAGCGTTAACGGTTTGGTTGGTAATGAATAGCTCGGTTTTACCATTTCTTATGATACCTCCCCACACTGTAACACCTCCGCCACCAAATGCCTTTTGAGGCGCCATATTTTCCTCCAAATACCGCTCATTTGGCCTTCTCCAAATTAACATTCGGCCATCAGAGTGAATCAAATTAAATCTTGTTTCGTCAGAAAATAAACAATGGCTCCATTCTGCATTACCCCAATTCGCATGCCGATTTGCCCATGCCCACCTATGCGCTCTATGGTGTTGTAATAACCGCAGACATTTTGCTCTGCAACGGGCTCTAAAATTTAAAATGTTTGGCATTATGTTGTTTTTGTAAAAATAAATTCTCACCTCAAGTTGTTTTTATTTAATGTTCTTCTCACTGTTCTGTCTGAAACTCACCCCAGCTTGTTGCCTTAAAGAGTCAATTAGTTTTCTAGAGTTCTTTGTTCTATTCTGCATAGTTTCTCTCATTAAAATTCTTTCGGTTCTTTGGTTTATTTTTTTTGTATGTCCATCCCCATGCCCATAATTATGATTACCAATAGTTTCGACGCGACGCCGACGGTTCAAATTATAAATTGTCTTTCGGCTGACACTGTAAATGCGCGCAATTTGCTTTTTGAACATTCCTTCGTTGAGAAGTCGAATGCAATTTTCCCTTTCTGCCGTGGTTAAACACCTCATATTAATTAAAATTTACAAAATTATAACATTGAAATGTGTCAGATTATTTCTAAAATAATGTTAACAGTTTTTAATTCCATAGCAACAAATTTGTTTTTCCAATGCCTACTTTGAAATTGACGCGTCGCGTAGAAATTATAGCCGATCATAAATATGGGCATGGGGGTAGACAAAGAACTCTATAAAACTGAATGACTCTTTGAGACAATAAACTGGGGTGAAAGTTTTGGACAGAACAGTGAGAAGGACATTAAACAAAAACAACTTGAGGTGAGAATTTATTTTTACAAAAACTTAAATAATGCGAAAGATTAGAGCGCGTCGTACCCTACGTTTTTGTCTATTATCGACCCGGTATAATGTGTAAATTTCAAGCTGTATATTTCAACCCCCAAATAAAATGCTTAGATTATAGAAACTCTACGTGAAATAAGGATTCCAAATCCGTAAAAATCATCAAGAACCGTCAATCCAATGTCAAGTTATAGCATTTTAAAAATTTTGCTACCCAAATTTTATGTTTAGTAGTGTGTACAAGACCTAAGGCCCTTAATCCAAATGCTGACAAAAACGTCTAGAGACATTGATGTTACCTTAGTAACGAACCATATTGCAACGACCAAAAAAAATTTTTGCGGAAATTTCACTCACACAAACTTTTTGATTTTTTGCATGACTTCATTGATCACCCCGTATATAATAAACCTATGGTCCTACGATAAATATACGTCATGCAGCTTAATCCGAAAAAAACTAGCTCTTAAAATCTGCAAGACGCGTTCAAAAATTTTCATTACTGTTGAAAATATTGAACTTTAAATTTTGCCTAAAAATCTCTATGTGTAAGTTCGAGTAGCCAGCAGTTTAGTTACACCTTAGAACTATGTTATGTGAAATGTGTTAATAATTATTAGTACCGAAAAATATTTGGTCGCAACAAAAAATCCCTATTTCGGTGATCCAGCGAAAACTTTCCACTTAGGATTTCTCCTTTCTGACGTATAAACAGACAAACACTCGGACACGTCAATTTTAGTTTTAAGGGTGACATATTAGTTTGATATAAACATTCCCTAAATTTCAACCCTTCTGACCATACGAATCCTTATTTTAAACGTCAAAAACAAATTTGCCCGATTTTACTTTTCTTCTCTGTGAAGATACAGAGCGATTTCTAATTTGTCGTCAATATTTCGAATAGGTGAGTGTCAATTAACATCTGATGATCAATTTACAAGTTTTTTGATAATAAACGACTTAGTTTAGATCAACAACATACAAACTTTCAGGAATCAGAAAATTTTAAAAATCCTTTCAGTATATAATCCTAATGATTGTACCAGTATACATAAATCACGGATAGATGTTTTATCATCCAATACAGCCAGTTCGAAAGCGGAAAATAGAAAATTAACATTACCTTTGGAAATTTAAATCTAAATCTCCGATTGAAGACACCCTGTATATCTTAAATATCAAGTGCGTAACGTCCTATGCTTTTTGATCTAAACTAAGTCGTTTAGTATCAAAAAACTTGTAAATTAACCATCAGATGTTAATTATTGACACTCACATAATATTCAAAATATTGACGACAAATTAGAAATCTCCCTGTATCTTCAAAAACAGAGAAGAAAAGTAAAATCGGGCAAAGTTGTTTTTGACGTTTAAAATAAGGATTCGTATGGTCAGTAAATTTGAAAAAAATATCAGCTGAATAAAATCCGCGCTAAGAATGAAAATTAGCAAAATTTTCAATCTGTTATAATCCACCCTGTATAAGTTGTTTATGAAGTGTTAAAATTTCCCGCGACTCCGACAGAAACCCAAAGGGATAAGACTTCAAAGTACTGAAAACCGCATTTCAAAATATTGTGTAGTTTGTGCGAAATCTTCTATAAAAAAATGGAAGAAAAATCGATCGGTGCGTTTCGAGTGTCCAGCAGTTTATTTTTAAATTCTCAGAATGAAAACTTAATAAAACGTGCCAAAATATCATTTCCGCAAGGCTACTAATAAATGAACACTTAAATTCTCAATGGACTCACAGGGTCAACACCAGTCCCCAATTTCACTGGCTTCCTCCCAGAGGGTTGGGCGCTTCGCGCCCTACCATAGGGAATTCGCGTTAAATGTATTTAGTGTATTATAGGAAAATAATATATTATTAGTTTGTAGACGACGTGTGCACATAAGAGTTTGTTAATAAAATGTAAAGTATGTGAATAAATGCCCTAAAAGTAAAGAATTCTATGTTACCGAGAATATATCTCAACAGTGTTGCCACATATTCCGTGAAAATTAACTTTACCCTTTTTCACCCCCTTAGAAATGAAATTTTGAAAAACCTGTTCTTAGTGCGTATCAGGAATATACAGTGACCGGCAAAAAGTTCGCAACATATGGGAAAAATTTTTATTAGGTGAGTATTGGAAAAACTTTTCCGGGGGATCGGTTCTGCATGTCCGATAACCTAAAAATCGATTTTGACATACGTCACGTGACCACTGGTATAGCGTCAAATTAAAAAAAAATTGTTAATTTACAAGAAGTGAGGTTAGTTGACGAGATATCAAAAAAAGTTGTTTGAAAAAATTGCTTAGAATTAAATTCTAGGTCCTTGTGCAAAATTTTAAGATTTTATTTAAAAAAATTGGAAAACTCAATTTTTTTTAAATATTTTTTTATCGATTTACAAATTTCCAGTTTTTTTCGTTTAGATAGCTTGGCTAATGTAAAGCCCATGTATCTGGATGAAAATAAACGAATGTAGTAGTTTTTTCTACAATTGACAGGACAAAATTAAAAAAAACAGGGTTTCGCCGGACGCTAGCTGTTGCAATGATTTGTATCTAGCAGCAGTGTCAAAATTTTAGAGACATTTCAATGAGATTACATTGAGAAAACCTTAATCGTCTTAAATATATCTGAAGTTCGACTTTTTGTAAAGTTAAGGGGAGTAAAATAGATAATAAACAAAAAATTACCTGTTTATTTAATCGAAATTTCATAAACGAAAACCAATGTAAGAAAAACTTAAAAGTAGTCAAATTCTGTACTAACAACATAAAAAATCATTGTTTTTCCTTGGGTGCACAAAATTTAAAACTCAGTATGACCACCATTTCTCTCCATACATACTATTGTTCTCGAGCGCAACTCTCGATTAACATTTCGGAGCATTTTACGATTTATTTGCAATACACAATTTCTAATGACATTCTCTAAATTTTGTATATTCCTAAAGGGTCGATGTTTGTACACAGAGTTCTTTAGGTATCCCCACATAAAGAAATCTACCGAGTCAGATCAGGTGATCTCGCAGGCCACGGATTTTCAGAAAACCGTCCTATCCACTGGTTTCCAAATTCTTGATCCAGCCATCTCTTCACCTCATTTGTGGAATGAATGCTAGCTCCGTCTTGTTGAAAGTATAAATTTCTTCTTTCGGCTAATGACAAATTGTCTAAAAAGTCAGATATCTCAGTTTGTAGAAATTCTAAATATCGTTCTGAATTTAAATTGTCTCTAAAGAAAAAAGGTCCCACTATTCTGAGGTTGAAAATTCCGCACCACACATTAACCTTAAAACTATATTGGTCTTTACTCTGAATTACAAAGTCTGGGTTTTCGGTGGCCCACCATCTACAGTTTTGTGAACTGACGGTTCCGTTAGAGGTAAATGTAGCTTCATCCGAGAAAAGAACGTTCTTTGGGAAATTAAAATCTTCCTCAATCATACCCTGGAACCAGGCACAAAAATCGAAGCGGGCGTCATAATCCCTATCTTTTAATACTTGTACAAATTTAGGTTTGTACGGATGAAATTTGTTTCTTTTTAATATCCTCCGCACAGATCTTTCGTGAATGTTAGTGATCTCCGATATTTGACTAACTGCTAATTGGGGTGTTTCTGTGATCGACAAACACACATCCAGAGAACCTTCGTCACCTGTTACCGGTTTTTCATGGGAAACTTTATACTGATTTTCTACCGATCCCGTTTCTTTAAATTTATTGACTAGACGAGATACTGTGGAATAATGGAGGGATTTATCGGGGTGCCTCCCATTAAAAATTGCTGCTGTTTCTCTATGGCTTTTGTAATTATCTCCAGAAATTAAAATAATTTCTATCTTTTCCTGAAGAAGTAGTGTGGGTGCCATTTTAAGGAATAAAATATTAATAAACTTATGTAAAATATCAAACTTAGTAAGATGCGAGACATAAACCAATGACATAGGTTGAAATCAAACAAATTATAATTTGTTTGACATTTTTCTGTTGTTTTTAACCTACTAGATTATTTGGTTGTTTTAATTTCAGAGCCTGCTTTGGTAGTTTTAAGTACAACTAAATAGACCTGGTTGTTAAATTTATGTGCGAAAAATCTTAATAAAATCTTGATACAGTCATTTCATTAGATTCAAACCATTGCAACAGCGAGCGTTCGGCGAACACCTATTTTTTCGATTTTGTCCTGTCAATTGTAGAATTGTAGATCTGACTCCGTTAGATTTTTTTATGTGGGGATACCTAAAGAACCCTGTGTACAAACATCGACCCTTTAGGAATATACAAAATTTAGAGAATGTCATTATAAATTGTGTATTGCAAATAAATCGTAAAATGCTCCGAAATGTTAATCGAGAGTTGCGCTCGAGAACAACAGTATGTATGGAGAGAAATGGTGGTCATACTGAGTTTTAAATTTTGTGCACCCAAGGAAAAACAATGATTTTTTGTGTTGTTAGTACAGAATTTGACTACTTTTAAGTTTTTCTTACATTGGTTTTCGTTTATAAAATTTCGATTAAATAAACAGGTAATTTTTTGTTTATTATCTATTTTAATCCCCTTAACTTTACAAAAAGTCGAACTTCAGATATATTTAAGACGATTAAGGTTTTCTCAATGTAATCTCATTGAAATGTCTCTAAAATTTTGACACTGCTGCTAGATACAAATCATTGCAACAGCTAGCGTCCGGCGAAACCCTGTTTTTTTAAATTTTGTCTTGTCAATTGTAGAAAAAACTACTACATTCGTTTATTTTCATCCAGATACATGGGCTTTATATTAGCCAAGCTATCTAAACGAAAAAAACCGGAAATTTGTAAATCGATAAAAAAATATTTAAAAAAAATTGAGTTTTCCAATTTTTTTAAATAAAATCTTAAAATTTTGCACAAGGACCTAGAATTTAATTCTAAGCAATTTTTTCAAATAACTTTTTTTGATATCTCGTCAACTAACCTCACTTTTTGTAAATTAACAATTTTTTTTTTAATTTGACGCTATACCAGTGGTCACGTGACGTATGTCAAAATCGATTTTTAGGTTATCGGACATGCAGAACCGATCCCCTGGGAAAGTTTTTCCGATACTCTCCTAATAAAAATTTTTCCCATATGTTGCGAGCTTTTTGCCGGTCACTGTATAATTCAAGTTTGGTGTTTCTAAAGCCAGTTACTTAGCCCGGGCGTTAATGTCAGTTAGTCAGGGCTTTTCATTTTATATACATCAGGCTGTTATGAAATTCACTGCATATATTGAAACTGGTAAAGCCTGATTTGAATTCAGATTGGGGAAAAAAGGTCATAATAATATAATATAAGCCAAGTATCGCCCCTCAAAAATGTTTTTTAATCACTGCACACCACTGGAAATAAAACACATGATCATATAAAGAACAGTCAGCTAGGTTGTTGTGTTGCCAGGTCTCTTAACAATATTTCTATGTAACAAGTTTGAGAAATTAGTATTTTTAATACATAACCTTTAAAGAAAGAAAACCTACCAACTCTTCCAAAATTCTCAATTTAAAAATGTTAAAATCCTGCCTATAACACAAATTTAATAAAACTCTCTTGAGAAAAGCTGTTTAAACCAAAATGAATACATCAACTTCAATTAAACATCCAGAACTAATTAAGATGCACCTCACTAAGCGACGATGCGATATTTTGTTAATATCGAACGGCTTTAATTTTTGTTAATATTTAACGGCTTTAACTTTTTCTTACACAAATTAAGAAATAAATAACAAAAATAATGTAAACGGTATTATTAAACTGGTCAATATGGAACCATACACAGCTGACGCTGACGCACGAGTTCGACCAATCGGAATCACTCTAGCGGACTGAATTAGGATAGCAGAATGGGGTCAACAACCCTTTAGATTTGCTTCGGCTTAGTGCTGGGCGATCTTCATCGATGTTTTTTAAACATCGGTGTTTTGTTATTGATATTCGATATTTTGCCATCGATGTTAGGGGTCACAAACATCGATGGTTATCTTTCGATGTTCGACCATCGACCTTCCGTTCCGAATCAATTGACAAAAGACTTTGGGAGCAAAATTAATGAACAGGAAAAACAAATCCTATTATTTATTTAGTTTTAAGTTCTTTAATTGTTTAAGGGTATACAATTATTTAGTTTTGTTTGTTTTTATTTTTTAATACAACAATGTATGCTATTTCTTTAGAGTTATTATTTAATTTGGGATTTGTTTCTGTTGGTTTGAGGTTATTTAATTTTTTATTAAATAAATTATAATATTTGTATCTGATTTAAGTTATTTATTTTATTTCCCATCTTAATTTATGGAAATTCTTTCCAAAAGTAATATACATCGATATTACTTTAACATCGATATTTTATCAACCATGTTTTATCGACGTCGATACCTGTTTTTGATGTTAACATCGAGGCCAAATATTTATGAATCGAGTCGATGTCCCAGCACTAATACTTGCATACTATATTATATTAAATCATAACTTTCCTAATCAGTAATCAATAATCAAGATTAGTGACAGGTAACCCTAAAAAATGGCTGATATGCACATACTCCTAATAGGTACTGAAAATTTTACAATTTTGCAATACCGCCGATATGACGGTATCTTAATTTACGAGTATATCTATAACATCGATGTTAAGTAAACATCGATATTTTAGAACCGATGTTTTTGAGGTGTCGATGTTGGTCTTCGTTGTTAACATCGATGGTCAACATCGATGTTCCGCGTCGATGTCTCAGCACTACTTCGGCTACATCAAGACCTACCAACTACTTTACTGCTTAGGCATCTATACAAACACGCGTGACATACCAAGTACGCGAACCTTGTGTATTAAATTTCAAAATACACTTTAAGTTCATGAGCGACGACCTCAATGTCATTAAAACAAAATATTATATTTCATTGTCGCCAAATAAATTTTAAAATTTCCTTTTTAATCTCAGGGCCCTTAATTGTTGCTCGTTTGAAATAAAAATTTTTACGGGTAGTGTATTTGGTAAACCTAACGATGTGCCGTTATTAACAACCCTCAACTTCTCTTGCCTTTTTCGTTCTCTTTGAATCTTGTTAAGCTTCCCACGGGCCATAAAAATTAAATAAAAGGGATAACAGGAATAAAAGGGTTGAGGGCAGTTTAGTGATTAACCCCAATATATAATAATTCTAGCCTCGCCAGCGTTAACGGGCACGAGGTGGAACTACTTCTATATTTAGCAGTCCATGTAATCTAGTCTCGCCAGCGTTAACGGGCACAAGACAGGAAAACAGTAGACGCTTTGAGGTAGGATTTATAGTAAACCTAGCCTCGCCAGCGTTAACGGGCACGAGGTGGGTTTTCCTATAGGTTCTGTTTGGATAATTTTAATCTCGCCAGCGTTAACGGGCACAAGACAAAATTATGTCGAAACGTTTTTTGGGATGAGAATGGGTAGGGAAATTATATAGACGTAAAGAGCACTGTAAAAATTCCCCTTAAAACCACTGTAAAATAAATACCCTTTAAAAACCCATGTAAAAAAAATACCCTGAAAAAAAACACTGTAAAAATGCCCTTTAAAAAAAAATCACTGTAAAAAATAATTTGACAAAAAAATGCACTATAACGCCCTGCAAAAAACACTTTAAAAATGCACTGAAAAACACTAAAATGACCTGAAAGAGATAGTAAAAAATTATAAAACACAAAAGGCCCTTGGCAAGTTAGGAAGAACTTACCAACGAGAAAGAACCAGGCGCCTCCACCAAATGTCGCGCTAGGGGTCGTCGGGGTTGATAAATTAGGCTGCGGTTTACCAAAACACTTGTATGATATATTCAGGTACACAATTCACTTACGTTGCTAGGTTGGGTAGCGTAGGGGGCAGCTTCTATCGGAGTACTCAGTCAGCCTAAAGGGCTGGCGCTAATTGTACCGTTCGTGCGGTACCACAGTGACGCCTCCCCCGTCGGGACACGACGCCCTCCTTTTGCATCTCGCTGGTACGCTTTTTATATGAATAGTTTATAAAAACAGTTTATACAAACAGTTCAAACTGGTCAGGGTTCATAAAATAAAGGCGAGGCCAGCGATATGCAATTGCAGCACGTAGAGTGGTTTCCGAAATGTTAAATAAATAATATGAAAAATGTATAGAAATTTGGAAAAAATGATGAATATCTGGGGAAATATGACAATATTATCAATATCTTTTCCTAAAGCAGTCCCTACACGATTATTATTACTGTCAGTATTTCACACAACAGTAATACTGTCAGTATTATAAAAAATATTAAAATATTCCAATAATCTTCAATAATTTGCTTGAATTTACTTCATTCGATCATACTGACAGTAATAATGATCGTGTAGGGACTGCTTTAGGACTAGTTTTAAATAATAAATTACCTAGGGTTATTTTGTTTCGCTATCTAAAAAAATAATGCCTTTCGTCCATCCGTTGTGAACTAATATTTTACTTATTTTTATTTAGTTGGTGCTTTGAGTATAGTGCTTTTTAAGTAGGTATGATAGGGTTGAAAACTAAATTAAATTTACCACTAATAATATATATTTACGTATTATGTAATACCTACTTGATGGTGCAAGAAAGCGATTTACGTAGATACATACATCTCGACTTTAGAAAAATTCATTTAGAGGATCTCTTAAAAAAAATCTGTAAGTTACGATAATTTTATTGGCAAAAGAGCTCATAATAACTTTCTGAACGTGCTGTGTAAACCAGAGTAATGTTTTTTTGACAAATGCTGTAATGAAGGAATTTTGTTTATAATTTTAAAATACGGTGTACCTAGTTATGCCCAGTTAGTATTTTTTGTTTTGATCTTAACCTTTTTTTAGCAGACAGTTTAAGTTATTAGGAATAATTCTCATCTCATGAATAACGTAATATAGGTTAAGTCATAATTCGTTGTGTTGCTCGTTCTAGTTAGATACAATTTCAACCGATTTCACGAGTGGTCCATATTTTCCCATATTAAATAAAAAAATTGCTATTAAATTAAAATAGGTACCTACATGTATTTGTTAAAATGCCTTTGTGGAATTAAAAATACTTTGGATTATTTTAACCTAATAATAAATTAGATGTCAAGGTAACATTTAAATTTGGCAATGTCCCGGCAGGATCATATGTTTTTTCTTTATAATATTAGAGCTCATGACGTCAAGCTCTTCAGAAGCGTCGTATACGGAGGTGGTTTATGGCATTTTAAAAAATAAAAAAAGTGTGCGATTTGAGGGGAAATGTATTGGGTATGTCTGCATACTACCCCAGGATTCGCTCATTTAAATATATGCAGTGAATTTCATAACACCCTGTATATACATAGATATTAATATATACATTCGCATGGATAAACCTAGAAGCCCTAAATCAATGTTCTTTATTTTTAGGCAAAGATGGAAGCGAATATATCGCGCGGGGCTGCACCAGTATTCCAGAATTTGGTTGCAGCGCTCTCGCTAAAACCGTTGGATGGATGGCCGACGCCACAAGCTCTAATTCAGAATCAATTAGCGACATCAACTGCATCACCTGCGATTCTGATAAATGTAATTCGGCCTCCAAAATTGCTAGATTTACAGTCCTTGGAGTTTTGTTGGCAACTCTTGCTTTTTTGTTTTAAAAATTTATGTATGAAGAGCAAATTTTAATAATAGTATACTCGCATGTTATCTTAAATAATAATTTATTTCATAAAAGAAAGCACCTCTTACAAGTTGAACATCTTATAAAGCTGGAATTTTTTTTTTGTTGTTCTGTGAGTCAAATATTCTTACAGATAAACAAATTTTAATAAGGATTAACGTAAAGGTATTAAGATGATTGTGTTTTTAAAATTCAGATAATTTTATTACCAAATACATCTTGTTTTCAATAGAAGTAAATTACTAATTTAAAAATGGTATCTTCAGATATTTTAATTGTAATCTTATACAGGATGTTCTCAAAGTTGAGGCATTTATTTTAACAGGTTGTAGAACCCGTAAAAACAAATTATTTAAACAAAAATCACATATATATGTAAAAATTTAAAAATAATGGCGATATTAATAAAATTTATAAAGTTAAATAATTAAATAGTACTGTCCTGCCTCCTGTTGTTTTGAATATTTATTGACAGTAAAATAAATTTTAACAATAAAAATATGATGCCGAGATGCACGTGCACATCTCAACATTCTGAACCACTGCGATATTTTCGCATATCGAAAGTGTTAAAATGTTTTTTGTTTAGTGTGTTTGCTGTGGATCTGATAAGTATAATTTCGTTCGCATATCCGTGGGATTTTCGATTTTACCGCCATTTCTGACAAACAGTGCGTACGTTCAAAAATTTCTTTGTTGTGGTTAAAAAATTATCAGGGCCGTAATGGGGTGAATTTATTAGTAAGCTTTTATCTCTGTTATTTGGTAACTTTTCTATAGGCTATTTTTGGTCAAATGGTTTATTTTTACGAGTTCTACAACCAGTTAAAATAAATGCCTTTACTCTGAGAAGATCCTGTATATATTAAAGAGAAATTTTTTATTTAATCTAGTTCTTCGTACACCACTGATGGTTAAGCTTGCATGTTTATAAAATAAGTCATAGAAAAACCATTCATTCCATTCCATTCATATTCATTTGAATTAATTGAGCAATAACAGTCATTTACAATAAAAATTCTTATAACTAGCAGTTCTGTTCCTTATAGTTTTCCAGATATAATAATTTTTGTGATTTCTTATGTTAACTGCCACTTTTTCATGAAAGAAAAATTAAAAAGTTCTTAATTGTTTTTTTGAAAATAAACTGTTACAAAATAATATTTGTGGCTAATGTCCTTATCTAACCGTTACGTTTTTAAGATTTGATTTATACCCAGAAACAATTTTAATTTCTAAAGAGTTTGTCAAGCATATGCTAATTTCATAAATGTAATAGCAGTTCAGGCAAAAAAGCAATAAAGGTGCACGCTCACTTAGGCGAAGCGTCGCGAAGGGAAGCGCGGCGAAGCGAAGCGTCGTTTCCGCGGTGTCCGCACACTGGGGCGAAGAGAAGCGAAGCGCAGAGAATCCACGGCAAAAAATATCCCATCCTATTGTCAACATTTAATCATTTTTGGTTGTTCTGCGAAGGTACATAAAATGAGCAGCTCGTCATCGGACGAAGATCTTTTGTCCTCAGCCCGATTGCCTTTACAAAAAGACAAAACAAAATTTTTATCGAGGAAGGAGTGCTAACCCGTTTCCAATCCACCTTTTAGAGCCGATTTCCTATTTTTTATAATATTTTAAGTGACAAAAATTACAAAAGATATGCGGCCGAGCACGGATTCGAACCAAGACGTCTGGGTCAATAAGCGGATTCTATACCACTGCACTACGTGACTGATGCTAGGAAAGCGGTAAACGTATTAACAAGTGCCTCATTTATATTTTTGAGGTTATTACGCATGCACACGTCCGGGATAAAAACGTTTCCCCCAACCTCTAGACTCTAGAGCTTAAGGCTGTTTACTGCCCGGGGCTATTCAAAGCTGACCGCCCCCCCCCCTCCTCCAATAAAATTTTCCTATGTTTATTTCCACTAGGTATTATCCATGTGAATAAAACGAACGTAAAAACACAAAGATGTAGAGGAAAGGCGCCTAATATTGGATAGTTGCCTAATTTTGGATACTACATCATCTCGAAACTGAAAAAGGTCTTTCATATAGAATGAGTCTGAGGGGAGCACCCAGTTTGGATGTTCAGTGGTGCAAGAAGTGGCGTATTCAGGATTTTGTTTTGGGGGGGGGTCACTAAATGGAAAGTGGGAAGGTGGAAAAGCGCCGCAGGCGAACATTTTTCGGGGCCGCGCCCAAAGTTCGTTATAAAATCGAAATACAAATATTTTTATTCAGACATCTAGGGGTTAACCCCCCCCCCCCCCACCGAATACGCCACAGGATGGCGCCATAATATTATGTGTTTATTTGTGACATAGAGTTTTTTGTTTCCGTGCCTAAACATTATTATAAAAGGTAGTTAGCGTAGGAAAGTGAAAGTTCGCATGCATGTACTAGAATAGTCAGTTGTAGAATAAGCCGAAGTGTTTGAAACAAAAATATCTGTCAAGATTTTTTTATTTTAATCACATAACCTTAGTCATAAAGGCTGCCTAATTCTGGATAGAAATGTGTCCTAAAATTGGATCTCCAAACTTAGAAACCCAACTAAATGTACGGTTTGAAAACTTTTTTATCTATAGGAAAAAAAAGTTCAGTAAACTGCCTAAAAAAGGACTCCCATATAAAAATTGGAATCCAGAGAATATGAAGACGCAACCATTGACACAGTTAAAAGTAAGCATATGGGGGTTTTTAAAGGCGTCAAAGAGTTTCGTTGATCCACAAATAACCCTTGAATTATATGTCAAACGTGAGCAACCCTTAGAAGAACAGTGTAATCTACAAATGGGTCGAAAACCAGTTTAATTGCCTAAAATGGAAGAAGATTTGGTCCAGTCCTGTTTGGAAATGGACAAAAGATATTATGGTCTAGGACTCGCAGACTGGCGTATCAGCTTGCTATAAGGAATAACCTTCCTCATCCGTTTTGAAAACGAGACGCGAATACCGGCAAAAAATGGCTTCGAAATTTCTTCAAACGTCATCCAAATTTATCTTTGAGAAATGCTCAAGGAACTTCACAACCTGCAATAAAAGATTTCACGCCGGAAAATGTCAACTGTTTTGTGTGTCAGTTCTGTCAATTTTTTTGTACAACGGTTATTGTTTTTCAACTTGGGTTTACTCGTTTACTCCACCCACCGCCCCCTTTAGGCCACCGCCCGGGGCTGATAGCCCCCCCCCCTGGCCGGCACTGCTCTAGGGAGAAAAACGTCGTCTAGTTGCTCTCCAGACTTTCCGAGCGTCAACCGACGCTTCTCTTCGCTTCTCGCCGCCTCAGTGCGTGGGCTTCCATTTGATTGTATGTAAGGTTCTTGGGTGGATAAAATTCTCTTCGCTTCGCGACGCTTCGTCTAAGTGGGCGCGCACCTCCGAGGCGGCGCGACCGGAAGCGGCGAGACAAACGTCGTCTAGTTGCTCTCCAGACTTTCCGAGCGTCAACCACGCTTCTCTTCGCTTCTCGCCGCCTCAGTGTGCGGGCTTCCATTTGATTGTATGTAAGGTTCTTGGATGGATAAACGACGCTCACTTAGGTGAGCGTGCACCTTAAGTCAAAGTATGGGTTTGTCATAGTGTCCATTTAAAGTAAAACAGCTAAAATAGGTTTTTCATTAAGATCAGTTTACAAGTTAAGTTTGCCACAAACGCTAAAACAGTATTTCTCCCACTTTAAAACTTTATCAGATAGGAGTTAGGGTTTGTTTGTCTAGAATAGGGGGAGTCGGATTCAATGTTTGTCCAAGTTATTGCGTTTCAGTTATCGCCGTTAGTAGTCTCAATCTCAATGTTCGTTGAGGCTATTATATTCAACTATTATTCCTTATTAATTTATAAGCCTAAGGCTAGTTGAATTTAAAGTCTTATCGGGTCCAGTAGCGTCGATATGGTCAAGCAACGTATGCGACGCATAGGAGCCCCGGTGATTTGGGGCCGACTAATTTTAAAATTATTTTCAACATCAATTTGTTTTTGTTCTATTTAGTAAGGCAGCTTAACACTACCATTTTCACAAAAACACAAACCTTTTTTTTGTCCTTCGATTTCAAACCTTTGTTTCAGTGGAGGGGGCCCATAACAATAGTTTGCATCGGGGCCTCGGGAACCCTTGCTACGCCAGTGATCGGGTTACCACCTTTTATATTTTAGGGTGATTATGGCTAGTTGGATTCAATGATTGTTAGGGTATTAATGTTTTTCAGGTTATTACGTTTTAATTAATTCTTAGAAGGATAAGGGCTAGTTGGATTCAGTGCTTTTCCCGGTTATTACATTTTTAAAGATTTCTGTTAGTCAACATTTGTTTAGGTTATTATGTGTTAACTACTTTTCAGATTCATCATTATTGTTGTAAACAACTTAATCTGTAAAGACGCCTAACAAAGCCCGTTTTAGCTGTTTTTACTGTGAATGAACGAACATCTTACGATGACGAGTATCAAAGCGCGCAAAGTGCACCAAGCCAAGTTCTCGCGAAACCGACTGCGCGCGCACAGTGCAATATTTACACGAACCATTTTGAGCCCTTCTCGATCCTCCTCTATCTTCGAGATTAGTTGCGTTACAGGACAGAATTTTTCCAGGGGGCTAAGATTATCAAAAAGAAGCAGTATTCCGAATTTCATTCCTCTAAGTGGAATAGTTTCCAAGATACGAGTGTTCAAAAATCACAATTTCGGGCACTTACTGACTGACTGATAGATCATCATGGATCTATGGTCCTTCCAATCGAGGTAGAGCTTTGAAATTTGGAACATAGATGGTATTTAAGGTGATAATTACGAGTAAAATCAAAAATCAATAAAAATCCAACATAGCGGATTCTGACACTAAATAGCGACTTCTGCTTTGAAAAGGTAGGTGTGTATGTAGTGTTGTAGTGGTTATCCCATCCACCTAACACGCGAAAGATCCCCGGTTCGATTCCGGGCGGAAAGAGAATTTTTTTTATTTTCTGATTTACTTTCAAATACCTCTATTTTATGATAATAGCAACGAACAGAGATATCAGCAATTTATGCAACCTTATCGACAAAAAGCCATTAAAAATTTTTGCTTGGAGTATACATACTAATAATAAATAAATATCATTTGGTATCTGAACAAAAAGTTATGAAGTCCCACCAAAAACATATATGTAAAAAACACTACAAGTTCTCGTCAGGACTGGGTGTTTTGTTAACTGAAAAAAAAATAACTGAAATGTAAAAATTTCTTGATCTACACGTTATTAGCAGTGTTTTGATAAGCACAGGAAAATATCGTGTGAATTGATAAATTTGCGGACCTAACTTGGCGAGTTTTCATTAAAGAACCGAGCAATATTGAGACCCTTGAAAACTTGCCTAGTTTGGTCGTGAAAATTTGTGAAAATTTTTACATTTCAGTTATTTTTTTCAGATAACAAAACACACAGTCCTGAGGAGAACTTGGCCTGTTTATTTACATCTATGTTTTTGGTGGGATCCAAATATTACATTGCTTCTATTAACAATCCCAAGGTTGGTTAAAAATAAAGCGTAAATTTTACTGCGATAAAATTTTTGGCAAAAAGAACATTATTCAGAAACACTATTTTGTAAAAGTTTACTTTCATAAAGCAATTATTACATTTTTTAATATCTTTGGTCATAAAAAGTATCTTGTAGTTAACACAAAAATCCTTTGAACTCGAAAATCTTAATGAATAGGACGGCTATTTATAGGACTTTCTTTCATTGTAAATGACCTTAATCACCTATTCCCGCTTGATTCATCATCATGACTTATTGGCAAACACGGATTATTTTTTGAGACTAAATGTTTAGAGGTAATTCTTTGCATACTATCTGGAAAAATTTGTACGTTTACATAATGTGTATTTATAATTTATACGTATCTTTGTAGATTGCATTTATGTAACTAGTAATAACTAAGTACCTAATAAGTAAGTACCTAACTAACAAGTAATAAGTTTTTGTAATTTATCTTGTTTCTATTATTTAATTTTGTGATATAACAAAACGGTACTCTTATTTTTGTAGAAGCTTTAGCTGCACAAAAGTGTATGTCGCCCTAGTTTTAGGATATGTCTATTTTGGAAACAGCTCAAATATTTATAAAATACGAATTTTCCAAATAAATATTTTTTAATTAAGGAATAAGTTAAGTAAGATATTTTTTATTTTACACTTAGAAAAATGTTCAAGGTAATAAATACTCTCCCATCTGCCCTTTCCAATCCTTATCTGTATTATAAATGAAAATCCTTGTTTCATTATGTGCTTATGCCACCAAATTTTCAGAAAAATAAATGAAATGATAAAAATATTTCGAAATGGCACTCCTGACAAAACAGATATTTCCGCCTTCACACGGTAACAAAAAAGGCCTTTCTTATTTAAAATCAAAAGGCAGAATTTACATAGTGAATATCATGAATTTTTGATGATTAATGATGATTAATAAAAAAAAATGGTAAAAATGTTTGAAATGACATTTCCCGATAAAAGTGAGATTTCCGTTTTTACACAGTGACAAAAGAAATGACTCTCTTTAAAATCAAGCAGCAGAAATTAAGCAATGAATAGCACGAATTTTTATAAAAATAACTAGGGTGTACACTGTACACGGCATGCGTTGCAATGCCACTCAAATAAAGCTTGCTTCCCGTTGCTCGAGCGAGTACCCGTCATGCGTTGCAAGTTGCAATGCCACTCAAATAAAGCTTGATTCCCGTTGCTCGAGCGAGTACCCGTCATGCGTTGCAAGTTGCAATGCCACTCAAATAAAGCTTGCTTCCCGTTGCTCGAGCGAGTACCCGTCATGCGTTGCAAGTTGCAATGCCACTCAAATAAAGCTTGCTACTCGTAGCTCGAGCGAGTACCCGTCATGCGTTGTTACACTGAAGGAAGAGTATATTAACCATTATAAAAAATTACATAAAGGTTATGCAAAAGTTATATACTATTTGGGCCAAATAAACAGTTTGTTACGGGTATGCAAAGCGTTTTCATAAAAACTGAGCAAATTTACCATTACCACTAAATTATTATTTTATACCGGTTATAAATCCAGTTATATTAACTATAACTAGCGTAAGTTCTAGTTCTATAACTGCTATAAGATATACCGGTAAAATATCCAATTATGTTAAATGGTAATAAATCAAGTTTTAGTCATATAGCCGCTATGTGTTTAAGTATATACGGCCAAAATATCACTATATATGTCGGTTATATAACCAGTTATATTAAATTCTTTCAGAGCGAGCTTTAGTTGTATAACCACTAGGTATATGATTAACTAATTACACTGGGGAACAGCAAAAATGTTTCCGAGACCAAAATAGCAAAATCTTACTTATTTTATTATAATAATTGACAATGTGTCTTGCAAAAGTCTCAGTTGGCTCCGGTTTTATAGATCCATGCTAATTATTATTATTATTTTAGCAAGTTTATTTATAATATACATAGGTATATAAAATCATATTTAAATTTCAATTAATTTAAATAAACTTTATTATTATTATTATTATTATTATTATGATAATTACCTACCTGCCCTTAATGTATGGGAAAATTCGACCATTAAATGAGAAATACCTGGATTTATTATACCAGGTGTACTTTATAAGGGGTTCGATTGGGTTTGATTGATAGGGATGCATCCACGTAGGAAGCGTACATCTTCAACAAGCGTGTAGGTACCTAGTTGTTAGATGGCGCATGCGCCACAATGTGTTCATTTTCCATGTTGGAACCGTGTTCACAATTACTTATCAGTATTAGTCATTATTTATCATTATTTATATTTAGTTTATATCTTGACGTACCAGAACACCTCCACCCTTAAGGGTAGATCTACAGAAAGGGCCAGCAAGCCAGCTGATAACACTGAATATGAACTAATAAAATTTCAGGTAAGGTAACAGGTAAGTTAGGGCCTACTAGAACTATAGTTTGTATTTAGCGACGTTCACTTGCAAGCCGTTTCAGTTTTTTACAAATTTGGCTGCTAACTTAAATTTTTACAATTTCTCGAAAACGAGACGTATGGACAGATTAATATTTACGCTGTAAGTTAAGGCCTACTAGCACTATAGTTTCTATCCAGAGTCGTTCACTTGCAAGCCATTTCAGATTTTTACTTTGGCTGCTAACTTAACTTTTTACAATTTCTCGAAAACTAGACGGATGAACAGATTAATATTTATTAGGTAAGTTAAGACCTACTAGCACTATAGTTTCTATCCAGAGTCGTACACTTGCTAGCCATTTCAGTTTTTTGCAAATTTGGCTGCTACCTTACATTTTTACAATTTCTCAAAAAGTAGACGCCGTATAAACAGATTAATATTTACGAGGTAAGTTAAGACCTACTAGCACTATAGTTTCTACCCAAAGTCGTTCACTTGCAAACCATTTCAGTTTTTTTTTTACAAATTTGGCTGCTTACTAAAATCTGTAAACATGTTTCTATCAAAGAACAATAATTTACGAGGTAAGAACATGGAAACAACGTAGGGCATTTTTCATATAGTTAACCGGGTATACCCTTTGGCATCTGGTTGTAAAAAAGCAGGCAATAAACTATTTCCAGGGCACTCAGTAGTCGGGAATTTAAACAACAGTTAAAGATTTGTTTTTATTTTGAAAAATTGGAGATAATGGCTCACTCTAGAAAGAATAATAATTATAGTATCTAATAATAATAATAATACAATACAATACAATACAAATTGGAATGTTTTATTTTAATTTTATTAATTTTTCGCGGTTTTTAACTATTCTTATTGGGAATCTTGTGTAACAGGGGGTCGAGTGCGAATGGGGCCTCGCGTTTTAAGTTAATAAATCTATTTGTCATTATTTATCATTACGTATCTTAAGTTATCATTATTTATCATTATTTGTCATTATTTATCATTATTTATCATTATGTATCATTATTTATCATTATCCCACATAACACAATCACATTCTGCGAATGATCATGGAATCACTTTCGTGGAACACCGAATATTCAACAAATATTCGTTAAAGGTGTATATCTAGGGAATATTCTATGAACACGCAAAATGCAACAACTAGGAATATTCTCAGAATATTCTGAAGGATATTCCTTAAATATTCTCAGAACATCTATTGGCACAAGAATGATATTCTTAAAAGAATATTCTAGTAATGACCTGAAACTGATTTAAAGGATATTCTGCGAATATTCCAAAACATCTATATACATATATGATAAAAATATTCATAAAGCCAAGCTAACCCAACCTGGATGGGGGTACTTATACCACAAATGGACCTAATTTTTAATTTTTTCACAAAAAGTTATCCTTTATAAAAATTTTGGCTCGTAAAAAAATACTATGTGGTAAGAAAATTTAGTTTTTGTATATAGGGAGGTCAGAAACTTGAAAAATATGAATTTTACCTACAGGTAGACTACCATTTTTCGTTTTAGAGAAAAATGCCATTAGGAAATGTTATTTAGAATTACTTTCTTAGTTATAATCCAAGATTTAAAAAAAGGCTTGTTTAAATTGAGTTTTTCCATGCCTGTTTTTTTTCGAATGTAAGGAATACTAAAACCAAAATACCTATCTGGTACTACAAAAGTGTGTAGAAGTTGGCGGCTTTCATGTTGAATAAAAACGGCTAGTAATAATTATTTCTGCTGCGATTTAAATAAGTAGGTAGGTAAGCCCAACCGGCAAAAAAATTACTCGGGTGGTATAATAATTTTCTGTCAATACTTTAAATAAACTGCCTGTGAAACAATGATAGGCAAAATATAGTTCATGTGGTCGGCATAATAAAACTTTAAGTAACAAATAGCTATCCCGTTGGGCAGTCCGAAATCTATTCGAGCAGTAAAATTATTAATTGGGCGGTGAAATTATTAGTCGGCTGGTGACAAAATAAATTAGGCTGTGAATAAAATGTGTTCGGTATTTAAATATCGTTCAGCAGTTTTTAAGCAGCGTTTCGTTTTCTGCAAAATATTTAGTTAAAAGCCAGAAAGTCAAATGACCTGTATTTAATATTTTTAGTTGGCAAGGGTTTGAAAATAGCGGCGAGATTCGTTAGTTCGATCGGTTTCTTTAATTCGTCTGTTGAACTTTTGATTATCACTAAGATTGACCACTTTGGATCTGTTACCAGAGGCGTCGATGCCGAAAATTAAGTACGTATGTATATTCCCGTGAAATAAAAAAAGACGGTCAGGTGCGAGTTCAACTCGCTCATAGGGGGTACCGGACGGCGTGCCGCGTAGCCCGGCGGTGTACCGTAATTTTAAAGAATTCGAAAAATAGAACTGCTGCTGCGGCCGAGATCCCCGCGATGTAATGCTACTTGAGCGGCACTAACGGTGGGCAGCATGGGCGCCCACAGGAATTTAAAAGTTGTATATCTCTGTTGTTACATACGGGACCCATACCAAATTCAGGTGAGCCTACTAGGAATGTTTTGGTAAAGAAAAAAAGTTAAATTTTTGCTTGCCCCCCCCCCCCCCCTCCTGAGAAAAAAATGAACACGTTTAGGTATTTTATTTATTATTTTTTCTAAATAAATTGTACACCATTTCGTCGAAAAATTTTTAATTTTAAGAGAAAAAAATGTGCTAGTTGAAAGTTAAAGTCATTTGAATTTTTTTAAACTTAAAACGTAATTTTAAAAAAAATCAAATGACTATAACTTTCTAACACATTTTTTTCTCTTAAAAAAATGATGTAAAATTTGTTTAGAAAAATGAATGAATAAAATACCTAAACGTGTTCATTTTTTTCTCAGGGGGGGCCAAGCAAAAATTTAACTTTCTTTCTTTACCAAAACATTCCTAGTAGGCTCACCTGAATTTGGTATGGGTCCCGTATGTAGCAACAGAGATATACAACTTTAAAATTCCTGTGGGCGCTCATGGTGGACAGCCTTACTAATAACACCATGAAATGTATGTGCTTTTACATTAATCAATATTATTTGGAGTTTTCTAATTAAATGCTTTATTTTTTACGTTATTACACGCTAAGTTAATTTTAGAGCAGTCAAAACAGTATTAGATTACCCATCAATTTGTAATGTTACAATATTCACTAAAAAAGCAATTCTAAGCAACTTTTTCAAGTGGAATTTTTCTTTAAAATAAAAAATAAAGGTAGCTTGCTAGTTTTTGACCTCCCTATATACAGAAACTTTTTTTTTACAAACAAAAATTTTTATAAATAGCTTTTTGTCGAAAAATTAAAATTAGGTCCATTTGTGGTGTAGGCAACCCCATCCAGGGACACCCTGTATATTCAAAGAATATTTTACTAACATTCTTAAAACATTGATAAAAGTAAACAATATTTAAAAATAGTCTAGTAATATTCTGAAACATAAGGGACAATATACAGGGTGTCTGAAAAAGTATGCGCCATATTTCTAGTCCTGTGACCCTTAGCTACAGAGATAAAAGGCAGTAAAATTTCCTCTTTCTGTTTTTTTTTTAATAATTTCAAAACTGATCTTAGATCTAATTCAATTTTCTCAGGTTTGTTCTGCCTTTTCAAATGGAAAATGGTGCTTTTTGTTGTAACTACCCTATATACAGGTCTGGAAACGCGTTGTCCGCCCATATCCTAGTAATAACCCCTGCAGCACACATTTATTGGTCCAATATTGGGTACCTTATATGGAGCCAAGATATCTTTCGTCAGATTGTTTATAATATAGAGGACCATTATTAGAAGCCAATGTTGATCCAACATCGACATCCTACCTAGGACCAACGTTGTTTCGCAATATACTTCCAACATCTGAAATTTACCTGGGTACAAGGTTAATAATCTATATACGACCAATATTGAGAAGTTATCTTGGACCAGTAATGGCTGTCAACATGCAGCCATTATTATGATTAAATCTGGGCCCATTATTGTAACAGACAGTGGCGGCTGGTGAAATTTCAAAGTTGTATATCTCTGTTTCTACTTACAGGACCCGTACCAAATTTAGGGGTTTTACTACTGAGCCCACTGGGAATGCTTTGATAAAGAAAAAAAACATTTTGTAATTTGCGAAAAAAAGTTGAATTTTGAGTGTGCCCCTCCTAAGGAAAAAATGAACAGGTCTAGGTATTATATTTTCTAAACAAATTTTACATCATTTTGTCGGCAGTTTTTAAATTTTGAGAGAAAAAAATGTGTTAGTAGAAAGTTATAGTCATTTGAATTTTTTTTTAAATTATATTTTAGGCTTAAAAAAATTCAAATGACTATAACTTTCTACTAACACATTTTTTTCCCTCAAAATTTAAAAACTGTCGACAAAATGATGTAAAATTTGTGTAGAAAAATAATAAATAAAATACCTATACGTGTTCATTTTTTTCTTAGGAGGGGCACACCCAAAATTCAACTTTTTTCGCAAATTACAAAATGTTTTTTTTTCTTTACCAAAACATTCCCAGTGGTTCACTATGAAAACCCCTAAATTTGGTACGGTTCCTGTAAGTAGGAACGGAGATATACAACTTCGAAATTTCACCAGCCGCCACTGGTAACAGAACTTGATAGCTAAATTAATATAATGTACTCAGGATGTCTGATACGTTAGGTGAGTCGTTTCAAATGTCCTTCAGTATACGTGGACATTTGAAATAGTAAAATACCACATTACTATTTGAAAACTGTAATATAATTTAAAAAAATCAGTTAGGTGCTGTGCTTATTACAGTATCAAATATCGATGGCTTAGTGGCAATACCCCGTATCAAACATTCTGGTTATTTTACAGGAAAGGGAAAAAACTTTTTTAAAAGAGAAGGCAACAAGTAGGTCCTTATTTTTTCTTGGGATATATCATAAATAACAAACGTATTTAAGTTTTCACCCTTAATAGAGGTAACTTGTCATCCTCATAGTTGATATGTTTTATACGTGGTATTTTTTATAAATATACTAGATGATACGGGGTATTAAACACTGAATAGTGCTTTGACCATGTTGAAATCTGATTTTGTGTCTTACATTTCTCTATCATTTAAAGTCACATTCACTCTTTGGGAATATATTGTGGTTAAAAAAATTATTAATTGCTTTGTAATCTTTACTCAAGTTGAAGTAACAATATTAAAAGAAAAATTTACTTGGGTCTTATTGGCGGATAATAATCTATTGATTTAAGGCATCTAAGGTCTATGATAAATTTTGTACATTTACATAAAAAACCAAAACGAACATGAACAGTAACTTTAATACAATTATTAGAACACTTTTGACTCTTAAAAATTATTCATAGGGAAGATTATTGTAAAAGGAGTGCATTTCTTTGGGTAGCGTAGTAATAATATCCTGAAGATGTTCATATTTTATTTTTGATATTTTCAGGCGACTTTGGTATAACGGTTTAGGCAAATAATCTACATCTACTTCCTTAGATCTTTGTGGCAAAACGGAAAGTTCATCATCAAAATTTATTTTATATTTTATTAAGCCATCTGCTTTATTATAATTTAGCACCCGTATATTAGTGACTGTGGGATCATTTGCAACGCGCCCAGGGCGAATACTTTTGAATCTCAGAAGATTGTTGTCATCATAATTTTTAAAAAAGGTGTGATCTAAATATAAAGCATCGTAGGGGAAAGGCTTGATTCTAGCATTCTTTGTGATATTTACGTAATCATAAGGTAATGAAATATCTTTATTTTTTAAGCACCTCTCGATCACACTATGCACAGAGTCACACTCCATTTGTGAATGTCCTGGCTCGAGATACTTTTGTGTGATGGATTTTTTATATTTCATAGCATAATTACATAATGAGTTAGCTAATACATTATTCCTATTCTGATAGGGGCAGCCATCGCTCCATAAAATAATGGGCTTATCATCTGTGCAGTGCTTTTCTAAATGGGCGATTATAATTGAAGTAAATACTGAGGCGACCAAATCGGCCTCAGACTCATTCCACCAATAATTTGTGCATTGATGGGTCGCCAAATTATAGATGGTGAAGTTGTGAATTTTTAATTTCGTCTTAAAGTAAAATTTATTGGCATTGTTAACTGGGCAGAGTTTTACTGCCTGAACATCCATTACAAAAGCATGTTGTTCATGTGCTTCTGCCTTTGCTTTATCCATGTTTTTTTCTAATCTTGCTCTATCTTTTAGTTGTATGTGTAAATTATATTCTTGCTCTTCTATACTTATTACCAGCTTTAAATGAAACACAAGTATTGCACTGGTCCTTTTTCGGGAAAAATAAAGCCAAATTAAGCGTTTCAAACATCTCGGAAAATATAAATGAGCTTAGAGCAACTTCCTTATTTTCTTGACAATGTTTTGTATACAACCTATACAGGTTAGCTTTGGAACCAAAATTAGCTTCTAAATATAATTTTTTAGTATCCTTTCGGCAGTAATGTGCTGGCATTTTAGGAAGGCTGTCTAAAAATAATTTTAAAAATGTCTTTTGATTATCAACTCTCAGTTTTCGTTCCTGTTCAGGTTTGTCGGTCTGACGATTACTTTTAATAACCAGTCTAGAACTGTGCATGCCATGAAACGCCTCTGAACACCATTGTGATATCATCCACTCCTTTAAACCCAACGTGGATAGAAACATTTTCTTGCATACTTGTTTATTTTCTCCCTCGATTTTTAGGAAGTATTCGTAGGTAAAAGACCTTCTGGAATCACCTGGTACAAATTTTCTACCTACAGGTTTTTTTCGCATTAAATTAGTTATGTAGATCTTTTTTTGGTCCCAGCTTAAATCCTTCCAGAATTTTAGAAAAATCTCCTGTCTTTGCTCTTGGCCAATCGTGTTACAAAATCTGTTTTTATATTTTACGCATTTGTTTGATTTACAAGGAGGACCAATTTTTTTACTTTCCCTCATTTTGTTATGAAAAACTTTTCCATCCCTTGTTCGGGTATAGCCAAGGTATTCTTCACCTTTCATTCTTTTTATTCTCGATTTCTCCCTGTCCCATTCGTTACATTCTGGCTTTCGACGTCTTGTCCTTTTTTCTTTGTTAAGCAAACCATTTTCACCTTCTATATTATCATCTTCCGAGCTTTCCGAATCGTAGTGACTGGGTTCATATTCAGGATCATCTATATCAGCCTCTTCATTTTTTCTAAAATTACCAATTTCTTCAGAAATTTCATTTCCTGATATATTTTCCTCCAAAGCGTTAATTTCTGTGTCCGCCTGATTAGCCTTCTCGGTTTGTTGAAATATACTATTGTTCTGTTCTTTTCTGGTTAGAGCGGAAGTACCATCATTGCCCTTCTGAAGAAAAGTAGGATCATTTGGATTAATATTCATATTTTCGTGGTAACTAGCTTTAAATTCGGCTTTATTCTCTACGGTTGCTTTGTGTGTGTCATTAACCTGCCAGGTCTCTTTATTATTTTCGCCAGTGTCTTCAATAGATCTTAAAACCTCACTTGTCTCTTCTGCAGTCAACAAATTTGTATCCGACGTAAAAAGCAGCGGTTGCTCTAAAGCCATTTCTAAAGTTTGTCTACTACGGTTACTGCCCATAGTTGATTTATGCAGTAATCCACTCATTCTTCCTAGAAAAATTAAAAAACATTTAGGAGAAATACCACGTATCAGCATTGTACTAATATAGACCATTATGAAATAGCACGTATCAAACAAAAATTGGTTGATGAACGTTTTTAAGAGAAATATAAGAAAATTTATAAAATAAATAGCAGATATTGGTTCAAAAGCATAGTAACTATGTTTTCAAAGTACTTACTTATGATATTACTTCTTTTTCACTTAAAGATTATCAAAAAACAGCAGCAGGCGCCTAAACATGCCGGTAATAACCTTAAAACTTGTTGATACGTGGTATTAACAGGAAGAATTATAATACGCGGTATTACACATATCGTACGTGGTAGGTTTCTATTGTCAGTGGCATAACACAATTTACCTAGTATGATGCGTAGTCGTGAGAGGGTGCTAAAAGTACAAAAAAACGAAAAATGAGTTTTTTGATGATACGTGTTGTTGCCACTAGGCCATCGATATAAATATAATGGCACGTATCAAATATAACTAGAAATACGAAAGTATCAAAAAGTAGCAACATGAAAACTTGTAAACATTTAATTATTACTCCGCTTGAACTGCCGGATCTTCTTCTATAAATTCCTGGTCATCCTGTTGGGTGCCTGGTGCATTTGACACAGTGCGAGCTTTACGCCCCCCATCACGGTCCTTTGCACCTGCTAAAAAGAGCGAAACTGTCTTCTTAATCTCCTTACCTGTAGCATCTTTAAAACGTCGTCGCACTGCCCCTTAAAGAAAAAAAAATACTTATAAATTTAATAACAAAAATCAAAATTTTTTTATTTGAAAAATATCTGTTTACTGTACAAGACCAGAGTGGTCAATACAATAGAAAAAGAAGTTAAAGACGACAAACGGTATAAATACACATTGAGAAGAATAGAAAATAGGGAAGAAAATAAACAAGTTTTGTGCATGACAATGCTAATGTTATTTATTAGATTTTTTAGTAAAATTAAACAGCGTTTAATTAATTATTAAGTTCTTAAAGGAATACCTGACAAATAAAAATACTTACATTTATTTCTTTTCAAAAGAATGACGGCCTTATTTCCAACAAGCCATGAACAATCATTTTAAAAATCTTAAATTGATAGAGTGTACCAAATTAATAAATAACGCCCAACCAGAAGAACGAGAATTACTAATCAAATATCGACAACAAATCACCGTGGAGTCGAAGAAACATGTAAATTCTTAAAAGCTAATTTATAGGAAATCTCTTAAACCCGATGTAACGAAATATATTAATAATTCCGAGATTTGGCAAAGAGCAAAATATAATAGAAAACCACCTGATCAGCCTCTCGTATTAACAGAAACTCCAAGTAAACCATTCGAAATAATACACATCGATACCTTTATTATTGCTAAACAGAAATTTTTAACTATCATAGACAAATTCGCAAAATACCCTCAAGCGCTTCCTTATACTGGAAATGCAGTGTCGTGCTGTGAACAATTAATTAAATTCTTTTCATTTTTACGCGTGCCAAAACAAATAGTATCAGATATCGGCTCAGAATTTCAAAATGAAGTAGTCGTCGGCTTATTAAAAGCACATAATATTAAAATTCATTTTACTACCCCTTATCACCACGAATCAAATTCCCCTGTAGAAAGACTACACTCTACCCTTATCGAGCATATACGCATTTTAAGAGAATCAGACCCAAATGCAGACGTAATAAAATTAATGCCATACGCAATTATTGCCTATAACAACACTATACAATCAAGTACAAATTATACCCCTTATGAACTTGTTTTCGGACATACCGACTCAAGAGACCCTATGGACTTAATACCCCCCAAGCAATCTACGGAATTAAAACAAAAAATTTAGATCAAAATGACGCAGAGCAAATCGATTCAAAAATTAAAAAATTACAAGAAAATCAAAATAAAATAAAAATTGACGCAATAAATCAAATTACACTCATGCAGTCTACGATCAGTAAATTTAAATCAATGATATCAAATATCACACACAATGAAATGATGTTAAAAATAGAAGAGACAATAAAACAAGTCGAGATTCACCAAACCAATACAACACAATATTTCTTAATATATATAGTTGTTAATCAAATAACAACAATGTATCAATCAATTTATGATATTTTGAATAAAATTGAAACTTCAATTACTTTTGCGAAAATTAATACTTTACATAATACGATACTAGATCCAAACGAATTATCAACTGAAATTCAGAATATTAATAGCCATTTAAGTACAGATAAACTACCACTAGAAAGTAACCCTCAAAATACACTTATATTTGAAAAAATATTAAACATTAAAAGTTACATAAAAGATTTTACTATTGTATTTGTAATAGAACTGCCTCTTGTCGAATCAGAGATATATCAATATTTTAATTTATTTCCTTTACCAATTCCTGATAATCAATCATTTGTTGGGTTTTGATTGGGTTTGATTGGGTTTGATTGGGTTTTGATTGAGTTTGAATGGGTTTTGATTGGGTTTGGTTGGGTTTGAATGGGTTTGATTGGGTTCGCTTAGGTTGGGTTGGGTTGGGTTGATTGGGTTTGATTGGGTTTGATTGAGTTAGTATCTCAAGTCTCAAAAACAGTAAAAGTAAGGAGTGCTTTCATATTAACACCAAGCTTATAAAAACAATAAAAAACATTATTGTGTATCCTCTTACTAAACTCATTAATGAGGCCATTTCACTCAATATATTTCCAGACCGCTTGAAGATCGCCAAAGTTATTCCTATATTTAAAAATAAAGGATTGGTAGAAGACCTTTCCAATTACCGACCCATATCACTACTCCCTATCATCTCAAAGATTTTCGAATCCATTTTAAAAATACAAATTAATAGCTATTTTGAACTGAACAATCTATTTTTCCAAGACCAATTTGGATTCCGACAGAAAATCTACGACCTTGGCAATCGACAGTCTAACACGAATCATCTGTGAGGGGTTTGAGAATGGCCTAGACACCTTCGCATCCTGCCTTGACCTGACCAAGGCCTTTGACTGTGTGTCACATCAAATTCTACTGTCCAAGTTGAAATACTACAATTTTCAATCTTCCAGTGTCGAGTTAATGCGCTCGTATTTATTAAATCGAGTTCAGTATGTCTGCTTTGGTGGTGTCTCACAGAGGAGATCGATTGAGTATGGGGTCCCACAGGGATCTGTCCTTGGACCAACGCTGTTCCTGATATACATAAATGATCTCGTTAATCACAATCCACAACATAATTTAATTTTATTTGCTGATGACACTACCACCTATGAAAGTTATCACCCATCTAGGATTGATGATACAAATATTCTCAATACTCAGCAAAGCATTACAGCCTGGTTTCTAGCCAATAGGCTTTCTTTAAACACAACAAAAACTCAAAACATCAATTTTACCTTAAGGAAAAGCCACAGGGACTCTTGTCTGCTGCGTGACTGCGTTGAGGAGGTCAAGTTTTTGGGAGTCTACCTTGATGCAGGACTGACCTGGGAGAACCATGTCGACCATCTCAGCTCAAAATTGTCTAAATGTTTGTATCTGATTAGAAACCTCAGAGATAGTGTATCTCTTGACACGGTTATGTTGGCCTATCATGGACTTTTTGGAGCAAACATGTCATATGCAGTTTTGGCCTGGGGGCATTCATCTCATGCCTCTAAAATTTTTGGCTTGCAGAGAAAGTGTGTTAGGATTATTTTAGGTATGGGATATAGAGAGGACTGTAGAAATGCTTTTAAACAACTTAGGATTCTGACATTTCCTTGCATTTATATCCTACAGTGTTTAATTTACATTAGGGAAAACCTGCATCTATTTAAATCACATACAGAAGTGCATCAATATCCCACGAGACATGTAGACAATTTAATTCCCTCTTATCATAGACTTTCGAGAACCAGGGATGGCACGGGGTACCACTGTATCAAGTTTTTCAATGTTCTACCACCCAGTGTGAGAGCACTTGATATAAAAAAGTTCAAGCTTACTGTCAAGAAACACTTGATGTCAATGGAGTTTTTCTCTATTGAGGAATACCTATCATACACACTTAAAAACTTTTCTGCTTGATTTTCGATTTCCAACTCCTGGATGTGCAATGATGAGACTGAGATCCTGGATTCACAATTCACTTTATCTTAAACTGTAATGTATTCTAAGAATCAGTGACTGTCCTCATTTGTTATGTAATTAATGTAAGTTTTATTCTTTTTTAATGTAACAGACTGTTATTCTTTTATTTACTTATTTATTGACTTGTAAAATACTTGATTGTATGATATTTTTTTATTTTATTTTATTATTTTATTAAATTTACGGGTAACCCCATTTTTTATTACATGAATACAAAAGTATAATAACAAAACTAAACGATGGCGATTAATTAACATAAGACATCGACACAATAGTTATATCACCAAATAGTGTCACAAAACAATAATATGTATCAATTATAATAATAATAACATAATAATAACATAAACTATGGAATACTCCCTAATCGACACTTGAAGCCAGACAGTGTGCATCCAAAGATGTCAACATCGAGTCTATTAAGCACTCGAAGAGTTCTATCTATGGGAGAGTGCCGTCCATAATTCGTCGAATGGAATGGAACAAAAAATAGATCGAAGCGTCGTAAAGTGCGCTCAGGTACATTCAAGCAAATTCGGGACAGCAGACGGGGACAGTCAATCAGGCCGTGAATAACCTTATAAACATAACACAAATCAAATCTTTCACGTCTTCTCCCCAGTGCCTCCAAACCGATCATCTGAAGCATAACAGATCTGTGATAGTTTTCGACAGGAATGTTGATCCTGAAACCTGCAAAGCGCAGAAACCTGTTTTGGACTCTTTCCAAAGAATCTTTATGTGATTGATACAAGGGTGACCATACGATTGTAGAGTACTCCAAATTTGACCTCACAAGAGAGATATAGAGCAACCTAGCCACACTCAAGGAGAGCTCCCTACAATGTCTAGCCACGAATCCCAACATGCTCATGCCCTTCAAGGAAATTCTAGAAACGTGCTCCACAAAGGTTAGCTTCTCATCGAACCATACCCCCAGGTCCTTAATCAAGGCGGAGTATTTTAGGTTTTTATTACTAATGGTGTACTTGGTGTTAAATCTTTCACCTCCCCTAAAAAAACTGATATAGAAGCACTTGTCTACATTTAATTTTAAGTTATTGATCCGTGACCACTCACATAGAGCATCCAGATCGTTTTGAAGTCCCACTGAGTCCTCCCACTGCTCAACTGCCGAGTACAGCTTGAGATCATCCGCAAACATACTAACCGTAGAGTTCTTTATAATTTTAGAAACATCGTTGACAAATAGATTGAACAGTAGGGGGGCACAGTGTGAACCCTGAGGAACACCTGACAATACCTGAATGGGAGAAGAAATAAAATTATTGATTTTTACACTCTGAGTCCTCCCCTCAAGAAAGCTCTTGAACCAAGCAATAAGTGAAGGATGAAATCCCATGGCACCAAGCTTTGTCAATAACAACTGAAAATTGACTCTGTCAAAGGCCTTCGAGAAGTCAGTGTACACAGAATCAACCTGCACTTTCCTCTCGAGGGCCTCCAGCAGGTCCATCTTATATAAAAGAAGGTTGTCGGTGGTTGCCTTGCCAGATGAGAAACCAAACTGACATTCGGAAATCATTCCCTTGCACTTCCAAGCAAGCTGATCATATAACAGGCTATCAAACAACTTTGCCACTGCACTCTGAATACACACACCACGATAGTTAGCAATGTCATTAATGTTACCAGATTTATAAATCGGTGTAATGTAGGTATGCTTCCAAGTGCCTGGAAATGTAGATGTATCTAGGGACAAATTGAAAATCATTTGAAGGGGTTTGCTCAGAGTACAAACACAATTCTTGAGAAAGGTATTGGGGATAGAATCTGGTCCACATGAAAATTTATTGGGAAGCTCTGAGATTTTTTGAAAAACCTCTGATATGGAGAACCTATCGAAAGAAATGTCACATGACTGTGGAAATTGGTAATTTGGAACAGAACATAAGGAACCGTCATAAACGGAAGAAAAAAATTTTGCAAATAAATTTGCAATATCCTGACCAGTCTCAGCAGACTCATCACCAAGGAGCATACTGTTCGGATAGCCATTAGACTTGCGTTTATCTCTCACATACTTCCAGAAGTTCCCAGTGTTGATTTTATCAATAAACTAAACTAAAGTAAACTTAAAGAAAAGAATGTAACTAGTACAGGAAAGAACTAATAACAGTCTACGAAAATTATCAAAAAAAGAAAATCTGAATAAAACAGTTTTACTTTCGATTATACTTAGATTATGCAGTAAAGAACAGGACGTGCATTTAATTATATCTATTTTTTTGACAACAGTACCTCACAGTTGGTTGTAATAAAAAATGACATTAATAAAGTACATGGGCAACATCCTCTGTCCTTTGTTACATAATCTAAGCTCTGGATACTGTTTACACATAAATACCTATAAAGGTACACGTTTTTTAGCAACTTGATTTACAAATTTTGATGGAATTAAAACAAATTTTATATACTAAACCATGCCAACACATTTTAACATTAAGAAGGCAAGGGTCCGGAAGGGACGGTTTTCTAATAAATTCTCCATTACAAAGAAGCATGAAAATAAGGTTAAGTGGAAGGAACAGAAGTAATGTTTCTAGAAATATCATGGAAGATGTACCAAAGTAAGTGTTGATTAAGACCACGGCCTTTGTCACATACCTACTACGTATTATTTTTTATTTAAGAAGTGGAAAGAGGGACCTATTTAACGAAACTTTTAATATAGATGAAGATTTAGATAGTTTAAATATTGAAGAAAATCATACAACGTACATTGCAGTTCTTGTAAAAAGTTTATGTTTGTTGGAAAAGTTGCCATATGCTCTAGATGTAAGTAGTATTTTAAAATAAGTTATAAATGTAGTATACATGCCGTCCAAAATAAGAAGAGCCAGTTTGGGGATCTCATTTATAGTTAGAAATACAAACGTGGTTAAATGGAAAAAAGTTGCGTACGTCAAGAGTTAATAAAATAAAGGTCCGAAATATAATTATTTTTCAACAAAATAAATAAAAAATACTGTTTTCGGTTTAAAGCAACTAAGTTTAATATCCTTAAATACTAATTTTAAAAAGCATTCTTATATTAACCTAATTTTCACAATCTGAGCTGGAGACTAATCTATCAGAATTGTCTTTCTCAATGTTAGGTTCTTTAAAAAGTGTTTCGGTTTCTGAGATCAGATAATTTTTTTACAGTATATTTCGGTCTAATAAAGGAAATAAGGAAATTTGAAGAGATTAACAAGTTCTGCAGTATGTCCTCAATTTTATTTATTATTTTTTCTGAACAAATTTTACAGCATTTTGTCGAGAACTTTTATGTGTTAATAAAGAGTTATAGTCATTTCAATTTTTTTAAAATTATATTTTAGGTTTAAAAAAATTCACATGACTATAACTTTCTACTAACACATTTCTTTCTCTTAAAATTTAAAAATTCTCGACAAAATGATGTAAAATTTGTTTAGAAAAAATAATAAATAAAATACCTAAACGGCTAACAAAAATTTCACCTTCTTTTCGCAAATTACAAAAAAAAATCTTTTCCACAACATTCCTAGTAGGCTTGCTATTAAAACCTCTGAACTTGACATGGGTCCCATAAGTAGCAACAAAGATATACAACTTTAAAATTTCTGCGTCCGCCACTGAACGATATCGTAGCTTGTACACTATGCCCTGAATTATCTTCGTTTCAAATTTTAGCTGCAGATCTTTAATAAAACAAGGCCCAAACAAGGGGTTGAAGTTTTACCATATAAAATCTTATGGCCCGAGTTAAAAAAAAACCTAACCTAAGGACGTGAAGTCACTGGTGATAGCCAATGTCCTCTCTGTTTTGGGGCTGTATACACCACTGTAAAAAAAATTCAAATCAATTCAAAAGGGAATAAAACAGATATTAGAAAGAAATAAACATACCCATTTTTATTTATACAAGTTTATATTTTATAAATATGGCTGGGATCGTCTTCCCCTATGCTAATTCCACAATGGGAGCCCACAAAGTTCACGTTAGTTTGGGAAATTGCGCCCATACGGATCTACAACAAAAAGCTGTATATTTCACATGAACATTTACAATAACAAACGAATAAAATGTGTTTTATCACTTATCTACACCTCTTCTCACTAATTTACGCTAAAATTAAGGCGTTTAATTAGTATTTACCTAATTATTTTCAAAAATAAACAGATATGTCACGCCTAGAGCGACAGAACTCCTTACGAATGAAAGCAACGAATGCTAATACAGGAATGAAAGCATGGAGTGAAAGCATCAATGGAATTCCGGAGGGAGAAATACTATGCGGGGGCGTTATAGTAGGGGTGGCGGCAAGGTCATTTCCCCTTCAGGAATTTTCATTCATAAATACGAGAATAAGTATGGCGGCCGTCCGGTTGGCATGGTGACCCGGCTAACGGTGAAGGGGTTGCATCGGCAATTGTCGTGACTGTCAAGATGGCTTTCAAAACAACACGTTTAGTGGTGACGCTTTCAAAAATTCTTAACAATTTGTTAAAGAAAGTTAATTTATGGCGCTGTTAGATGTTTTGTAAAGATAAGAAATCAATCTATAGTGCAGTGTTAGTTCAGTGTTTAAATTTTTATTCATTCTTATGGGATTTGCAACTGTATTTTGGATACCACCGCTACCGGTAAGTGAGAGTTACAAAAATACTCAAAATTCTGCCTTAAACAATGTTGTCAGCGTATACGTTATTAAAATATCATTTATTGGAGTTACCTTATGCCCATTATCATTCTACGGCTCAGTTTAAATCGATTTATTCCCGTTATTCCTGTTGATTCTCGGGCAAATTCCCAGGTGTATGACAAATTGCCTACTTTACGCCCTGACATATTGATTTTGTGAGGTTATGATCATTGTCAACTTGTTAGGATTTTCAAATATTTCGTAATAAATTAACAATTTTATTACCTCCAGATTTTCTGCACTTGGTTAGCGATCGATTATATTGTTAGACACACCTAGAGCTTTATTAATAATAATCGTATTATTGTTAAATCAGGTACAGCATCCTAGAATCAAAGGATCAAAAGCCACTAATCGAAAGAATTAACTTTTAAATTAGGGTTGCCATCTCTAAAATTTAAAAACCAGGACAAGGCTACGTAAAAATCCGGACAAAATCCGGACGGCGAAGATATTTCAAACATCACTTGTAATAAAAAAATGTGAGAGACCATTTACATGTATATATATATATATATATATATATATATATATATATATATATATATATATATATACATATATATATATATATATATATACTTATACTGTCCGCCATATATTTGGGGACATACATATGTAAAAAAAATATTAAATTATTATTGAAATTTTTAAAAAAACTCTATTGACAGATTTGAGAGTTCGTTTCTGCATGTCTATTTTGACACATGACATGTGATCACCGGTTTGACGGGAATTTAAAAGAATGTTGACGGTGGTACCGAAAAATGGGTCAAATTGACAAGATATCGAAAAATTTAATTAAGAAAAATTGTTCAGAATGCACCGAGGATCCCATATATCTCTTTTGAGAGAAAATAATAATTTTAACTGTTCCATCGGCATCGCTATGAAAAATCAGGAATTATTTTTTTTACTAACAAATACTAAATTTAATTATGAAAAAATATTGTATTATTAGGTTTGAATGGTAATTCTTAGTTCGTCTAAATTTTACTGGCGCATGGCGGTCCGAAAATCTTGGATAAGCTCATGGTGCATCAACATACAGGGCATGACCAGACCGTATTTTTTAAATTTCCCGCAAAGTGTCTATTTCACAAATATTTGATTAGTTGTGACACAAACCTATGTAATTTAGTTGAATAAAGTTATCTGCAAGTAAAAAAATAATATATGATTTTTCATAGCGATGGTACGGGAAAATTTTTGAATTTTTTGTTTCAGGTATGGTTCATTCTGAACAATTTTTCTTAATAAAATTTTTCGATATCTTTCTAATTTGACACAAACTACCAAAAACTCAAAAATCTCGTTAAAATAAACTCTCAAAAAAGGTAAAAATTAATAAATATGTGACAACATAAATGCCATATCTACAGATATTTAATTTTTGAACTGCTGTTTTGACTGCTCTGGTTGTAACAAAAAACCATAAAATTCCAAACAAGTGTAATTTAAGTTGAACTTTGTAAAAATCATATTATGTCTTATGGTCTCAAGTTGCAGTCTATTTCGTTTTTTGGTCCATTGAGATTGAGCAGTGATTAGAGGGAATATCATTTCGACATTTGCAATGGGTGTGGAACTTAGCGAAAATCCGGACGCCCCTAAAACCCGGACATGTCCGGGGAAATCCGGACGGATGGCAACCCTATTTGAATATATATTTTAAAAACTCATTTAGTCCAGATAAAGACGTGCATACGCTGATTTCATTGTTTTTTTAGGAGTTTATGTTATGAAAACTACGAGTGTGCCCACGATAATAAAGATATTATGGTTTACTTAATTATAAATTCCTTTGGATTCATTGATAAGGTACTTAAACGTGTTTAGAAAGTTTAGCAAGTTTCACACAACAGTACTATATAAAACTGCTGGGTTTTGCCAGAGGTAATTTAGACTATAGAAACGTAAAAAGATGGTTTATGCTGGCTCAATCAATTGGCTACTAGTTGTCATTAAAAGTTCTCGTCTTGTCGGTCTTGTTATGATTTGTTTAAATCATATTAAAATTTAAATATTAAAAGTAACGAGTTTTATCACATTCTTTTTTTTAAATCTCAACAATTCTCTGCCCAAGATATCTGCAACCAGCAGAGTAATTTAAAGAATGCAAGGGAAGGCTCTCGGGAAGGCTTAAACAACGTTGAAAATTTGTTTGTAAACCAGATGTGATAACAAAGTACAGGGACTAAACCACAGCAAAGCTGTCATAGGGAATCCTGGTCCTAAACTCACTGGGCAACTGCTAAACCTACTGTTAAAAAAATTTCAAGACCGGTGTGTACCACACATTATGGTTTACGTAGGTTTTGAGTCTTTTTTGACCATTATTGGCAAATTTTAGGTTCATACATTTTTTAATTCCATTAAAGTGAGAGATGTATTTTATAATTATTAGTATGAAACATTAATTCAATAACCAACTAATTACTATTAACAATATACCACAAATAAATGAACAAAGGCCATGCATGGGTGGTAGGTACTTATAACTAGTATTACCTAACACATTCCTAAAATACTTGTGGTGCTATTTTAGAAATGTTTTTGAGGGTTAATACTTAATGCAACTCTAGTTGTTCTTAATCCTTAGTAATCATCTGGAAAACAATTGCTTTTCAACAGTACGCAATTGATTATTTTTCTTATGTACAAGCCATAAGTAAAAAACAATTAAAAATATGGCGTATGCTTCATTATTTTCTTTATTAACGTACAACATTTTGAACAATATATGAAATGTTCTAGGAGACAGGTCTGTATCACAGAACTTTCTTAATAATAGTAAAAAAAAGACGCAAAACGTACGTTAACCATAATGTGTAGTACACTGTTGAATTCAGAATAAAAGGGCTTCTAAAACTTGACATAAAAAAATCAGGACCATATTTAGAAAAAATATGAAGTTGATGATCGCTGCCCGAAGACAAAATGTCGATAAAAACAATGGATAACATAATCTTTGAGTTCATTAAAAGCTGTTATAAAGAAGTATTATTAGTTTTGCCCCACCTTGCATATTAACGGCAGCAAAACATTAAATTAAAAATTCGAAAATTTAGTTTTTTCAAAATAACTCGAAAATGAAAACCATCTAAAAAATTTCGGAACATCGTTTTATTAGTTCTTTACGTACGCAATATTTTTCCCATTTTGTTGGACACTGTGTATATTTGGTAGATTTCAAGTGGCTACTTTTTCAGTTTGAATTCAAAAATTCCCTAAATTTATTCAACAAAAAGAAAAATTATTCACTTCTTGTTGACAGTACCTGTAAACAAGATCATTTCGAAAGTAATTTGGGAACAATTTTTGTTGAAATTTATTTAGATGGTAGGTTTAATAAAAGAAATTGTTTTTTCTCCCTAGGAAATAGTAAGAGAAATGCAAGTATCTCTGACACACATAATTCATAAATCAACCCAACATGTCATAGACTTTGCCGCCGAAAATGTGGATTTAAAAGTGGCCCTTAAAGAATTAGTTAACATTTTGTTTGATCAGTTTAAAGAAATAGCAGATTTTCATCAGATATTTTTAAAATGGGTAGAAAAGGGGATTAAAAGCCATAATATTGACCTAAAACCGTACAGTTTACACTATTACTGGTCGCAAGTACAAGAAGTGGTGAGTATATATTTACAAAAATATGCTTTTCAATAAGAAATACTTAAGTCTAGCTAACTAACGACGGTCGACCGATATTTAAAAGAAAAAAAATGGCAGTACTTATAATTATTTCCAAAACGCGTTTTTTTGTGGCTATTACTTCCACTGATCAAAAAGTTGTATCCTTGGGAGTAGATAGGATAGAGGCATATCAGATAATCCAAATCCAAATCCCCCTCTCCTCTCCCCTCTCCTCTCCCCGCTAAACAAAATATTCCGCAGACCAAATCCACCCACTCTCACCCTACCAAGCTAAAGTCAGGTAAAAAACAGCTAAAACCAGCTAAAAACAGCTAAAAAGAGGTAAAAACAGCTAAAAAACACCTAAAAACAGCTAAAAACCAGCTAAAACCCAGCTAAAAACCAGCTAAAACGATTAAAAACCAGCTAAAAAACACCTAAAGACAGCTAAAAACCAGCTAAAAAACAGCTAAGAACAGCTAAAAATAGCTAAAAAGCAGCTAAAACAGCTAAAAATCAGCTAAAAACAGCTAAAAAACAGCTAAAAACAGCTAAAATAGCTAAAAACCAGCTAAAATCAGCTAATTTAACCTGACATACCAAATATTAAGACATGCCTTGCATTTTCTAACGTATGTTCACCACTTCATCAATACTCCTGCGTCATACAGTAATAAACAGGATTAAATTAGACTTTTTCACAATTCTTCAAACATGTTTAGGAATTTTACGAGGAGAATGAGGACGAGAGAGACGAGTTTAAATATTTAGTGGTGATGAAGCTCGCGAGAAACAGAAAATTTTGGTTTTACCAACTAAGACCAAAGACTGTCTAAATTTTAGTGAAGAACAATCGACAAGACATACATTGAAATACGTATTAAGTTTCTAACCAGGAAACCTAAGGAGAGTAGTCAATATTTGTGTTTCAAGTGCAAGTATTAAAATCGTAAAAACTACGAAGAATGCCTTTCTAACGTACTCATTCCGAAAAATTTGTATTGTTATTAGATAGACTGTTAGAGCCCCGCTCCACGTAAAAATTAGGAGCTTGGTTTTCTTCTTAGATCTCGTAGTGAAATACTTTAAAGACTATATATTTTAGTCGTTACTTAACCTATAAAAAAATTTAGCCATACCCTATCAGTACTTTAAACTAAGAATTTCCCCGAGAGAAAGAAGAAGAGATACTGTTGGAACAAGTTTAAATATTTTAGGTGATTTGAATGGGTAGTTTTACCACTACTGCAAATAGCTGGGGAAACTTGTAGTTGGCAAAGAACCCAAAGACAGATGTGTTAAGTTTAAAACCTAAAGACAATAGTAAAATAAACGTTTTAAGGTAAATTAAAGCTGCAGTACGAACAAATTAGAGACTTGTGCATTTCTTAGAGTAATATTTAGGTCGTTTAGGATTTTGAACTTCGTGCCACTTCGTCAAATTTCGGGGTTTGAACGACTGAATTAAAATACTGTCATTCCGCGTACAAAATATATCTAGATGTTTCTAAGTATTATTAGCTCTGACCAGGCGACACTGCTGTAAAACCTTCTTAACCATAGTTTTAAGAATTTTCTAAATGTGGCAACAATGCAAATAAAAGACTACAATATTTATTAACTATTTATTAATTACAATGCTGTACAAATATTATAATATACATTCTAATTAACAGGTTTTCTGTTTCTTGTAACCAAACGGTTCAGAGTTCCCATCAACTAGAAACTTTCTTTTTGTGGAGTTTGGCCTGTAGAGTTTCGTCTCAGTGCAGGTTGTTACAGAGTGGTCTTTGGTTCTTCGAATATCTTTTGAGATGATCGATATTGGTTCCGACTCTGTAAGAACCATATCCTTAATAGTGTCGAAATTTATTAACCGCGATGCCTCGTAATTTAAGGATATTCCCTTAACTTTACAAACCATCACATCAGAATTAGTCTTGGTAGCATTTACTTTATAAGAATAATTTTTGGGGCCTCCAGAAACAAACTCTGTAATGTAGCTGTCATCACCATACACTTCTAATTCATCGGTTAGATCACCAATGAATTGTCCAGTAGTTAAATCAGTCGCATCAGGTCTGGTAACGGAAATAACGGAGTCAGTATCGTAATAAAGGACTCTGTCACCTAATTGTTCGAGAAATGAATAAAGTTTCAGGCGCGCTTGGGCAGTAACGAAAGCAGCAATAACCACATTAACAGTAGCTAACGGGTCAAAGGATTCTTCTCTATGTTCATATCCAACAATTAGAGTGTTGTCATTGACAGGGAGAACACCATTAACATAAATTGATGGATTTGTTAGCATTGCAAATAATTCAACAGGTTTATTTACAATCTTTTTCTTTGGTTGATTTTCCCGTTGTCCAAATTTGCCCCAAAAAGAGTTTAAAATAAGTTTAGCTAGAGATCTTAGGCCAGGGTTTTCAAGAATCCGAGAATATTCTAATTTGACATCTTCCCTTGCAAAGAATTCTTCAATATATTTGTTTTTCTCTTCCTCGGTCGTACACTCTTTGGGCCAGCCGGAAGCTTCCTGCTTTATTTTAATAAATTTGTTCATCATTCCTGTGAACAAGCCATCTTCACCAGTCTCCTTATTAAATGTCAGAACATCATATTTCCATATTTTTTGTATTTCGGTTATATTGTATCCCTTCACAACAGCTTTAAGTACCTCGTCTAGAACCCATGTTCCCTCTAACGTTCTATCTTCATCAGTATGATCAGTGGCGGCTCGTGAGTTTATCAACAGGGTCGGCAAAATTTTAATCTGACAAATTCGAGGATTTACTGTGTTTTTGCCCCTCAGAAAGTATGAAAAAATATATAATATTTTTTTCATGTGTGTCATCATAGGAGTAATAGGTTTTTAAGGCCCAAGTTTTTTTTTAATTTTTTGTTAGTTTTGTGTTTCTTTGTTTAAATTTTTTGTTCTTTTAGCGACATATATTGCAAACAGAAAAAGTGATCTTTAATTAAGATTACTTCACCTTAATAAAACAATTCAAAGTCTTGAGATAAAAGTTCATTCAACCCAATCAAAAAAAATCTTTACTTTTGATAATACTTACAATTTGAGCTGCATGCGAAGCGTTTCCCTCCATTTTTTAAATACTGCTGTTACTAAGCTGTTACTTTACCAAATTTTTCGACCCGACAAAAAAGCTCTTAAACTGTTTAAAGTTAAAGGTACAGAGAACGGCACAGCACAAGACAGTAAGACACAATAATTAATTTATTTAGGCACTTAATCAAGTACTAAGGAAAATGCCGAAAATGGTACTGAATGTAGGCCTACAATTTGCGAAAAACAGTAATCAATACTAATCAATTCACCCAGTCACTACTGTCAGAGTGTGACACTTCACCCTCATCCCCTTATCAAAACGAATTTCCGCAGTTGCCAATATCGCATTATCCTGGTTCTTTTGACCGTTGAAAATATAATTTTAAGAAAATAAACACTAAAAATCTAAACCACATCACAATAAAACATTCAATAATATACACTACGTATCAAATTGTAATTAAATTAATATTTGCCATGATTCCACAAGTACAAATAAGTTTTATTAACTTGATTGTACTGTATTAAGACCCAAATAAATTTTCCATAAAGGAAAAAGTGCGCAAATCGGCAACATGCGGCAAAACCAAGTCTGCCGCAAAGCACATTTGAAACCCCGTGTTAAATCTTTTAATTGTATTGTTATTGTATAAAAAAAAACTTTAACTAATGTTAAGTGAAACCGCAAAAAAAAGATAACGAAGCCGACACCTTTGACGCAGAAGTGTCGATAAGGTCCAGCCATAGGCGTCCCAAAATATTCTAACCAATTTAAGATGGGACACAATAAAAAGTTTTAACATTTTGACCAAATATTATTTATAAGTATATCAAAACCTAACTGAATCTGCAAAAACGATGTTTAACCATGGAAATAATTGTATTCATGGTCGTACCGTCGACCGATAATTAAGACTTTAAATTAATGGCATAAATACGTTGTTATTATTATGATCGTTTTGTAGTAGGTGTAACTATATTATATTTACACAGTCGTCCGCTCCCCAGGCGCGCACTTATGGGGTACCTTTACGACGCGCGGTTCAACTGAGAACCAATTACACACATAAAGGCTCGGATGCGTTATGCATGTCATTTTCTTGCCGTTATTAGCCAGGGCCACGCCTCTTGACTATAATTATTTTTCCTAGGTTTTTCCTGGAATTATAACTTAGACCACTCTCGGTCTAATAAACCATTTTTACCGTTTCGTGAATACCGTTCTGGTCCCTCTGGTCGGTGCAAGACTCCCTTGACCAAGAACGTTGATTTATCCCAAATTAACAAGTACCAAGTGTAGACTTCCTACATCTGAGTACAAAAGCCGCGTTTCACTCAATCGTAACGACACCCGCGGAGACCGCCAGACTGAATTTAATTACTAAGGCGGAAGACTTTCGTCCTGTTTCCTGTATATAGACTCTATTCATGGATTGTCCTGCCAGGCACTCAGCAAAAAACCCGCCGCTCGGCCCAATTCGCTTAATTGTCCGATTAAAGTTGTCCATTTCTCAGCAGCATTTTGGAATACTTCTCCTCCTTTAAACCATCTTCCCCAAGACATGTATCCAGGTTGAATCTCCTTACGGGTTACAGCTAGCAAGGTAAAGCTATTCGGCCTGTCCCTTTACTCGTGTCGGAGGGATCAAGTGCGTCCCGTCCCAAGACGTGAATTTTATAAACAAAGGTATTTTACATCACCGAACCAAGCGGCTCAAACCAAATCAGGTCTGAAATTCAAATCGATATATGGATGATATCAATGAAGAAAATCAGGCTCAAAATATTTGAAGAAGACACGCGATATCTCGGGTGCGCATGGTGGAATGTTTGGTAAAAGCTGATCAACAAACCACTTTTCAAATAAATCCCCAGTCATGTCCTCATGATAATCGGCAGAAGATTGGGTTATGTTTTTGGCCGACAAAAGCAGTGCATTGGGCACGAAACCATTTTCACCTCAGGCATGAAGTGTTATCACGCGCTTTCCTCTTGAACACGGTGCATTTAAACTGCAATTTTGAGTTTCATCTACCCAACCGTACTGAACAACATCATGATTATCAAACCATGTCTCATCTAGATACACTATAATATACCTATTTGATTCCCGGTGTTCTTTTATTTTACGCAAATATTCTTGACGATGTTCAATAAGCCGGCGCGATTCCATTATAACCATCCGATTATAAATTTTTTTGTGTTTAAATTCGCAATTTAATAAAATTCCTAGAAGAGTTTCCAATGACTGGTAATTGTAATCAGGGTAATCGCGTAACTTATCCCGGATCATTTCTAATGTTGGCACCGTATTTTCCTTATATAGATTGTACACAATTCGTGTAATGACATCTTTTGCTGCATCGTCAATTTTCTGAAACTTTTGATTATTTTTCTTTCGCTTTACCGAATGATCTGTAACATCTCGTGTTTTAATTACGCGATAAATTGTAGATATCGAAAGTTGTGTTAATTCGTTAACTCTTTTTATAATGGCTTTATCTGACTGTGTCGGATTTTCTTTTTTTAAACAGCCGTAAATATTTAGAATTATTCGTTGACTTTGAACATGTAAATCTTTATTAAACTCCGGACATGTTTCGACTGGCGATGCCATGGTCGGTACCGAAGGTAATTCAACATGTAATAATTCGCTTTCATCTACCTCAAAAGGTCGCCAAAAAGCCATTATTATAATAAAAATTCACTTACATAAACCAAGTATCTAAAAACAAAAATAATACGCACTTCACTGGTCAAAACCTAAAACTTAACACGTTCACGGGTTAAGACGTCTATAGACGTCACGGATCATGTGCGTGTTGTGACACCTTCAATTTACGACGTCTAGAGACGTCTTACAAAATGCTCCCGTTCTAGAGCCACGGCGTGCATAGACGTCGAAATAGCATAGAATATGGTTTAAGTGTCGTATTGGGCGCATCAATTTACTGCAGCTTTTTTATTTTCGGGTAGTGGGGTGGACCAATCAAGTGTTTTGGCGAACCAATGAGAAGCTTTCGCGCGTTTCGGACGCGTGGCATCATTTAGGTCGTAGCTCCACTTGTTGTTTGATAGAGCGTGTATTAACGTCGAATTCGTGTTGTTGGTGAAAATCTTTTGTTTTTTTCGAGTTACAACTATCACAAGGTAAGGTTGTATAGTATAATTATGTATAGTTATTTAAGTATGTGTGCACATGGTTAACGCCTATTTTGGTATACTATGACATAATTTTATGGTAGCTAAAGTTGAGTTTTTGGTAATAATTTGTTAACACTTAAGCTGGTTTTAGGAGATCTTATATCTCATATCTTAAGACGTAACAATGTTAAATTAAAATTAAATTAAATTTTCAAAAAGTATTTTTATAGAAATTTTTAAAAACTACAGTACACTTAAAACATTTTCCTAAATACCTGGTTGTTGCTCAAACTACAAAATTATAAATAAATTTTTACAGTTAGCAAAAAAGAAAATTGTTTGTAAAAAAGCACCGCATTTTTAGAATTGGAGCTAAAAATGGACCCCAGGGAGGAAGCCCGCCTTTTACAATAGTACGAAGAAAGCGACGAAGAAGGACTCCTCGGTGAAGGTGACCCATCCTCATCAGAGCATGATCCATTTAGTGATGATGGAGAATTTAATGGTGATGTAGACTATATCCCATCGACGTCTGAGAGTGAAAGTTCTAATAAAGAAGAAGGAGAAACCTCTATGGCAGAAGGGGAAATGGAAGAAGAACTTGTTGCCAGACAGAAAGAAAGTCAGAAAGAAAACGAAAATTTAATAGATGATCAAGAAAATATGGAAAATGAGTGGGAAGATGAAACATCTGCCATACCTGATTTTGATTTCGATAATAATCAAGCTGGGATTAAAATTGATGGAATAGAAAACATGAGTCAAAGAGACGTATTTGATGTTTTATGGAACAATGACATAATACAACTTATAATAAATTCTTCAAACACCTATGGAAAACAGCTTTACAATTTAAATCGACCTAAAACACGCCATAGTCGATTTCGAGAATTTAAAATTATAAGCGAAAGTGAGCTTAGAAAATTCTTTGGCCTGTGTCTTCTTCAAGGGCAGTTAAAAGCGCCAGTTATTAGGCAACTATTTACATACCATCCATTGTATTACCATCCCGTTTTTTTTAATGTTATGCGTTGTCGAAGATTCGAACAAATACTTAGATGCTTAAGCGCTAATCCGGATAATGAAAATACTGAAAATGATCGTATTTTCAAAATAAGATCTTTATTAGATCTGGTAATAAAGAATAGCAATTCTGCGTTTTCTCCCTATGAAGCATTATCACTGGACGAGTCGATGTTATTGTTTAGAGGACGACTTAATTTTAAACAATATATAAAAAATAAGAAAGCCAAATACGGCATAAAATTTTATGAACTGACAACCCATGATGGATATATCATAAATATTGAAATTTACCAGGGTCGAAATGCCAGCCATGCCACATGAGAAAATAGTTCCAAAACTGAAGATCTTGTGCTTAGATTATTGGGACCTTACCTGAATAAAGGACACCATGTCTATATGGACAATTTTTACAACAGCGTGTCCTTATCCTCCAAACTGCTTAAATATAAGACCCATTCCACTGGAACTTTGCGGGCCAATAGGCGTGGTAATCCTGTTCTTATAGTTAAAAAAAAAGCTTGTGAGAGGTGAACATGTTTGGAAGAAAAAGCGTAGCGAAAGTATTTATATCAGCAAGTGGAAAGACAAGCGTGAAGTACTCGCTATAACAACTGGGTATCATCCGTTTCTTGTAAATGTCCAGAATAAATATGGCGTGGAAAAAGTCAAACCCTGCGAAATTGAAGCTTACAATCAAAATATGTCAGGAATAGATATAAGCGACCAGATGATGAGTTACTACAGCTGCCCTCGAAAGACCATCCGTTGGTATAAGAAAGTAATCTTCCACCTTCTGGACATTGCAGTTTGGAACTCCTATTTGCTGTATAAAAAATCAGGAAAGCAAATGTCTTACATTAAGTTCCGTGAGGCGATTATTCAGTCCCTTTTAGAAATAGAAACTATTACGGATGGAAGAAACTTGGTAAAACAAGGACCAATACGGGGTACAAGAAGAAGTCAATCGTCAAATGCACAACATTTTTTGGAAATAATTCCCATTCCCGAAAATCACAAAAAGTCTAGTTTTTTCTTAAAATGCAGAGAATGCACTAAGAATAAAATAAGAAGGGAAACCAGGTACCGATGCGAAACCTGCCCAGATAAACCTCCGTTATGCCCAGCACCCTGTTTCAAAGCGTGGCATATTACGTTATAATAATTATCAATAAAGTATTTGATGGTATTATAAAGTGTGTTTTATTGTGAATTACAAGACGTGTATAGACGTCGGCGTCACTAAAGGCATGAAAAACCGGACGTGTATAGACGTCCGTGTCACTAAACATATAGAAAAATATGTGCGATGTGACAACGACGTCTATAGCCGTTTAAGTTTCTTTTTTCATATACCAATTGTTTATGACCTAAGAAATCCATAGGTATCTTTAACGTTCTTGTATCTTTTTAAATGATGGAGATATTAAAGTGTCACGCCATGCACTTACACTGAAACATAGGTGTCCGTGAACGTGTTAACTGTTTCACATAAATCATGTTCTAAACGAGCATCTGTCTAGACGTAACGTCTTAATTAAATGGAAATGACGCCGTCCTCTGCATTCGATAATATAATATGTATTACCCTTAGTGGAAAAGAGACAAAACACATCGTCGCTGCAGGTGTCCCTTCAAGAGACAGGCAGCTACTGTTTGCATTGTATACCGAAGTTATCACTAATAAATCTACATGAAATGTGGGTTACTTGCTATGCTACTAAACTAGGTATCGAGCGATCCCGGTATAAGCGGCAGGCCTTTGTCTGGCTTTTTATACCTAAGAATTTATATTTATGAGATTCAGATAGGACTGGCAAAACTGTATGTTTGGTTGCCTGTTTCGGTAGCTTTTTTCGGCGGCTTGCCTCAGTAGGTGTTCCTAATCTGTGAGAAGACCTGCTATTATTACTTTCGGCCGTAGTCATTGCCTAATATGAAGATGACTGACCGGTGAAAGAGTAAATAAGTTTGTAAATAGAAGTAAACAGTTAAATTAAAAGGTGAATAATTGAACCATTAGTTTTAAAAAATAAACTGGTCAACAAAAAAATCGGCAAAAGCGATTAACTCGACTTTTCGAACTGCTGTAACTTTTTTGAGAGCGGTTTTCGGATACCGATAGCTCGTCTTGCCCAGATTAAGTATCAAGTACTGATTTGGCAATGGAAGCGACATTTTCATGCTATACAGGGTGATTAACAAGGTAATGTAAAACTGCTAAAAGTTTAGATGTGTGCCATATTGCCAATAATTTTTTTTGGTCATTCCTACACAGCACGTTAGTAAACCGATATCAATATCTCCAGACGTGTTCGCCGAAATTTCGATTAATGGCCTTTGACGGAAAATATAGGAGGCAACAAAAAAAGCACACAAATTTTGGTAGCGTGATTTTTAAAACGCTGCAGCTCGAAAACGGATTGATAGACTTTGTCGGGCTTTTTAGGTATTGAAAGCCCTTTCGTGTGGCGTTTGATCTAATAAACTGTGTTTTTTTTTCAAGGTCAGAATGTTTGCGTTGTATAGGGGTGAACTAAAAAGTTAATGAAAACCATTGTTAAAAATGTTTTTTTTTTTAAATTTGCGAAAATTGAACAGTATGTGTTTGTTTTCTTCCAAAACGAGGGCGTTTTGTCCACCTCTCGGTTAGTTAGACAGCGTGTCCAGAAATCATCTTAACAAATCGGAAACATTTTATTTTTGACTCTACGGAAAAAAGTTATTCTTTATAAAAGTTCTGCATCGTGAGAAAATGACATTGCAGTTCAAAAATTTGATTTACGACATACAGGGTGGCTCACAAATGTAAAAGTCCTAATCCACGTGAAGATAAAAAGACACACATCGTTATTTAAAGGTAAACTGTCACTGTAAATATAGTGGAGGTAATTTTTATGTCAGTGAATTAGGTTTGGAACAAACAAGAGGTCCCAAAAATAAAATAAATTTTTAATTATGGACTTTATAAAGGAAGTATCTTCATGAAAAGTTAACATTGTGAAAAAAGAGCATAGTTATTCAAAAACATGATATAGGACAATACAGAGTGGCTCAAAAAGCTGAAAGTCTCAATTTACGTAAAGTTAGAGACACCAAATCTTTATTTAAAAATAAACTGTATGGAAAAGGATGGAGGTTGCGTGGAGGTTTAAATTTATTTAGTTATTTAGTCATGTTTAATACGTTTTTTACCCTAATATTTCACTTGATTTTAAAATTATGTTAAATAAAAATAAACCTTTAATTTGTTATTAATTATGCTAAATAAAAAAAACCTTTAATCACCCTGTACGTCTCATTTTAAGTTTAAGTACTTAGTTAGTAACCTTGTACAAATACCATAGTGGTTGAATTGAAATTTAGCTTACCCTTGTTGTAAGGCCATTTCAAAGTTTTAAATTGTTTAACCACCCTATCTATACAGTGTGTTGCATCGATCCACGCAACATAGGAAATCCCATGCGAATTTTAAGGTGGTCAAATATTGGCTCCCTTGTTTATTTTAGACCGATAATTTATTTTAATTTATTTCAAGGAATACTTTGACGATCTAACTTGGAAAATTTTGACCTGATTCATTTAGTACTTAAGGGGTTATTTAGAAAAATGTAAATCTTAAATTGGCGAAATTTAAAAGTACGGTTCTGCAGCTTTATAATAAAAGCACCAGTTAATGTCAATAACTGACACGGGAGATGTTTATGACATGACATTAGAATTATTTTTCAGGTAAAATAGTTAAATGCTTCTTTAAGGATTTAAATTATTTAATGCAACTAGGTTTGTCTGTCTGTGATACAACCAAACGAAAATAGAGGGTAGGATAAATCAATTAAACATTTTTGGTGAACAACAAATACTTTATTTTTCGAAAATTGTACTTTGTAATGCATAATAAAATAATTAAATTAATCATAACTAATGATTTTTAATTAAATGTTCAAACAACCCCCCATTTGCTGCTAGGCAATACCCCAGACGATCATAAAATTCGTTTCGAACATTTCTTAACCGATATACGGAAAGCCTTTCACATTTTGCAGTAATGGCATTTTGTAAATCTTCCAACGTCTCGTATCTAATATTTTTGTAGAGCGTCGTTTTTAGGTGTCCCCACAAGAAGTCATTCGGCGAAAGATCGGGAGACCTAGCTGGCCAATTAATTGTGTGGTTTAATCCAATAACGTTACCCCTAAAAACATTTTGTAAATACTCCCTAACTGCTGCGGAGTTATGAGCTGGGCAGCCGTCCATCTGAAGCCAAATTTCCTGATTTTCCCGAACAACTTCTTGCAACGCAGGCGTAATTTCATTTTGAAGTAGTTCAAGAAAATATTGTCCGGTCAAATTGTGATTGAAAAAGAGTGGTCCAATAATATGATGTCCCAAAATGCCAGCCCAAAACGTTGACTTTCTGGGGATACTGCGTCCTTGTTTCAATAAACCTAAATTCATTTTCTTGACTCCAATAGCGAAAATTTTGTACATTAGGTTCATTATTCAAGGTAAAAGTATATTCGTCGGTAAAACAAATATTTTGCAAAAATTCCCTGTCATTATTTACCCTCTCCATCATATTAAAACAAAAATCCGCCCTTCGAATCATATCCCCATCTCTTAGTTCTTGAAGCCTGTGGTATTTATAAGGATAATATTTATGTTTATGTAAGACTCGCTAAACCATGGATTTATTAGGACTGGATACGGGATGAGTTCACATTCTTTGAAGCCAAAACAAACCATTCTAAACGACACTGTAAACACAATTTGTAAACATTGGCCACATCTTATTTTACCTTGTATTTTTGTACAAAAAATACGTTAGAAGCATCACAAGATTTACTAAAAGTAATTAAAGCCCTAAGATATTTTATTTTTCTGCTAAATAATAATAAATTTAAGTTAAAAACGTTTTATTATTTATAGGTTATGTTATTTCTAAAGGTGTTTATTTAAAGTCGCTCCGAGTCATTTATAAATCTATATAAATCTATACGTCGCACTTTTTCTTTTCTAGTTCATTAGACAAAGAGGTACGTGTAACCGAGTGTTCAGACCGAGGTCAGCCGTGTTCCTAAACAACCTGCCAGACAGCAACACTTCTGGGCTGTGTTCGATATCATCGCCGGGTGACACACCGGTGTGATTTTTCAACCTGAGCTCCAACACTCCAATGCTATTTTATCTCTTTCTACTACCATTCTTGATTCAATTACGTAATAATTCGTAGTCTTGTCTATGTTCGTAGTTCGTAAACTGTTCAACCAAGAGAATACCAAAACAAAAACAAACAACAAAATATAAGGCTTCACGTTCGATACGCTCACAGTATACAGATATCGAATCCTATTATAATAAATCCATGCGCTAAACGGTTGTATGATGTTTCCCCACTTCGTCTCCAATATGCCGAGTACTTACAATTCCCTTATTTTCTTCTACATGTAGAAAAATATTTAAATCTTCACCACCTTCATTTGCAGGATTATTGTGTTCGTCCTCTTTTTCGCAACGATATTTGTTAATACGAGTTCCACTACTTTCAAATTTTTTAATGATTCTGGTTACGGTCGATATTGCTGGAATTGGCCTCTCTGGATAATGTACTGCAAACATATCTGATACGTTTCGGCTGCTGTTTCCTGCATAATACCACTTAACTATGGCAATCTTTTCAGACGTAGAATAGTTCATAACAAAATAGTGTTGAAAATTAAAAAAATTGGTCAAACTTTGTTTGAAGTTGACACTGACAGAATTAGTCAAAATATTTGCTGGTGTCTTCATTAAAATAATTCAGACCCGTATTATTTATTTTAGGAAAATGAAAGATAATGTTCGTTAAATAACTTTGGATAGATTTCATAAAAATTATTAAACTTTTGCAAGTGAGTTTGGCTTATTGAATTCTTCAAAAAGTTTAAATACACTCTTAATCTAAAATAAATAGGGGCGCCAATATATGATCACTTTAAAATTTGCATGGGATTTCCTATGTTGCGCCAGCCCATGCACCACCCTGTATGTCCTAGATCAAATTTTTGATTCATTATGTCCTTTTTTCACAATGTAGAACTTCTTATAAAGATATAGGTACTTTTTCGTAAAGTCGATAATAAAAAATTAGGTGTTTTTATTTTTGTGACCTCCTGTATATTCCAAACTTAATTCACTAACATAAAAAGTTAACACTAGTACATTTGCAGTTACAGTTTACCCTTAAATAACGATTTTGTGTCTTTTTAGCTTCACATGGATTACGACTTTTACACTTTTGAGTCACCCTGTATGTCTTAGATCAAATTTTTGAATGGCTATGCTATTTTCTCACGATGCAAAACTTTTTATGAGGGATTACCTTTTTTGTAAAGTCAATAATAACAACAGTTCCGCATTTATTTAGATGGTTTCTGGACACGCTGTATAACTAAATCGAAATTTGAACAAAATGCCCTAGTTCCGGAAGAAAAAAAACGCATACTGCTCAGTTTGCACAAATTAAAAGAAAACTTATTTTTAACAACACTTTTCATTTATTTTTTAGTTCACCCCTATACAACGCAAACATTTTGACATTGAACAAAAAACAGTTTATTAGGCAAAACTCTACACAAAATGGGCTTTCAATTTCCAAAAATCCCGACAAAGTCCATTAATCCATTTTCCAGCTACAGCGTTTTAAAAACGATGCTACCAAAATTTGTATGCCTTTTTTGTTTTCTCCTGTATTTTTCGCCAGAGACCATTAATCGAAATTCCGGCGAATACGTCTGGAGATATTGATACCAGCTTACTAACGTGCTATGTCGGAACGACCAAAAAAAATTATTGGCAATATGGCACACGCCTAAACTTTTAATAGTTTTACATTACCTTATTAAATACCCTGTATAGCATGAAAATGTCACTTCCATTGCAAAATCACTTCTTGATACTTAATTTGGGAAAGATGAGCGATCAATATCCGAAAACCGCTCACAAAAAAGTTAAGTTTTTAAAAACTTAGGTATAGCAGTTTGAATAGTCGGGTAAAAATCGCTTTTGCCGATTTTTTTGTTGACCAGTTTAGTTAAAATTAAAAATATAGAAATTTTAAATATTGAATAAGAGACTTATTACTGCCTATTTTTCTATTTTGTTGGGTCGGCGCTGCCGACCTTGCCGCCCCTGGCGAGCCGCCACTGTGTATGATTACACTCGTTTGTAATCATGTCTTCACCGCAGGTTCGACAAAGAACAAACATCAATTTACTATTCATTTTAACGGGGAGAACTGGGTGGTAGAGATCTTGAGGAGGTAAAATTTTACATTTAATTAAGCCGCTGATATTGTTCAAATCCAAACTGTGACATTCCTCCCCTACGAAAACTTTAGGATGTGCAACTGGAAATTTTCCGTACTTACAATTACACACCCATGGGTACAGGGAACAAACATCCATGTATTTAATCTTTTCTGCTTCTTTAGCCTTGTAATAAGTATGAGTATTACCCGCACGCCCTCCGTAGAAAGCATCTCTCGGGTTTAAAGGCAAAAGTGTTAAAAGAGGATGTGTCTCGGTGTAGGCCTTAATTTCCAAATTATCTTTTAATTGTTTTCTAAAGTCACACTCCCATATTTCATTAACAACAAAACCCATTTCTTTTAACTTTGTAATTTTTGCTTGAGATGATTCATACCTTAAATTTGGTGTTGTGGAAGGATCGTCACCAATAGGATCATCTCTTCCAAATTTATAACATTTTGGGCATCCATGGTAAAACAGCCCTGAAACTCGAAAATTTCATTGGTTTCAAGACAGTAACCATCAACTTTTACACCATGCAGAACCATTTCTCTCCCTTTAGCAGCATGTAAAATATTGATTTGTCTTTGTTTTTCCTCCCAAATTAACCACTCTATAGTAATAGTGATCATCTTTGTGATCAAACGGCGAGTGGCATTCTTCGCAGTAATAGTTGCATTTTACTTTGTTGATCTTTCTACCTGTATCCGTTTTTAGGAATAACTCCAATGGTGTTGGGTTTTAAAAAGTTTCTGCGGAATACTTTGTTGCATGCGGAAGCAATTGTTGTGGCTTCGGTAAAGGGACAGACATTAGTGGTTGACCACAGTTGATCTCTAAATTTCAAACAGGCTCGTGTTAGAATTTCTACATCTGATACACAGTATTCAACCAAGTCCTTTTGCATTTCGAATCGATCATTTTTGTGTTCCTCGTACCACTGTAAAAACTTCTTTCGATCATCTTCCTTCATGGTGTCTGGAGAGTAGTATTCTAAAGCAGGGAGGGTACCAACGTAATGTTCGTTTGCTTTTGTGTTGAATAAATGAGGAAAATATCCCTTTTTGAAGTCATCGCCCAAACCAAATGCTTTTGGTAATTTCGACAAGGCCATTGGGAAATAGTTAAGAGAGTCAATAAATTTCACATTTCCAACCTTCATCATGATTATTTTTGTACCCCTCACAATTAGTTCTGGTGTTAGAGTGGTGTTTGTGAGTAAATAATTCAAAATAAATTGATGGTCAAAGGCTTGACCGTTGTGTGCTATTACAACAACATTTTTAAAGGTTTTTCTTAATTGTAGCAAATGTTGCGTAAATAGTAAAACAGGGTCAAAATTTTTAAGTATTTGCAGTCTAACACCACATTTTCTACATATTTTGTCTTCTGTATTGATGCACACGTGACAACATTGTTTAAAAACACAGAGATTTACTTGGTGAAGAAGCGAACCATTAGTCAACACCTCTTCTTGTCGGGTCTCAAAGTCGTAAAACACGAAAAGTACATCTTTCGTTTTCCGTTTTTCTGTGTCTCTTTGAATGAAACATAGATGATTTTCAGGAGCATATTCTACATATTTTACAAAATACTTCTCCACATACATGTTGTCTTTTACCCCTCACTGTTTTAAAACAGTTGTTACAACTTCTAATTTCTGCACACACTGTGCTTTTCTCCCAAGACCCATCTTGTAGGTGATTCTCGTAACAAGCCTGGCCTTTAAAGTACCGACGGCAATTGGCACAATTAATTTTAAGTTGTTGACTCGGACATTTCGGAGACTGAAGGCAACCAGCACACACTCCACCGCACCGGTGATCATCTTTGTGATCAAACGGCGAGTGGCATTCTTCGCAGTAATAGTTGCAGCAAAAGGCGGCCGTAGTAGAAGTAATTACATTAAAATGTCCATCATGATGTAACAAGTTAAGTCTTTTATTGCTTTCTGTAGTTCCTTCAAAAATGGTATCTCTGCCCTTTGACCCGTAACTGTATACCACAATTTTGTAATCCTTGAGGTGTTCTTGAAATTGTTGAAGCTCGACAATACCAGCGCCTACTTCGGGAATTACAACACCAGCTTCTTCTAATAACTTTCTGGTCCTTGTAATCTGTATTTTCCCCGTATCCTTCCTTACTTTGTTAAATTCAGGGTCTTTGTCCAAGTTGGCTATCGCAACCACCAAGGAGCGCGGTGGGCATAAGTTGTCTTTATCCGGTACCGGTTAGGTTGCTCAGTTTTTATCCGGTACCGGTTAGGTTTGCTCAGTTTTTATCCGGTACCGGTTAGGTTTGCTCAGTTTTTATCCGGTACCGGTTAGGTTTGCTCAGTTTTTATCCGGTACCGGTTAGGTTTGCTCAGTTTTTATCCGGTACCGGTTAGGTTTGCTCAGTTTTTATCCGGTACCGGTTAGGTTTGCTCAGTTTTTATCCGGTACCGGTTAGGTTTGCTCAGTTTTTATCCGGTACCGGTTAGGTTTGCTCAGTTTTTATCCGGTACCGGTTAGGTTTGCTCAGTTTTTATCCGGTACCGGTTAGGTTTGCTCAGTTTTTATCCGGTACCGGTTAGGTTTGCTCAGTTTTTATCCGGTACCGGTTAGGTTTGCTCAGTTTTTATCCGGTACCGGTTAGGTTTGCTCAGTTTTTATCCGGTACCGGTTAGGTTTGCTCAGTTTTTATCCGGTACCGGTTAGGTTTGCTCAGTTTTTATCCGGTACCGGTTAGGTTTGCTCAGTTTTTTATCCGGTACCGGTTAGGTTTGCTCAGTTTTTATCCGGTACCGGTTAGGTTTGCTCAGTTTTTATCCGGTACCGGTTAGGTTTGCTCAGTTTTTATCCGGTACCGGTTAGGTTTGCTCAGTTTTTATCCGGTACCGGTTAGGTTTGCTCAGTTTTTATCCGGTACCGGTTAGGTTTGCTCAGTTTTTATCCGGTACCGGTTAGGTTTGCTCAGTTTTTATCCGGTACCGGTTAGGTTTGCTCAGTTTTTATCCGGTACCGGTTAGGTTTGCTCAGTTTTTATCCGGTACCGGTTAGGTTTGCTCAGTTTTTATCCGGTACCGGTTAGGTTTGCTCAGTTTTTATCCGGTACCGGTTAGGTTTGCTCAGTTTTTATCCGGTACCGGTTAGGTTTGCTCAGTTTTTATCCGGTACCGGTTAGGTTTGCTCAGTTTTTATCCGGTACCGGTTAGGTTTGCTCAGTTTTTATCCGGTACCGGTTAGGTTTGCTCAGTTTTTATCCGGTACCGGTTAGGTTTGCTCAGTTTTTATCCGGTACCGGTTAGGTTTGCTCAGTTTTTTATCCGGTACCGGTTAGGTTTGCTCAGTTTTTATCCGGTACCGGTTAGGTTTGCTCAGTTTTTATCCGGTACCGGTTAGGTTTGCTCAGTTTTTATCCGGTACCGGTTAGGTTTGCTCAGTTTTTATCCGGTACCGGTTAGGTTTGCTCAGTTTTTATCCGGTACCGGTTAGGTTTGCTCAGTTTTTATCCGGTACCGGTTAGGTTTGCTCAGTTTTTATCCGGTACCGGTTAGGTTTGCTCAGTTTTTATCCGGTACCGGTTAGGTTTGCTCAGTTTTTATCCGGTACCGGTTAGGTTTGCTCAGTTTTTATCCGGTACCGGTTAGGTTTGCTCAGTTTTTATCCGGTACCGGTTAGGTTTGCTCAGTTTTTATCCGGTACCGGTTAGGTTTGCTCAGTTTTTATCCGGTACCGGTTAGGTTTGCTCAGTTTTTATCCGGTACCGGTTAGGTTTGCTCAGTTTTTATCCGGTACCGGTTAGGTTTGCTCAGTTTTTATCCGGTACCGGTTAGGTTTGCTCAGTTTTTATCCGGTACCGGTTAGGTTTGCTCAGTTTTTATCCGGTACCGGTTAGGTTTGCTCAGTTTTTATCCGGTACCGGTTAGGTTTGCTCAGTTTTTATCCGGTACCGGTTAGGTTTGCTCAGTTTTTATCCGGTACCGGTTAGGTTTGCTCAGTTTTTATCCGGTACCGTTAGGTTTGCTCAGTTTTTATCCGGTACCGGTTAGGTTTGCTCAGTTTTTATCCGGTACCGGTTAGGTTTGCTCAGTTTTTATCCGGTACCGGTTAGGTTTGCTCAGTTTTTATCCGGTACCGGTTAGGTTTGCTCAGTTTTTATCCGGTACCGGTTAGGTTTGCTCAGTTTTTATCCGGTACCGGTTAGGTTTGCTCAGTTTTTATCCGGTACCGGTTAGGTTTGCTCAGTTTTTATCCGGTACCGGTTAGGTTTGCTCAGTTTTTATCCGGTACCGGTTAGGTTTGCTCAGTTTTTATCCGGTACCGGTTAGGTTTGCTCAGTTTTTATCCGGTACCGGTTAGGTTTGCTCAGTTTTTATCCGGTACCGGTTAGGTTTGCTCAGTTTTTATCCGGTACCGGTTAGGTTTGCTCAGTTTTTATCCGGTACCGGTTAGGTTTGCTCAGTTTTTATCCGGTACCGGTTAGGTTTGCTCAGTTTTTATCCGGTACCGGTTAGGTTTGCTCAGTTTTTATCCGGTACCGGTTAGGTTTGCTCAGTTTTTATCCGGTACCGGTTAGGTTTGCTCAGTTTTTATCCGGTACCGGTTAGGTTTGCTCAGTTTTTATCCGGTACCGGTTAGGTTTGCTCAGTTTTTATCCGGTACCGGTTAGGTTTGCTCAGTTTTTATCCGGTACCGGTTAGGTTTGCTCAGTTTTTATCCGGTACCGGTTAGGTTTGCTCAGTTTTTATCCGGTACCGGTTAGGTTTGCTCAGTTTTTATCCGGTACCGGTTAGGTTTGCTCAGTTTTTATCCGGTACCGGTTAGGTTTGCTCAGTTTTTATCCGGTACCGGTTAGGTTTGCTCAGTTTTTATCCGGTACCGGTTAGGTTTGCTCAGTTTTGATCCGGTACCGGTTAGGGTTTGCTCAGTTTTTATCCGGTACCGTTAGGTTTGCTCAGTTTTTATCCGGTACCGGTTAGGTTTGCTCAGTTTTTATCCGGTACCGGTTAGGTTTGCTCAGTTTTTATCCGGTACCGGTTAGGTTTGCTCAGTTTTTATCCGGTACCGGTTAGGTTTGCTCAGTTTTGATTGGGTTTGATTGGGTTGGGTTTGATTGGGTTTTGATTGGGTTTGATTGGGTTTGCTTAGATTGGGTTTGATTGGGTTTGATTGGGGTTTGCTTAGGTTTGCT
>CAXARB010000110.1:0-126490 GCA_963971165.1 Philopedon plagiatum | reverse complement strand
AATAGGAGAGTTCTTATAAATTATCTAGCTTAGATTACGCATTCAACAAAGGCGCTTTCTTGTAGTCACAGTAATATTCGAATGAAAGGAAGCCAAAGTTAGTGCATATTAGTACATGACTCTACGTTACTCAAACCTAAATCTTGCAGTGGCTCTAGTAGACAAGTTGTCGCCATTTGAAGATCGAAGCTCTGGAAATGGTCATCTACAACGATTTCTCTTGTCGCGCCGTCTCCCCCTTGTCACCGAACGCCAACGACGTTTGAGCTTAATAATTAATGTCAAGCTTGCCATTACATAAAACCCTTGATTGTAACACACACACATATATATATATATATATATATATATATATATATATATATATATATATATATATATATATATATATATATATATATATATTTATATATGTATATATATATATATATATATATATATATATATATATATATATATATATATATATATATACATATATATATATATATATATATATATATATATATATATATATATATATATATATATATATATATATATATATATATATATATATATATATATATATATATATATAGATATGTATAGCGGCCATAGGTAGCCCGTTTGCCATGCGAACAGTATAATCGTCAGCCCGAAGAAACGTTGGTCGTCCCAATATCGGGCTCACCAAGGAATCGCAGTGTATACCCTCTCTAAACGTTACAGGAGACTCTAAAACATCGTTTCCCGCATTTTTGGGTGGGACGACCTTTTTACTTTTCACATATCCATTATACTCCCATTAGTTCAGAGATAGTCCACGTAGAGGGCGCTAATTTTATACATATTTTGGATATATATCAGGTATGTGAACAGCTTCTTGGTTATCCCGAAATTTGGCAACATGGCAGAAATCATCATTGAGTGCCATACCTGGTACATTCTTAGACTTTCTTATCATTCATACCAATAATAATATGATTTTATTCTAAAAACAAGAATAATCAGTCGAAGTGAACACTTAGTTCATCTTAGGCATTGTATCAATCCATTAAATTCTCGGTAAAATCTGAACGCAAAAATGCGCGCAAACTATGCCGTATTATTTCCAATAAGAATCTTCACAGTTTCAGGAACTTATGTCTAACAACTGAATGGGTTGTCCGGTATGATGATGAAACTTACCCTTAGATCTTCTACTAAATTTATCTGTTGCATCTACCGCTCCCCATCACACAATTCCTACAATGAGTTCTTTGACTTTCCCTCGGCAAAAATTGAACATCTTATCTCTGAATTTCCCTCCGCTAAAGTTACCGTCCGTGTCATCGATTGAATTATTTTTCTTATCTATGTCAGATGAAGCCAAAAGAACATATGACAGTATTCTACAATAGGAGAGTTCTTATAAATTATCTAGCTTAGATTACGCATTCAACAAAGGCGCTTTCTTGTAGTCACAGTAATATTCGAATGAAAGGAAGCTAAAGTTAGTGCATATTAGTACATGACTCTACGTTACTCAAACCTAAATCTTGCAGTGGCTCTAGTAGACAAGTTGTCGCCATTTGAAGATCGAAGCTCTGGAAATGGTCATCTACAACGATTTCTCTTGTCGCGCCGTCTCCCCCTTGTCACCGAACGCCAACGACGTTTGAGCTTAATAATTAATGTCAAGCTTGCCATTACATAAAACCCTTGATTGTAACACACACACATATATATATATATATATATATATATATATATATATATATATATATATATATATATATATATTTATATATATATATATATATATATATATATATATATATATATATATTTATATATATATATATATATATATATATATATATATATATATATATATATATATATATATATATATATATATATATATATATATATATATATATATATATATATATATATATATATATATATATATATATATATATATATATATATATATATATAGATATGTATAGCGGCCATAGGTAGCCCGTTTGCCATGCGAACAGTATAATCGTCAGCCCGAAGAAACGTTGGTCGTCCCAATATCGGGCTCACCAAGGAATCGCAGTGTATACCCTCTCTAAACGTTACAGGAGACTCTAAAACATCGTTTCCCGCATTTTTGGGTGGGACGACCTTTTTACTTTTCACATATCCATTATACTCCCATTAGTTCAGAGATAGTCCATGTAGAGGGCGCTAATTTTATACATATTTTGGATATATATCAGGTATGTGAACAGCTTCTTGGTTATCCCGAAATTTGGCAACATGGCAGAAATCATCATTGAGTGCCATACCTGGTACATTCTTAGACTTTCTTATCATTCATACCAATAATAATATGATTTTATTCTAAAAACAAGAATAATCAGTCGAAGTGAACACTTAGTTCATCTTAGGCATTGTATCAATCCATTAAATTCTCGGTAAAATCTGAACGCAAAAATGCGCGCAAACTATGCCGTATTATTTCCAATAAGAATCTTCACAGTTTCAGGAACTTATGTCTAACAACTGAATGGGTTGTCCGGTATGATGATGTCGATACCGAATTTTCCAGATTCATAAAATCCTTATCTAGTCTGGCGTTAGAATCCTTTCCTCTGAGGCCTATCAAAGCTAAACAACATAAACCCTGGTCTACTAAAGGCATACGTACATCTGCAAAGAACATGCGCTCATTGTCTCACCGAAAAAAAGTCTTGGACAGCGTCTTCTTCCATGATTACTTCAAGCGTTACAGAAAAATCTATCATAAGACTATAAAAGCTGCCAAGGATATTTATTATAATAGGCGGCTGGCCGAATCTGGTGATGTTGCTAAGGAGACATAGCCAATTGTGAATGATTTAAGGAATAAAACTTCATCGACTAGCACAATACCTAACTCACCTGAGAATCTAAACAATTACTTTGTAAATGTGGCTAAAAACTTAATGAACTCCATAACTCCCTCCCATGATCCCCTTTCATATCTTCCTGATGCTAATGAGAATTTACACAGTTTCTTTTTTACACCCGTAGTATTAGCAGAGCTTCGCAGTACATTTAATGATATTACAAACAACTCCTCTTCTGGGACTGATGGGCTTACTCTGAAAATGTTCTCGATCCAGCCGGAATGCACTTTAACCCACTTTACAAATTTAATTAACAAGTCATTTATAAATGGATTCTTTCCAAGCTGCCTTGAGACGGCAATAATTATACCCTTGCATAAAGGAGGTGATAAAGATCAAACCTCAAACTATCGCCCAATTGCACTCCTTCCCACATTATCAAAGATCATTTAAAGATTGGTTAAAAAAGGCCCCTCTCTTTTCTCTTTAAATATAAAATAATTACTACAAGTCAATTTGGATGTTTAAGTAACAAATGCACAAATGATGCTATGTTCTCCCTCTTTAATAGTGTATACTCCAGCCTGAACAGCCCTCACTCTATAGCAACAATATTCTGTGATTTCTCCAAAGCATTCGATTGAGTAGATCATAATATCTTAATTAATAAACTGCAGTACTACGGGCTTAGAGTCAAGTCATATCTCAACAACAGAGGTCAACTTGTGAGGGTTAATGCGTCGATGTCTTCTTGCAAGCCAATAGAATATGGAGTACCTCAAGGTTCAGTACTAGGTCCTATTTTGTTTCTACTGTTTATCAATGACATTGCTAGTCTGGACATTAGTGGTAAAATCTGTCTCTTTGCCGACGATACTAGTTTCACTTGGAGCAACCCGGATATAACGGCACTTCATAGAACTGTGTCTAGTGACTTGATCACGATTAAATCATGGTGCGATTCGAATCTCCTGTGCCTCAACGTTTCTAAAACTAAAGTTTTGTCATATAAAAGTACGTTGCAACCTTTCGTACTCAATAACACCACTATTGACGTCGTTGAATCTGTGAAATTCCTGGTGCTTGTTGTGGACAACTCATGGACTTTTGAACATTTTTCTTTGCAAAGTTTCATGTAGAAAAACATTTTTCTAAGAAACTACTTTATTAATAAATGAGCATGCCCCACAAACTCTCTTGATTGATTGATTATGTTGTCAGTCTGCAAATAAATGACTGTTTCCTTACCATGATTTTTCTAGTTCGGGTAGAATATCTAGACATTTTGAAAATAATACACTTAACTGCACTGAAGTCAATATGCGACTAATATGATTAATATGAACACGTGCTGGTGACCGTTAAAACTTTAGAAAAAGAGAATCGGCAACAACGCCGGGCTAACCAAGTTATTAATGACATATTTTTTTATACTACCGGGATGACCATTGCACTCTTGACGATACATATTTTGTATATAAATCATGTACCTCCTTAGCTACCTTTAGATTTCGCAACACTGCAAAATTTACTGTAAAACGCTTTTCTTGGTACATTTTAACATTTTTGTGGTTTATTTTGTAGATACTAATAATAGTGTATTTCTATGCACTATTTCTCACTTGTGGATAAAAGGCACAACATAATCACTCATTTCTGTCAAATCAATCAAACTCGCATGCGCAAACGAAGAATAATCGTCTGATTCGACTTTGCTTTTTATTATTCTCTTTAAAGATACTTTAATTTGATAGGGCAATTTGATTATAATCGAAGAAATCGGCATTTAAAAGAGTGAATTAGCACAAATTCTTATAATTTAATTTTTAACTATTAACTGTACAATGTAATTTGCCCATGGGAATTTTAAGAGAAAAACTAACTTAAACTAACCAAAACTAATCAACGATATATTATTGATTCTTAAAAAATACTAAAAAACAAAAAAAAGAACCTGCTGCCGACACCGAGCCTGGGACCTCATAACTCACAAGCTGAGGCTCTACCACTGAGCCAGCCTTATCGCTGAACTTATTATGTTTGTTGTTGAATATGAACTATACTTTCCTAATGCTTGACAATTTGACAGAAATTAGTGATTAGTTGTGTGCCCTTTATCCGCAAGTCAAGTTCTCTCTTTTATATTGATATACAGTAAGCTCCAAGGGTTTAGGTTGACGAAATGTACACCCTGTACATTTTTCGGCACTTTTATAATGTATATCTATAGTTGTTACTAATATCAAAATGTAATATAGGTGTCATATGCTCTTTTTGGGTCAAACTTAAAATGGTTAAATCAAAATTTTAAAGATACGGGGAAAAATCTAAGAATTGTCAATTTAAAAATTTCCCCTTATTTTCATATTTAAAAGAGATGCAGAAAATATTTCATTCAGAAGTTTCTCTCTTTATAATGATTTTTGAATAATCTGCCGTTTGCAGAATTAGTATACGTGGTCAGGTAAAAAAAATTATCAAATCCAACCTCATTTTTCCAAATGAAACAGTCTGTATATTTCAATCTAAAACACAGCATAGATGATACTAGTTTCCTTCTAGGCGATTTATTTAAAATTATATATTTTAAATCCCTATGTAGGCCATGACACCAAAACTAATATCCTCGAATAAAAACTATTTTAGCTAGAAAAACATTACAAAATATATTTTAGGCGACAAAGATTAGAATAAATAGTAATAAGAGTAAACCATTTCTAATTGGAACAAGAAAGTAAATAAAAACTATGGAAACTTTGAAGCAAACTAAAAAATTCAGATCAAGGGAACAAACAACGGTAATCATCGCAAATGTTCTAAAGTTCCTCCGTTATATTCAATGCACTCTTGACATAATTTTCGAAAGGATTTTAAGAATTCCTGAAAAGGACTCATGAATGCTTTGATCAAGTTGTTCTCGGGTTGAGATAATTTCTTTATAAATTTTATTTTCAAACACTTCCCAAATGAAAAATCTAGAGGAGTTAGATCCGGAGATCGTGGTGGCCCCACCTTATAGGTCCATGTGTTCCTATCTAACGGTTTCTAAAGTAAGGAAGTACTCTCCTATTCGAAGAGCGTTATGGGTAGCGGGCCATCTTGGTGAAAGTAAATCTCTATTACTTCGTATAAAGGAACATCGTCAAGGATATCGAAAAGGTTTGATAGAAGTATGTCCAAATATTTATCTGCATTTAAATTTTCTTCAAAACAGCGATACACTAGCTAATTTTGAAATAAACAACAACTTGCATTTACATTTGTGGAGTTCCCATTTCTTTCATTATGTCGGTTACTCGACACAAATGTATGACCAAATAATTTTTTGAAAAAATAACGTTTCTATTTAGATTTAAACTAGTGACAAAATTCCAATATTCTCACAACATCATCAGAGTGCAAATATTGGAGAATAGTAACAACATAGGGAACATATTTATTGGATGTCAAAATTCTTTGCGCCTTGGATGTTGAAATTCCAGTTTTTTGACGGAGGTAGAGCTTTTTTCTAACATTTCAAAGTGAGTTTAGAGAATAAAATTAGGTTGTATGTTTAAGACCACAAGACAGAAGTGAAAACTTCTCCATGACGAGATTTGCTATTAATGCTATTATTCTTTAACAATCTAACAAACGCGAATCAAATTCAAGACGATAACAAAATCGATCTATAAAAAACAAATACCCTATGTATTTGGTCAAATTTTAGTATCTGGCTTTTTTTTCGACTGATCATGAGCGTTGCATGGCGAAGTCTGACGGCTCAGTCTCTTTCAATACCCATACCCCAACCTGAATAGCTCTATCTTTCGAAAAGCTAGACATCAAGCGGCCATGAGAAAGTCCATAAGCCGAGATTTTGTTAATAAGAGCCTCATGCTTTTCCAAGAGGTCACCAGAGGACCGTTTGAGCCTGAAGCCATACTGTTTAATAGGGATAATTTTGTTGGGTTCAAGATATTTGAGAATCTCTATATTAATTTCCTTTTCCATTACCTTCGAAACGATAGATACCAGAAAGATTGGACGATAGTTGTTTGCCAAATTATTTTTCTCTTTTATTGGATCTGGTTGCACCCTAACACATTTTCATGCATTTGGAAATATACCTTTGCTGTACGAGATAAGCAAAATTGGTAGCTTTTTTCCCGGTGCATCAGTAAAGTTTCGTTCCGTGATAGCTATATTATACTCGTCACGTATGAGAGGTGGGGTGGAAAACTTCAAGAAGTGAAGTTTTTTCCGACTGATTTTGCAACGCCCAGAATAATTTTGAGCCGGAGGGCCAGATTTCGAACTTTTTGTTCTAATTTTTGTTTATCCTGGTCGATAATCAATTTGTATGAAGTTCTTGTATTTTTGGAAGCCTTCCGAGCTGTGTCAGAGTGGTCATTGCGATATTCGCAATAAAAATGTTTCTTTTTGGAAACTGCTTGCTTCCATATGGACCGCACACCCTTGTTTAACTCGTACTGTTGAGATTTCTAAAATTAGATAAGGTTTTTAGCTCAGTTATTTGTGCTCCCTCAAATAGAAAGTATATTCCAGTATTTTTGCTAGGACTAAAAGTGGTAGTCTCTACTCTTTTAAGATGTCTTTTGTGCAAATAAGGCATTCTTGTAATAAAAGAAAATCGACATGTCTTAGCATTTTTCAGTAAAACACTTCAAGAAATAATTAGGGCCTTGTTACAAGCTCCTTTAAAACGTGATTTTTCAGAATCCGTCCTTATCTAACCTGCTCACACCATAGATAACTAAGGGTTTGGAAAATAATGTATAGATTATGTTTTCAACCTTTTAGAGTGCTAGTTAAGAATTTTTTCTCAGCGAATCCCTACAACTTAGAAATAATTTTTGCGTAGAATTCCAGCCTTAAGCTTCTTTAGTTTATGTTAGGGATAGAGGGATAGTTTCTAGTCTTTAAAGTTGTCTTTCATCCAACTAAAAAAATATAATAAAAGAGAATCGATATGATTTTCAATTATAAAATAGTTCTCAAGATATGATTTATCTTAACATTTCAACGATTTTGAATCCTGATTCTGAAAAATCTGTCTTTATTTCACCTATTTGCCCTACAAAAAATTTATATGCAGTGTTGATAGGGGAGTTTTTACCATTTTGACTCAACTGCCATCCTTTAGTCCTCGAGCCGCTAAAAAGTAAAAATGCAATGAATATGCTTCCTTTTCCTTATCCCTTCTCTTAGAAAATATGTTCTTAGCCAATCCCTACATATTACAAATAAGTAGCTCTTGTGCAAAACTCCAGATTGCCTAGCTTCGATGATTTATGTCGCTAATAACGAAAATAGTTTCTACCCTTTGCGCAAATAAAAAAATGATGTAATGAAAGAGAATCCGTTATTTAGCATTTCTCACTGAAAAAATAGATTTCGTGATATGACTTTTTTCAATATTCAGGGGCTTGTTTCAACCTCTCAAAATTCTTATTTCCTCATTCCTTATCTCATCTTTTCACCCTACAAACAATGGTGAGAGTTGAGAGAATCTTAGTCATAGCAGATCTCTACAACCCCTTTAAATCCAGATTTTGCAAAATCCCTCAAATATCAGTTTTCTAGCTTCAGTAATGGGGGTAGCTTTTTCCGTTTTAGGATACTTTTTGTGCACATAAGAAAATATTATATGATGTAAAAACATTAAAGGAATTTGAAGTATCAGTTAAAAATAAACAATTCAAGATGGAATGCTGATACTATATTTGGAGAGGCTGTTTCAATCTCTACGAATCATAAGTTTGAAAAACCGTCCTCATCTTGTCTATTTGCCCTATGAAAAATGCATATGAAGCATGCTAGCTTTTAGCATCACTCTATTTGTACTGGTTAATAGGGGTTGCTCACTATTTTTAAGTATGGTTTGTGTAAATGAAAAAATGTTGCATAATGTTAAAAATGTCTCTTTCTCTCTTTCTCTGGGCTATAGAATAAAGTTTAACGGAATAATTATTTTTTAAATATAGCTGCCCCTTGGACGGAGAATTAGTCCACCTTGTATTAATAAATTTTTTAAAACATAAAAGTTCTAAATTACTTGGAATACCTTCCTATTTGTTTACAAAATATTAATTATTATAACAAAACTTGTTAGTCCAAAAACTAATCACATATTGCTAACCAGTATAATTGTATGAGAATAAAACGCTTGTAGGTACTGAATTCAATATGCAATTAATACGAACAGATGTCGGTGACCTTGAAACTTTTTGACATAAATATCGGCAACACCGCCGGGCTAACCAAAATATGAATTACATATTTTTTTATACTGTTGGGGCGACCATGGTACCTTTAACGTATCTAGGGCGACTATGTTATGGTCCGCATATAAAACCTTAATTTTTGCGATTTTCTTACCCCTCTACTTTCCCCTCAAGGGTCAAATATACTTGAAAAATGATTACTGAAATAAATACTCCTCAAGGTTCATTAGAAATGCCGGGTGGACCAAAGGCCTGTAGACATAGCGGGCTGACCATTGTGCTGTCTACGAATATATATATATATATATATATATATATATATATATATATATATATATATATATATATATATATATATATATAGGTTAAAAATTCTTGGGATTGTGGTTCCAATTACTAACTGCAGTTGTTAAACAGTTATATATTTATTTGTGTACCTAAATTTAGTATAGTACGTTTCGGTCATTTTATTTGACCTTTGTCAACTACATTGATATACGATGTCGGCACTAAAATGAAACAGTTACAAATAGATGACGAACGTACAAAACATTTATATTTAAAATTTACCCTAGAGACAGAAATTATCCTCCAGTATCAGCCCTGATATCCTCGGTAACAAGGAACACATATGCATAACAGACACTTATTCAAAACGACACAGTTTATAACGTCACTGTTTAAAAGTTCAAAATATACTGATTTCTGTGTAGATGTACGTTAAAGAGAATGTAAAGTTAGAGTTTTTTATGCTCCGGTTATCTTATAAATTCTATTGACAAAGAAATAAAAGTAGTACTAAAAGCCAAAATTAGTTATTGTTGTTACCCCTTACCCTTAAATATATATACAAACTTTAATTGACAAATATATTGTCATATTTCCCCATATATTCGTCATTTTTCCAAAATTTCCATACATTTTTATTATATTTTTTATTTAACATTTCGGAAACCACTCTACGCGTTGCGATTGCATATCGCTGGCCTCGCATTTATTTTATGAACCCTGACCAGTTGTACTGTTTGTATAAACTGTTCTTGAGGGGTTCATATAAAAAGCGTACCAGCGAGATGCAAAGGGGGGCGTCGTGTCCCGACGGGGGAGGCGTCACTGTGGTGCCGCACGAACAGTACAATTAGCGCCAGCCCTTTAGGCTGACTGAGTACTCCGATAGAAGCTGCCCCCTACGCTACCCAACTTAGCAACGTAAGTGAATTGTGTACCTGAATAAATTATACAAGTGTTTTTGTAAACCGCAGCCTAATTTTTCAACCCTGACGACCCCTAGCGCGACATTTGGTGGAGGCGCCTGGTTCGTTCTCATTGGTAAGTTCTTCCTAACTTGCCAAGGGCCTTTTGTGTTTTATAATTTTTTACTATCTCTTTCAGGTCATTTTAGTGTTTTTCAGTGCATTTTTAAAGTGTTTTTTTCAGGGCGTTATAGTGCATTTTTTTGTCAAAATTATTTTTTACAGTGATTTTTTTTAAAGGGCGTTTTTACAGTGTTTTCTGTCAGGGTATTTTTACATTGGTTTTTAAAGGGTATTTATTTTACAGTGGTTTTAAGGGGAATTTTTACAGTGCTTTTTACTTCTATATAATTTCCCTCCCCATTCTTATCCCTAACACGTTTGACATAATTTTGTCTCGTGCCCGTTCACGCTGGCGAGATTAAAATTATCCAAACAGAACCTATAGGAAAACCCACCTCGTGCCCATTCACGCTGGCGAGGCTAGGTTTACTATAAATCCCACCTCAAAGCGCCTACTGTGGTCTTGTCTTGTGCCCGTTTACGCTGGCGAGATTAGATTACATATACTGCTAGATATAGAAATAGTTCCACCTCGTGCCCGTTCACGCTGGCGAGGCCAGAATTATTATATATTGGGGTTAATCACGAAACTACCCTTAATCTTTTTTATTCTTGTTATTCCTTTCATTTAATTCTTATGGCCCGTAGGAAGCTTAACAAGATCCAAAGAGAACGAAAAAGACAAGAGAAACTGGGGGTTGTTAATAACGGCATATCGTTGGGTTTACCAAATACACTAACCGTAAAATTTTTTATTTTTAACGAGCAACAATTAAGGACCCTGAGATTAAAAAGGAAATTTTTAAATTTATTTGGCGACAATGAAATATAATATTTTGTTTTGATGACATTGAGGTCGTCGCTCGTGAACTCGAAGTGTATTTTGAAATTTAATACACAAGGTTCGCGTACTTGTTATGTTATCAATTAAAGTTGAACATGCTATTACATATTATAATATCATTAACAAAGTGTTATGCAAATAGTATCGTTATTTTTATAAACATGTTTAAATATTGAAGCGCCATTCAAAGTTTCCTATTTTTTTTAATATTTTTTTATAGCTATATTTGTACTGCCTTTTTAACGCCATCTTGATAAGGTGCCACAGAGTTATTTACATTTTAATTATCATTTTTAGGTTTGATACTTAACATAAGTACTTAAATTACGCCTCTGATCTTTAAGTGAGCAGCCGCCACGGCCGGTAACCAGGACCACGGGCAGCAAATACAAAACTTTATACCTGTTTTTAGGAGCATGTTCATTTTTTACTTTTTATTTTCTGACTAATCTCTTTTATTTTATAGGGCGACCTTCCAAAAAATAAAATAATGGATTTTTTTTTCAAAAAGTTTTAAAAGCTGTGGAAAAAATGGAACTAGTACCCTTTTGGGAAATCAAAGAAAGGGATACTTAGTATTTTATACATGGACTTTATTCATACAATCTGGGCTAAATGTAAGGTACTTTTTCTTTTAAAGAGGGGCTTAAGAATTAATGGAAAGAATAATCTATTTGATTTTTTTATATATAAAGGACCTGAACTGAATAAAGAATTTTGGGGATTGACGAATGGTAAGATGGTAAGAAAGAACAAGCTATTCTTGACCGAATTTTATTTCTTCAATTTATAATTTTTATTGCAGGATGAGTTAAAAGGTTTACAAGTTTTTTATAAAATTTTAAAAATGTGTTTATTATTATTAGGTAAAAGACGAAGGTTTGGTATTTAAATGTGTGGTTTGTGTTGTGTCAGTGTGTGTTAGTATCAAAGAGGGTATACCCAAAATGTGTTTGTTTGAATGTTCTATGCTTGAAAAATTTTAGGTATAATTTACCTATATTGCGGTTTTCAATTTTAGATTAAATCAGTATAATTAATTATACAAAATACCTATTTTATTTTATTTTTCATTGTGCGTTTCAGGTATCTATTAAATAAATTTTATCAAGTTCATTACTATAAATAAATCACGAAGGTAAAGGTAGACAGTTCATTATTTTATTTAATCAGCAGAAAAGTAAACAATTGATATATAATATTAAAGATGCCATTCACCCAGGTATTGTTGTTAAAGTTAAATTGTGATATACGGTGTCTAATGAAAATAAGTTAAACAAAAACAAGGGTATATTTTATGACTGAGACATTGAAAAATAAATCAGGGTCAGAATTTTTTTATAAATCCAACTTCTTTTTTACTTTTAAGTCGAATATTATTATTATTAAGTAAATTTAAATATAGCCTACAATAATGATTACCATATGCATTTTGTAATCGGGTGTTTATTTGTTTATATGACTGAAAGTCATATGTTTTCCAAATAGGGGGACATGGAAGACGACTCTGAACACGTAGTTGAATGTCCGCCTATTTGATGGTGATATGTGTTATGTATATGATTATTTATTTTATTTATGACTAAAAGTCATAATATGTTTTCCGAGTAGGGGAACATGGTAGATGGCCCTGAGCATAGAGCTGAATGTTCGCCTACTCGATGGTGGTATGTATACCGTTATTTAAATGACTAAGAGTCATATATTGTGAGTATGGGGAGACATGGAAGATGACCTTCATATAGGGTTGAATGTCTGCCTATGCGAAATATTAAGAGTTTTATGCAAGTAGTATTTGAAGTTTATGTGACTTATGTGAAATATTAAGAGTTATATGCAAGTTGTATTTGAAGTTTATGTGACTTTATTGATGAACAAATAGGATGGTAAATATGGTAAATATTTGATGATGTGATTACGCTATATTTGGGTTTTAAATTGTTATGTAAATGTGTATAATTTTGTTTTTCCCCCTGATGAATTAGAGACCTACGTCTCACTGTCTCCAAAAGAGTAATACTTAGACACCAATAGAGATTTTATGTAAAAACCGGGTGAATGTTCATAGCCTGTCTACTTTTACTTAAACATCATAACATTATGTAGGGTTTCATTATTTTCATTTTCTTTTTCTAAACTGTATTTTTCCTTTTAACTGCCGGTAGTCTTTTTCTGTTTTTCATGTACCATTGGGAGACCACACAACCTGGATCGAGAGCCACAGACACACCAAAAACCCAAAGGCCAGTCGCCGCTTGCATCCACACAGCCAGCGTCATGCATCAGCCACGCACGGTCCACCATGTGTCGCCAGCCTGGTCTTCCCTCACTAAGACTGAACTGCTGCACAACGAGCCGTGATGACACTGGTACAATGTACATACCTAAGGAACTTGCAGCGCTGGTTGACCACAACTAGCCTCAGGATCAGCCCAGCAAAGTTCCCGTCACTCACGGCTCAGTCCACCCAAAGTCCGGATGGCCGCACTCTTCGGAGCAGGGAGACCCCTGCTGCACTGGGAGTCGGCAACAAAACTAGCCGATCCCACCCCCAGGACACAGGAACCGTGACTGCTGCATCTGAACAAGAAACGCATGACGACCAGCCTCAACGTGTGGCGCTTAGGATGTGTCGGGTTTTGTCGCTGTGTAGGCTATTCGATCAGTAACGTATTGGAACTCCCTAAAAATAGAACTTTGTAAAGACAGTGTGTAAATGTGAACCAGACTACCAGGACAGTAACCATTTTTATTCTCCATTTTTAAGCTAGTTTTCCCATTCCTCATTTCACCCAAATAAATACGGAGTGTACCGAGCCTGCGACCTCCAATTGTTTGTTTATTAATAATGTTTTTATGTTTGTTTATTGTATATTTTGTTTATCTCCGTTTTGTATATTTGTATTTTGTAAATATGTGATATTTTGTATATATGTATGGTGTAAATTTTTAAAGCTAGGGGCTAGCTTTTACAGGCGCGGGGGAAATGTCATATTTCCCCATATATTCGTCATTTTTCCAAATTTCCATACATTTTTATTATATTTTTTATTTAACATTTCGGAAACCACTCTACGTGCTGCGATTGCATATCGCTGGCCTCGCCTTTATTTTATGAACCCTGACCAGTTGTACTGTTTGTATAAACTGTTCTTGAGGGGTTCATATAAAAAGCGTACCAGCGAGATGCAAAGGAGGGCGTCGTGTCTCGACGGGGGAGGCGTCACTGTGGTGCCGCACGAACAGTACAATTAGCGCCAGCCCTTTAGGCTGACTGAGTACTCCGATAGAAGCTGTGTGCAGTGTTTTTCCTTTCTTTGTTTAAATATTGCATTTACTAATTTGTTTGGATAGTACCTATAGGTTAAGGGATAATACTTGTTTTGCTTTTTTTATTGCTCCGTCTCTATGTTCTGGATTGCTCAAAAGGATAGCTCGATCTGCTAGCCCAATTATAACGGATTTTTTTTGGGAGATATGGTGTTGTGATTTATAGTTTAGATAACGCCCAGACCATGTCGGTTTTGTATACCATTTCGTTTTTATAGTGTTTTTTTCGTGGTATAACGTCATGTCTAGAAAATTAATTAGGTTGTTGTTTTCACTTTCTATGGTGAATTTTAATTTTTCGTGGTAATTGTTAAAATATTCTAATACATAATCAGCTTGGTCTTTCGGGATTGCTGTGATACAGTCATCAACATATCTATAAAAGAACGGCACAGAAAATTTTAATTTTGGGATAACCACTTTCTAGGTCTTCTAGCACTAGTTGTGCTATTATACTAGAAATGGATGCGCCCATTGCCCATCCTTCAATTTGTTTATAGAACAGGTTTCCGTATTTGAAATATGTTGATGTTAATGTAAGTTCGACAGCTTCCAGGAAGTCATTCAGGGGTATGTCTGTGTACTTTTTTATTTCTGACCATTTCTTTTTTATTACATCAAGAGCCACCTTAATTGGTACATTCGTATATGGAGATACTACATCTAGGGATATTAAAATGTATTCATCAGGAATATGATTATTTTTTATTTTTTCTTTAAAAGTCCAGGAATCTTTTATATAATGTTCGTTTTTGTAAGCAACATTAGACAGAATATTTTTTAAGTATTTGGAAAGGTTGTTAAAAGGTGATTGAATGCATGACACTATAGGTCTTAATGGAATTCCCGTTTTATGTAATTTAGGGAGTCCGTATATTCTGGGGGGTAGGGAGTTTTGTATTGTAGGATCTTTTGCAGTTTTAGGTGAAATATAATCTTTATTTTCCCATTTGTCAATTAATTTGTTGTTCTTCTTTTGGTAAATATTAGTGGGGTCGCTTTTGAGTTCTTTGTATGTGTTTTTATCTTGAAGTAGGGTGTTCATCTTAGTGTTGTATTCAGTAGCATTCATAATCACAGTTTTATTAGATTTGTCAGGTTGTAGTACTTTAAGTTCGGGATTATCTTTTAAGAATTTTTTGGTCACAGTTATGTTTTTTTGCAAGTTGTGATTTTTATTTGATCTCTTGTTGTTAGATGTTGCATCATTCTTGGTTTTAAAATTGGTTAAAATATTGCAACACGGGGCCCTAATTTCATCTTTTGCAGTATTAGTCTTATTTTCTATAGCTACCTCAATATTATCAATTATATCGGGGATTGGCAGTGTTTTTTTCAGATTATTTAATGGCGCAGCGAAATTAGGTCCTAAACTAAGCACATCACTAACGTATTTTGGTACATCAACGTCAGTTAGATTAGCTATCCAGGTATCGGTGTTTATCGGTTCTTGATTGGAGAGAGGGGGTTTTTGCTTTGAAATTAGGCTTTTTATTTTTTTGCAATTTCTGTCTTTAATTTTAGTAAACGATTTTCCATATTTATTTTTTTCTTTGTTTAAAAAGTTTTGCCACAAATTGATGGGTATTACATTCTGGATTTTATTTTTTGAGATTTCTAATTCGCGTTCTATGTTTTTAATTCTACACACGGTATCAGTAATTAGCAACCCTAGAGTGCCATTATAGAATTTCCTTAAAATATTTTTAAATTTCTGTCCCTGGTTTACAGATTCAAAATTAATATTGTTGATATTTTTTATTAACAATTTGGGAGTGCGGTCTTCGGATCTACATCTCAACAAAAATATTCTTCGGTTTTTCTGGCTTGCAAGTTTGTAGTTTAAGTTGGAGAAATTTTTCATTTCAGTGACGACACCTTGTCCATATTGGTTTTCTAGATTTTGGTAAGAGAGCATTGTTTCATCCATGCCATATACATTGTTTACATTAGTAAGTTCTTGAACCATTGTGAATATATTTAGGTTAAAAATTCTTGGGATTGTGGTTCCAATTACTAACTGAAGTTGTTAGACAGTTATATATTTATTTGTGTAAATTTAGTATAGTACGTTTCGGTCATTTTATTTCACCTTTGTCAACTACATTGATATACGATGTCGGCACTAAAATGAAACAGTTACAAATAGATGACGTACGTACAAAACATTTATATTTAAAATTTACCCTAGAGACAGAAATTATCCTCCAGTATCAACCCTGATATCCTCGGTAACAAGGAACACATATGCATAACAGACACTTATTCAAAACGACACAGTTTATAACGTCACTGTTTAAAAGTTTAAAATATACTGATTTCTGTGTAGATTTATCATTAATAGCTAAGGGTGTTTTTTTGATGTGGATCATTTCATGCAGTTCGCGTTTTCGTTTATGAAGTTCTGTCTTTACAATTCTTGTTGTTGCAAAATCAAAATTATGGTTAAGAGTTTGTTCGTGTTTTTTGAGGGCGGTTACATTTTTTCGGTCATATTTGTGACCATTTAGTCTGTTGTGTAAATATTGTTGTGTAAATCTTTTACTAAACTTAAAGACAGAAATTGCAAAAAAATAAAAAGCCTAATTTCAAAGCAAAAACCCCCTCTCTCCAATCAAGAACCCATAAACACCGATTCCTGGATAGCTAATCTAACTGATGTTGATGTACCAAAATACGTTAGTGATGTGCTTAGTTTAGGACCTAATTTCGCTGCGCCATTAAATAATCTGAAAAAACACTGCCAATCCCCGATATAATTGCATAATTGCTAATATTGAGGTAGCTATAGAAAATAAGACTAATACTGCAAAAGATGAAATTAGGGCCCCGTGTTGCAACATTTTAACCAATTTTAAAACCAAGAATGATGCAACATCTAACAACAAGAGATGAAATAAAAATCACAACTAGCAAAAAAACATAACTATGACCAAACAATTCTTAAAAGATAATCCCGAACTTAAAGTACTACAACCTGACAAATCTAATAAAACTGTGATTATGAATGCTACTGAATACAACACTAAGATGAACACCCTACTTCAAGATAAAAACACATATAGTCTGCCCAGCGGTAATTGACACTCGAAAGGAATGAAAAATAAATCACTATGATGCCGTAGGGAATTTTTAAAAATTCGGAATACTAAAAAACTATGTAGTACGCGTACGCCTATAGTTTTTTAGCATTCCGAATTTTTAAAAGTTAACAACGGCGTCACAGGAATTTTTTGTCCTTTCGTTCCGAGTGTCAATTACCGCTGGGTTACAAAGAACTCAAAAGCGACCCCACTAATATTTACCAAAAGAAGAACAACAAATTAATTGACAAATGGGAAAATAAAGATTATATTTCACCTAAAACTGCAAAAGATCTTACAATACAAAACTCCCTACCCCCCAGAATATACGGACTCCCTAAATTACATAAAACGGGAATTCCATTAAGACCTATAGTGTCATGCATTCAATCACCTTTTAACAACCTTTCCAAATACTTAAAAAATATTCTGTCTAATGTTGCTTACAAAAACGAACATTATATAAAAGATTCCTGGACTTTTAAAGAAAAAATAAAAAATAATCATATTCCTGATGAATACATTTTAATATCCGTAGATGTAGTATCTCTATATACGAATGTACCAATTAAGGTGGCTCTTGATGTAATAAAAAAGAAATGGTCAGAAATAAAAAAGTACACAGACATACCACTGAATGACTTCCTGGAAGCTGTCGAACTTACATTAACAACAAAATATTTCAAATACGAGAACCTGTTCTATAAACAAATTGAAGGATGTGCAATGGGCGCATCCATTTCTAGTATAATAGCACAACTAGTGCTAGACGTCCTAGAAAGTGATGTTACCCCAAAATTAAAATTTTCAGTGCCGTACTTTTATAGATATGTTGATGACTGTATCACAGCAATCTCGAAAGACCAAGCTGATTATGTATTAGAACATTTTAACAATTACCACGAAAAATTAAAATTCACCATAGAAAGTGAAAACAACAACCAAATTAATTTTCTAGACATGACATTACACCACGAAAAAATCACTATAAAAACGAAATGGTATACAAAACCGACATGGTCTGGGCGTTATCTAACCTATAAATCACAACACCATATCTCTCAAAAAAAATCCGTTATAATTGGGCTAGCAGATCGAGCTAGCCTTTGAGCAATCCAGAATATAGAGACGGAGCAATAAAAAGAGCAAAACAAGTATTATCGCTTAACCTATATCCAAACAAATTAGTAAATGCAATATTTAAACAAAGACAGGAAAAACACTGCACACCAGGTAATAGCAACCATAGACAGGGCGAAACAAACAACAACAAACAGTTTTTATCTTTGCCTTATACTCCTACCCTTTCAGAGAACTTTCAAAAATTTTTCAAAAAGCATGATATAACTGTTAGCCACAAGGGATACAACTTATTAAAGAACAATTTTAGTAATCTTAAAAGTGACATCCCCACCAATAAAAAAAACTCCTATCGTATATGAAGTACCCTGTAAAGATTGCCAATCAGTGTATATAGGTCAAACCAGCCAATATTTACACAACAGACTAAATGGTCACAAATATGACCGGAAAAATGTAACCGCCCTCAAAAAACACGAACAAACTCTTAACCATAATTTTGATTTTGCAACAACAAGAATTGTAAAGACAGAACTTCATAAACGAAAACGCGAACTGCATGAAATGATCCACATCAAAAAAACACCCTTAGCTATGAATGGTAAATCTGATATCGCACCCGTTATAGAACACTGTCTTATTACAAAAATCTTAATTTTATAGTAGAGACATTTAAAGATTTGGGCGGTTCAGTTCTTGACACTGTAAGCACAATCTGAATAGTAGCCATGTTTCTTGGTGGAACTTGTTTAATTATTGGACGCCTTACTGAAAATTTAAATCAAATTGATATTTCAACCCCTAAAATTACCCTTGTTGGTATGTTGTGACACTTATCCTGACCAATGAGGCAATTTCAATCACACACTGACTCAATCACTTTTTCGTTCCTTTACTTACGTTGCCGCAGATTTGCTACATCTCAAGATGTTTCGACACACTGTCAAAATATATAATATGAAGTATGTTTGCGCTTTTCTTTATCTTTTTCATTTTATTCTGGGTGTCGTCTCCATCAGTTTTTGTTATGACACTTTTCCTGATTTCTCTCGAGATCCACTTGATCTGATTGAAATTGGTAGTTAGGTCCGATCGTAGGATTACAGGAAGGGTATTATAAATCCTATATTACATGGCTAAAGGTCATGTCAAATATTTTATAAAATAACTACCTGCCATAAGTGTGGTGGGATTTTTTGCCTTCTGGTTTCCGCCATCCAAAAAAACACTTTTTAAAAAGAAGTTGACATGATCTTTGATTTTGTAAATAGGGCTGTAAGAAGGTAATAAGATGAAGAGGAAGTGACCAATATACAAAGAATGTTTTAATACCAAAAGGGAACTGAAAAAAGTACAACATAAAATTCAAAGCAAAATGGCACTACCCATTGGCCTTCCAAAGGTTAAGTCCCATCTTATTTGCACTACTTCACTCAGCAAACAGACCCCGGTAGTAAAGTGCGTGGCTTTTTGGAATCTGATTTGCGTTTATAAGGTCCATTACGTCGTTTTTCTTCTTTGTAGGTATTTCGATTTTCCGTTCATATGCTGGGCTGAGCTGTATATTCTCGATAATTTTTTTAATTTTCTCTTCTTTTTGGCTGTCGTTACTTTTTCTTGTCTTTTTGGTAAATGCTACTTCGACTTTATGTCTTATTTCGCAATCGTAGGTTGTTTGCACATAAAAGCTTAACGGGATGTCCTTTTCGTAGGTACAAATTTTATATTGTGTAGTTTGCAGCTTGTCGCCAGTTGTCGTTTCGTCGAAGTTTGAACCCAGTTGGGTTTGCAATCTCTTCATGTCAATAAAATCAGTCTGGGTCATTTCTATTAACTCAAATGAAGGATTGCTAGGTTTTGCCTTCTTGATTATGTCGGTATACGTGGCAGGGGTATAGATCGGACATGTTTTAGTGTATCTTTTAACTGCCTTTTCGATAAGGGAATGCGCCGAATCCCCTTCGTTTTGTGTGTGGCCGCATATTAAAAATTTGTGATTGATTGTTACGATGTTAGGCAGTTTTTGCACCGCATACAAAAACATTGCACTGACAAATTTATTTTTGTTTTGGCCAGTGCAATTATCGGAATAAAACGTTATTTTGATATTATCCTCGCCAATCCGTTTCTGCGAAAGTTGACATAAATACTTGAATACGCAGGAGGCAATTTCAATTGCTCCTCGCCTTCCTTCCCCTTCATGCCAGAAGAAACAAGAGGTTTCTTGCGAAACGATGTTCGTGATCGTAAAGTTGTAGCAGTTAATTTTCGATTTGTAGTAGAAAACGGAGGTGTTACCCACTGGGCACGGTAATACCGACTGTAAGTCGAAGGTGCATACTACATTGCTTACATTCTGTTTCGCTTCCATTTTGTCAATTTCTTTGGAAATCCGGCTCAGTTCTTTTTCAACAAGATGTTTATCGTAGTTGTCTTCCATCTTATTACTCACTGTTGTAGCATTTTTGACTGATTCGCACAAAGTGCACTGATCTTTTTTCGGGGTGAATTGTGAAATATTGAAATCAGTGTAAAAAATTCTTTTGAATGAAGCCTCAGACACTGGGATCGCCCCCTTTACTTTTTCCTCAGTTTCACAATCTCTAAAAATTTGCGACAAACTTCGACTTCCATCTATATACTCTCTAGAGGTCTGAGCCCTCAGATAATGGCTTTCGGTCCTTGGTATTTTGTTTATGAATTCTTTTACTGCTTCTTTTCTATCTCTATCAAGTGTTTGGTGGTTATCGTGTTTTCCCCTTTTCTCGCCTTCTAAGAATCCCTTGTCATCTAGCTTCCGTTTTACTGTCCTCACCGTTCGGTCCGAAATACCAAGCGTGTTTACGAAAAATAACTTGCATACCCTTACTTCTGCGTGGTCAACACCGAAGAAAAACGCTGAGTTCCAAGTTCTCGGCTGGTCTTTTTTCGTAAAACGGTAGGAGGGCTTTAGAACTTTGGAGTTTCTGGCAATGAATTCTCGTTGACGTGTGAGGTCGCCTAATGCCCAATATTGATCAAACAGCTCCTTTCTTTTAGCATCTGGAATGACTGAGGCGCATTTCCACTTACACTTTTCGCTGCACGTAGGGCCTATTTTCTTTTCTGGCATAACTTTTTTGGTCTTCGGACTTAGGTATTCTTGACCAAGATTTCTTTTCATTTTTGAAATATCTTTTAGAACACCTTTCTTCCTTTTCTTGCCTCCTATCTTTAGAGGAGAGCTCTTAGTGTGGATGTCGCTTGCAGGATTCGACGAAAGAAATAGAAGGTTCCGCCTGGCTGATGGAGCTTCCAGTTCTGGCTGGTAATTTGGATCAAGAACGCTGTCATCACTGCTAAAATCATGCTCTTCTTCTTCAATGTCGCCTGGGTTGTTCTTCGTAGTTTCTTCTTCTTCCGGCTCTTCTGCTTTAGTTTCGTCCGGGATCGTCTGGATAGTCTCTTCTGCTTCAGCCTCTTTTGAAATATTCTTAGCCTCTTCAGATGTCGTCTCATTTGGGATATTATTTATAGGCTCTTCTGATTTTGTCTTGTTTGGGTAATTATCATTCTTTTCTGCGTCAATCTCTTCTGAGCTATTATTCACAGCCTCTTGTTCGGTATTATTTAGGTTACTCTGCCTAGCCTCTTTTCGTTCTGTCTCCTTTTGGATATTTTGCCCAGTCACATCATCTGCATCTGCAAAAAATAGTAGGTATTTTGTATTTATATTTATAACAAATAATAAAGAAAAAGGCTATAAAGAGTTTTGCTTCGTGCGACTCATTCGATTATGTTTTTAGCCGACTTCACAAAAGAAGGAGGTTATTAATTCGACTTGTATGTCATTTTTTTATGTATGTTCACGCATAATTCTTGAACGGGTTCGCCGATTTCGATGAATTGTTGTTTGCTTGGTAGGTTTGTTCTCCCAAATGGTCCCATTTTAAGTTTTTTTGCTAAGGGGAGTGGAAACCCCAAAAATTACGAAAAACTAAAAAAAAACTTTTGAAATGGACAATTTTTGCGTATGTACTTCGGAATGGCGCCACCGAATTCAACAATTTTGTCGATTCATTTAAAAAAAATTATATGCTTAATGTTTCGTGTTTTCTATTACCTTTGTTTGGCAAAGAGTCGTAATATTCTATGTATCCAGGTCCTTCATAATCATCTTTTGCTACCTCTTCACTTATAGGATTTGGCGGCGTTTGTGGGCGGTTAAGTATGCGATAATTGCCCATAATATTGTCTTGCTTTTGGAATATAAGACGTAAGCAAAGAGCCCCGCGCCCTGTTTCATCTGCCAGTCTATCTGCAATTAATTTATAATTTCTCATTACTGTGTAGGTAAAATAAAATAAACTAAAGTAATGCGAAAAACGGAAAATAATTTTTCAAATGAAACTATGATAGGCTCTCAAAAAAGTGCAATGATAATGCGATAAGTCACTTTATGTAAACGAACGTTTTGTAAACTTCTGGCTAATTGACATGGAAAAGTGTCGTAAGCTAAATTACGTTACTCGTTTTCAAAAGAATGGCCAAGAGTCAATATGCTAAACAGTCGTAAAATAAAATCTGACTCTTTTAAAGATTGAGAATTTCGCCAAACGCAGGTTAAATATTCTAAAACACTGTCATATAATATAATAGGTCACTCTTCAGTATTGAAAATTTGACTATCACTAAAGAAAGGGGTCACAATATTAGGTTATATATTATATATATATATGTCTATGGTACTTACCTCTGTCAGGAACAGCGCCACATTTTGTGTTGGGACGGTTTCACGACATGCTGGTGCGTAATCACTATCCGACGGTCAGTCGCAAACTAACTTAAGACACTCTTTCTGCGCAAGATGAGCTCAAAGGCGGCAAAATGCGAAGTGACATCAGCGCATCACGCGGGAACTATGCTAGTTAGGAATATGCCACTTTTACAGATCGGTAGATCTCAGTGAGAACAGTAATAATACGTTAAAAACCCACTTTTCAAAAATTTTGTGTTATGACACTGTTCTGTAACGGGTGCGATATAACGGGGCTAAATAAAATATATAATGACATATTTAATTAATATATATTTGTCAATTAAATATTGTATATATATTTAAGGGTAAGGGGTAACAACAATAACTAATTTTGGGTTTTAGTACTACTTTTATTTCTTTGTCAATAGAATTTATAAGATAACCGGAGCATAAAAAACTCTAACTTTACATTCTCTTTACCGTACATCTACACAGAAATCAGTATATTTTAAACTTTTAAACAGTGACGTTATAAACTGTGTCGTTTTGAATAAAAGTGTCTGTTATGCATATGTGTTCCTTGTTACCGAGGATATCAGGGCTGATACTGGAGGATAATTTCTGTCTCTAGGGTAAATTTTAAATATAAATGTTTTATACGTACGTCATCTATTTGTAACTGTTTCATTTTAGTGCCGACATCGTATATCAATGTACTTGACAAAGGTCAAATAAAATGACCGAAACGTACTATACTAAATTTACACAAATAAATATATAACTGTCTAACAACTTCAGTTAGTAATTGGAACCACAATCCCAAGGATTTTTAACCTAAATATATTCACAATGGTTCAAGAACTTACTAATGTAAACTATATATATATATATATATATATATATATATATATATATATATATATATATATATATATATATATATATATGTATATATATAAAAGAGAAGAAGAATATCGGCTATTCGGACTGTGGAAGTGTGTTCCTCTTTTGCATCAAAGTACGGGGAGTCCAAGAAAATGGACTACCCCGGGCAGGGTAGACTATGACAGCTGTTACGTCCTTGTTAGGACTCATTCAGACAGTCATAACCCAGTCGCACCGTGGCAAACGATGTTACTGCATCTTACATCCTTTTTGTAAAATACAAGCAGGAAATAACATACCATAACGCCACCTAGCGGGTGCTGGCTCTAATGCAAAAGCAGAACACACTGAAAAGGTAGAATATACAATCAAAGGGCGAACACAGCATCTCTGGTTTATGAGAAACGCATTTTTGTACTCTGCCCAACTTGTCCGCATGGTTTGCGCAGTACAAGGAGGGAGTCACGACGTCCTCACCAGAAGACGCGTCAACCCTTAACACAAGCCAAGTAAGAATAAAAGTAGAGGTTTATCTCGTCCGTATTATAAATAAAAGAGAAGAAGAATATCGGCTATTCGGACTGTGGAAGTGTGTTCCTCTTTTGCATCAAAGTACGAGGAGTCCAAGAAAATGGACTACCCCGGGCCGGGTAGACTATGACAGCTGTTTCGTCCTTGTTAGGACTCATTCAGACAGTCATAACCCAGTCGCACCGTGGCAAACGATGTTACTGCATCTTACATCCTTTTTGTAAAATACAAGCAGGAAATAACATACCATAACGCCACCTAGCGGGTGCTGGCTCTAATGCAAAAGCAGAACACACTGAAAAGGTAGAATATAAAATCAAAGGGCGAACACAGCATCTCTGGTTTATGAGAAACGCATTTTTGTACTCTGCCCAACTTGTCCGCATGGATTGCGCAGTACAAGGAGGGAGTCACGACGTCCTCACCAGAAGACGCGTCAACCCTTAACACAAGCCAAGTAAGAATAAAAGTAGAGGTTTATCTCGTCCGTATTATAAATAAAAGAGAAGAAGAATATCGGCTATTCGGACTGTGGAAGTGTGTTCCTCTTTTGCATCAAAGTACGGGGAGTCCAAGAAAATGGACTACCCCGGGCCGGGTAGACTATGACAGCTGTTTCGTCCTTGTTAGGACTCATTCAGACAGTCATAACCCAGTCGCACCGTGGCAAACGATGTTACTGCATCTTACATCCTTTTTGTAGAATACAAGCAGGAAATAACATACCATAACGCCACCTAGCGGGTGCTGGCTCTAATGCAAAAGCAGAACACACTGAAAAGCGGACAAGTTGGGCAGAGTACAAAAATGCGTTTCTCATATACCAGAGATGCTGTGTTCGCCCTTTGATTTTATATTCTACCTTTTCAGTGTGTTCTGCTTTTGCATTAGAGCCAGCACCCGCTAGGTGGCGTTATGGTATGTTATTTCCTGCTTGTATTTCACAAAAAGGGTGTAAGATGCAGTAACATCGTTTGCCACGGTGCGACTGGGTTATGACTGTCTGAATGAGTCCTAACAAGGACGAAACAGCTGTCATAGTCTACCCGGCCCGGGGTAGTCCATTTTCTTGGACTCCCCGTACTTTGATGCAAAAGAGAAACACACTTCCACAGTCCGAATAGCCGATATTCTTCTTCTCTTTTATTTATAATACGGACGAGATAAACCTCTACTGTTATTCTTACTTGGCTTGTGTTAAGGGTTGACGCGTCTTCTGGTGAGGACGTCGTGACTCCCTCCTTGTACTGCGCAAACCATGCGGACAAGTTGGGCAGAGTACAAAAATGCGTTTCTCATAAACCAGAGATGCTGTGTTCGCCCTTTGATTTTATATTCTACCTTTTCAGTGTGTTCTGCTTTTGCATTAGAGCCAGCACCCGCTAGGTGGCGTTATGGTGTGTTATTTCCTGCTTGTATTTTACAAAAAGGATGTAAGATGCAGTAACATCGTTTGCCACGGTGCGACTGGGTTATGACTGTCTGAATGAGTCCTAACAAGGACGAAACAGCTGTCATAGTCTACCCGGACTCCCCGTACTTTGATGCAAAAGAGGAACACACTTCCACAGTCCGAGTAGCCGATATTCTTCTTCTCTTTTATTTATAATACGGACGAGATAAACCTCTACTTTTATATTTATATATATATATATATATATATATATATATATATATATATATATATATATATATATATATATATGAAGAAATATCGATCCGGGGGTACATCCGTTCGTTTGTTAAATTCCCATTGGAATCCGGCAGACGTTTCACTTGGCATTATCAATGCTTACTTGTTGCTGTCAAGTCGTAAACTGATGAATCTTTGTCGTGACTCTCGATATTTATAGCCTGCGCCGGAGGTTGTAGCGGTTCTGGTTGGCTGGCGTTGGCTCCGCCCCCTCAGTCGTTGCTTCGTTGGCTGTTTGTTGTGATGTGGATGCGAGTTGATGCGCTTCGGCTTGCCGTTTTACTATTGTTTTCCATGTATTGGACAAATGCAGAGCGTCGTCCCTTTCGTTTAGATGACCGGTCTTTTCTATTTCGATGGCTTCTCGAATTATCCTAGTTTTGTAGTTTTCGACGTTTGCCAGTTGTCTGCAGCTATCAAAGTTGATTTTGTGTCCTGTCTGATGTTTATGTTGAAACAGGGCCGATGTAGTTTGTTTGTTTCTGATAGCCAGTTTGTGTTCTTCTAATCTGGCTGAAAATTCGTCTGTTGGTTTGTCCGACGTACATTTTATTGCAGGTACCGCATGCTACACTATACACACCTTGGTTTTCTAGTTTAATTTTCTGTTTTGGATTTTTTTATTGTTGTTCTTATGGTTTGATGTGGTTTATATATAGTGGATATATTATGCTTACGATGAATGCGACCAATCCTATCAGTAGTCCCTTTAATGTATGGCAATATGGTTTTTGGTCTGCTTCAGAGTCTTCTGTTGTTTCTGTCTTGGGTGCTGTTGCAGTTCTATTGCTTTTCTAATTGTGTTGTCTTTATATCCATTCTGTTTTAGAGCAGTGGTTATCTTTTCTAGCTCATGAGGTCTGTTGTTGTCGCTGGTGAGCCGGATGGATCTGGAGATCAGCGTGTTTGCTACTGCCTGTATTTGTGATGGGTGGTGATGTGATTCGGCATTCAGGTATCTATTGGTGTGAGTTGGTTTCCTGTATACCATGTGTTCTAGTCGTTCATGTTCATTTTTAAATACATGCACATCTAGGAAAGGAAGCCGATTGTTTTCTTCGAGCTCTAGTGTGAATTGGATTCGTGGGTGTATCGAATTTAGATGGTCTAAAAATTTCAGAAGTTTCTCTTTGCCAAAGGACCAAACAACAAAAGGCTATAAATATCGAGAGTCACGACAAAGATTCATCAGTCTACGACTTGACAGCAACGAGTAAGCCTTGATAATGCCAAGTGAGACCTTGGCGAAACATCTGCCAGATCCCAAAAGGAATTTAACAAACGAACGGATGTACTCCCGGATCGATCTTTCTTCACATTTCTCCACCCGTGAAAGTCTACGTTCAAATATATATATATATATATATATATATATATATATATATATATATATATATATATATATATATATATATATATATATATATATATATATATATATATATATATATATATATATATATATATATACACGGGGTCCCATATAAGAAAGCACACTACAGGGATCTCGTAAACCAGAAGATATACAAAGATGGTTAAATTAGAGAAAAGTTGCGCTTTGCTGAACCCTTCAAAGTCACGATTCGAAATCTAAAAAAATCCGATTACTTCCGAAGATATTCGGAAAAAAACCGCATTTTCCCGATTTCGTTTTTATTTTTTTCTGACTCTATTTAAAAAGATATGACAAAATAAATTTCACATTCTCATTGCCACTTTTTCTGCTCTACAAGCCGGCGTTCTTAGATTTTCAATACGACGTTTCCTTTCTTCGCAACCATCATCAGCTTCATTTTTTTAAATAGTCGAAAAAGTTTATTTTATTCCTAAAAAATTATAATTTTAATTCTAAATCCCACGACATATCGCTTCTTACATTTATCCGACGTTTCGGACGAAAAAATCATCATCAATATTATTTGATGATTATTACGAAGGAACGAAACGTCGGATCAAGAATCTAATTACGTTGTCATGTAGAGGAGAAAAAACTACATGGTAATGTAGATTTTATTTTGACCTGTCTTCTTTTGTGAAATCAAAAAAAAATTAATTGCCAAAATTTATGTTTAAAATTTCAAGAATTCGTAGATTTTTTTCTGATTCTACTGTAAGAGATAGATTAAAATAAATTTTACATTTTTATTGTCGTTTTACTCCTCTACAACATGACGTCATTCAATTTTTGATTCTACGTTTTGGCTTTCCTCGACCATTATCAACTTTTTTTTAAATAATCCGAAAATTTTATTTTAGCACAGTTAAATTGCCCTTGATATTCTGCATTCAAAGACGTATCACAAACGTGCAAGGAAGCAAGATGTTATCAAAAAACAAAATATTTTATTTTTCCGCTACAAAAATTCATTGAAACAATCTTATTTCATCATATTATGTCCAGAATAACAAGGGCAATTTAACTGAGCTAAAATAAAATTTTCGGATTATTTAAAAAAAAGTTGATAATGGTCGAGAAAAGCCAAAACGTAGAATCAAAAATTGAATGACGTCATGTTGTAGAGGAGAAAAACGACAATAAAAATGTAAAATTTATTTTAATCTATCTCTTACAGTAGAATCAGAAAAAAATCTACGAATTCTTGAAATTTTAAACATAAATTTTGGCAACTAATTTTTTTCTGATTTCACAAAGAAGACAGGTCAAAATAAAATCCACATTCACATGTAATTTTTTCTCCTCTACATGATAACGTAATTAGATTTTTGATCCGACGTTTCGTTCCTTCGTAATCATCATCAAATAATATTGATGATGATTTTTTCGTCCGAAACGTCGGATAAATGTAAGAAGCGATATGTCGTGAGATTTAGAATTAAAATTAGAATTTTTTAGGAATAAAACCAAATTTTTCGACTATTTAAAAAAATGAAGTTGATGATGGTTGCGAAGAAACGAAACGTCGTATTGAAAATCTAAGAACGCCGGCTTGTAGAGCAGAAAAAGTGGCAATGAGAATGTGAAATTTATTTTGTCATATCTTTTTAAATAGAGTCAGAAAAAAATAAAAACGAAATCGGGAAAATTGGGTTTTTCCTAAATATCTTCGGAAGTAATCGGATTTTCTTAGATTTCGAATCGTGACTTTGAAGGATTCAGCAAAGCGCAACTTTTCTCTAATTTAATCATTTTTGTATCTCTTCTGGTTTACGAGATCCCTGTAGTGTGCATTCTTATATGGGACACCGTGTATATATATATATATATATATATATATATATATATATATATATATATATATATATATATATATATATATATATATATATATACATATATTATCGGAATAAATGAAAATTTACTGTACAATGAAAGATATAACAATTGACAAAAGATTATAATAATTAATAATAAAGATATAAAACAACAAAGAATAATTTAACGAATGTTAAATAATGAACTGAACAATGATCTGGACAAGCGTTTACGGATACAATACGACTCGAATTACAAAATATATAAAAATAAAAATCATTGTTCTGTGATCTATTAATTCCACATATAAATACCTTTAAAAATTTACCCTTAAATCAGTTAACCCCGTTAAAATATATAAAACCTCTTACTACATATTCATTAAGTTCTCCCCCCGGCGCGACTCGCGAACGCTTCTTTAAAGGAAGGTATCGAAACTTCATCTCTTACACGAACTCGACTTACTTCGATCACGACTAGTTGAGGACCCTCGTTTTTGTATTTTCCTCGGTACCTAGACCCTTCTGAATGTTTCCTCTTAGGTCTGTCTCCAGTCGGCACCAGAGGCGAAATAACGCCGAATTTTATACGACACAAAAATTACAAAAATTGTTCTTTGTTTAATGGATGATTTATCCATCGTATACAGGTTAAAACACTATACTAATATACGCTAAGGCTCTTTAATACGTGATCGAAAAAAAATTCTTTACTGTCACTTTCTAAAGGTAAAAAAATCACATCCAAAAAGCCTATACATAAGTAGTTCGAATTTTCTAAATCTAGCAGTTACTTATATCCGTATTGTCATTCCGTCCTTTTCTATAAAGAAGAATATTGGTTATCTCGCGATAATTAATAAATCGACCAAACGTTTCTAGATACGTCCCTGTACTCCTCTGGTATATTCCTCTACCTAATCGAGAAACGGGGTTTTATTACCACGTTTCTATTTGCCGTAAACTGACCCTTTTTAGAATAGGAAAATATAAATACTGGTTCTCAGTTTCAATACTCGGTCTTAAGCCCCTTTTAATTTTTATTCTCTGTGATGACAAACACATGTGCAAGGTTCCTAAGAAATAGCTTTTAACTAATCTCCCCAAATGATTTTACAGCAAACCTTTTTTTCCCTTAATTTCATGGCTTTTGTTAAAATAATATGTTAACCTCAAAAGTTATCTAATATTTTAATATATATGTACACGTTTTGTCACATTATCCCCCCTTTAAGAACGAAGATTCTTATTCAAGAGAAAAGATGAACAATGAAATATCAACTTTGCAGATTTACAAATTCTCCATCCGGTTTTTAATACACATTTATTAAGCTTACAAGCCTGGTGGCTTGTCTCTTCCGGTGTACCTCTCAATTCGCCCGGTTGTACCATGTCCAACACTGTTCCTGGTTCCCCAAGCGTCCTCCCAAAATCTATGCCTTCATCTGGAATGAGGTGTGGCTCCCCGGTGTGGATGCTGATGTCCTCCATCTCAACTGGATCCTCCGACTTTTCCCAAAGTCCGGTCCTGGCCTCGATCTTGAAAAAGAAAATTGAAAATAACCACCATGTTTTCACCTCGTCAAACACAACTACAATTAACCAATACTCAAAACACAAGCACAATCTAAACACAACTATTTTTCCCACTAAGTTAACACAAATGAACTTCTACGAACTACAATCTACTAAAAATAGGGAACATCTACGGTATAACACTACACCTCCAGCATCTCTAGATGTCCGCTGTCTTTTGGATGACCCGACAGTACTTCGACTTTATGTGTAACCAAACCCTTCTCATTACCAAGTGGTCACTAAGTAGTCCTAATCTTAAACTACTAATAATACACTATTATAGTCTATATCGCACTACGATGAAATGCAAACTATATTGCAATAAGCAAAATTACACCATGTACAATGACTTTACTGATTGTTTACCATTTATAAACCAAATTTATGAAACCTTCTATACTTATTTATATTCTTTAAATAAATATCTAGCTCTCCAAAGAATAAAACTGAGTGTTAACAAAAAAAGAATTGGTATACTGAAAAGTATTGTGATCAGCTCTAAAATCAAAAATATTGAAATCAGTTTTCTCTTATTAAGCCTTCACTAAGCACTGAAACGATCAAAACTAGAAACTTTCTAAGACCAAGTTGTTTAGTGTAACTTCAAAACATTTAAAAAAACAATGTCTTTAAAGACAAAAACATTTAAACTGGACAAGTTTCCACCATAAAACTAAAAAAAAGACAAATAAAACTTAATGAAAGTAACCATTGTTCACAAAATTAACACTCTAGTGACACATGTAGATATCAGTAATGTAATTGTAACAAGTTATGATCCAACTTACTCTACTCTACTTAGAACATAGCGTTACTAACCAACGAACTACCAATAACAAAAACAAACTGTCAATAAAATAATAAAACTTACTAGTTTCTTTATTTGTACGGGTTATAACAGGCAAAAGAAACTCTGCATTTATCGCACTCTATAAATGAACATGCTTATCGACCAACATACCGATAATTAAATGTGACCATCGAACCAAATATTGATAAATGAACATCACTATCGACCAAACTATCGATAAATTAACTGACTAAAACCGTCATTTACCAAATTATCCACGAATTCAATCGTTTACTCGTTATTTCTCGCTACATTTAAAAGAATTCAAAATATTTTCTAATGTTTACTCAATTTTGACTTTACTCTGCTAAAGTCAAAAATAACCAAAAGTCCACAACTAGGATGTTTAAAAATTTACTTTTAAACATTACACGTTTATCTTACCTGTTTTAACTACTACACATGCATTAAGTAGTACCGTACACACTATAATTTATAACAATTTCTGCTGAAAACCATTAGCTACAATATAAAGCTACAAATGTACTACTTTTACTCTGCATAAGACCACTGATACTACATGAGACACTTAGATGTTCTTCAATCCATTTTTTTTCATCCTCTCAAAAAACTCATTCTTGCTATCCTCTCACCTCTACATACTCAAATTTCGTGTGGCTACAGAACTTACAAGATCTTAAAGGCTAGTGCTTTCCTAAACCAAATTTTCCTGACGTTTCGTCTCTCGAATATTTTCTACTGAAAATATTGTTTCTCTTTGCTGTATAGGTGTCTCGTCTGATAGTTTTCTCCAAAACTATTGTCTCACTTATAGACAACCAAATGTCTTGTAGTTTTCCCCACTACTTTTCCTCTATTTCAGTTACGTGTATTACTACGACAAATTTACACGTACAGATTGTATAGTTCCATCGAACTTTACCAATTTCCAACTGAAACCCTGTGCATTTTACCTCTCAATAGCTCTTCCGAACTACCTCACTTTTCACTGCAATCTTGCATTTTACGACACAATGAACGTCTTTCACCACGACGTTAAAAAACAACCTTGTAATTCTTCCGAATTTCATACATTACACTCCTGTTGGCACAAAGAAACTCGTAATTCCTCTCCTGAATTACATCCTCGCTACATGCGTGTTACAATGCACAAACATTCCTAATTCTTCTCGAACTACGCCCCTCGCTACACACGTGTTCCAATACTCAGACATTGGTAATTCCTCTCGAACTACGCACCTTTCGTAATTCCACGATTGAACTACCCACCTCGTAATTCCTCTATTGAACTACGCACCTCGGGAATGGGCTACTTACATATTTCAACAAAATATGTTCCACTGCTCACACACAGATCATCTTCCGCCCGTAAGATTTTTGGCTTACCTCAGGTACGCCAGGCACGTGGAGAGTCACTTACGGCGGTCTCCCATCAGATTTCGCTACGACTTACTCCAATTTATAAGGGGGGGGGGGGTTGAATAATCATGACAGGTATTGTAAATCCTAAGTTTGAGTCTAACTTTGTATGTACTGTCTTAATTACGGTTAATGGGTTAAATTGTCAAGTCATACATATGCAGACCTTCGAATGTGAAGGTCAGCAATCGAGCTATCTGGACGTCTCCACACGACTACAACCATGTGAATCGTACTTTCTATGATTCCACGCAGTCGAAACACTCTTGGGGGCCAGCCAAATAGTCTAAGACTGGTGAAGAAAAACAACTATTTCAAACCAAGTAGCTAGCTCTCAAACTTTTCCGGTCTATTGCAAAAACTGGGAAATCTCCTGGGTCTCCTCTAGTCTTTTTTGACTTTAAGAGTTCCCTGGGGATTTTGAATAGAGGGTAAGTCAAATTGAACCAGACTAGTATACTTCACTTGTACAGGACTAACGTCAATTTTCTGGCGATATGGGCCAGTGTACTCTCTTTCACTTGATCCCTTCACCCAAAACCATCGGCAACACCCATGCCTAATACTTTGTGAATTCACTTATATCAACCATTACACGTATACTGTAGAATACCGTGCCTTGCACCTCTACTACGAGCTCCTTTTAGCTCTAGTTAAGTACACCGCTTTCACCTCCGTGAAAGACGCTAGTTCAATAACATCGTCGCCGTGGTTGGCAACGCGGTAGTGTTGTCTGGATGGCCATTCCACGAGTCGAAGTCATATCCATATAAGTCCAACCAAAAATCAAAAGAAACTTCCTCCAAAACCATTTATGCCAAATCAACTTTTCTAAAAAACTCGGAACTAAATAATGGAGATAACCATATTTATAACACTGCAGAAACAAATAAAATTGTATACAAAAAAAACTCTACTACTGTAAGCATTCAATAAACAAAAACACTCGGTACAACACTACACTTCCTGCATCTCTAGATGCCCGCTGTCTTTTGGATGACTCGACAGTACTTCGACTTTATGTGTAACCAAATCCTTCTCATTACCAAGTGGTCACTAAGTAGTCCTAATCTTAAACTACTAATAATACACCATTATAGTCTATATTGCACTACGATGAAATGCAAACTATATTGCAATAAGCAAAATTACACCATGTACAATGACTTTACTGATTGTTTACCATTTATAAACCAAATTTATGAAACCTTCTATACTTATTTATATTCTTTAAATAAATATCTAGCTCTCCAAAGAATAAAACTGAGTGTTAACAAAAAAAGAATTGATATACTGAAAAGTATTGTGATCAGCTCTAAAATCAAAAATATTGAAATCAGTTTTCTCTTATTAAGCCTTCACTAAGCACTGAAACGATCAAAACTAGAAACTTTCTAAGACCAAGTTGTTTAGTGTAACTTCAAAACATTTAGAAAAACAATGTCTTTAAAGACAAAAACATTTAAACTGGACAAGTTTCCACCATAAAACTAAAAAAAAGACAAATAAAACTTAATGAAAGTAACCATTGTTCACAAAATTAACACTCTAGTGACACATGTAGATATCAGTAATGTAATTGTAACAAGTTATGATCCAACTTACTCTACTCTACTTAGAACATAGCGTTACTAACCAACGAACTACCAATAACAAAAACAAACTGTCAATAAAATAATATAACTTACTAGTTTCTTTATTTGTACGGGTTATAACAGGCAAAAGAAACTCTGCATTTATCGCACTCTATAAATGAACATGCTTATCGACCAACATACCGATAATTAAATGTGACCATCGAACCAAATATTGATAAATGAACATCACTATCGACCAAACTATCGATAAATTAACTGACTAAAACCGTCATTTACCAAATTAACCACGAATTCAATCGTTTACTCGTTATTTCTCGCTACATTTAAAAGAATTCAAAATATTTTCTAATGTTTACTCAATTTTCACTTTACTCTGCTAAAGTCAAAAATAACCAAAAGTCCACAACTAGGATGTTTAAAAATTTACTTTTAAACATTACACGTTTATCTTACCTGTTTTAACTACTACACATGCATTAAGTAGTACCGTACACACTATAATTTATAACAATTTCTGCTGAAAACCATTAGCTACAATATAAAGCTACAAATGTACTACTTTTACTCTGCATAAGACCACTGATACTACATGAGACACTTAGATGTTCTTCAATCCATTTTTTTTCATCCTCTCAAAAAACTCATTCTTGCTATCCTCTCACCTCTACATACTCAAATTTCGTGTGGCTACAGAACTTACAAGATCTTAAATGCTAGTGCTTTCCTAAACCAAATTTTCCTGACGTTTCGTCTCTCGAATATTTTCTACTGAAAATATTGTTTCTCTTTGCTGTATAGGTGTCTCGTCTGATAGTTTTCTCCAAAACTATTGTCTCACTTATAGACAACCAAATGTCTTGTAGTTTTCCCCACTACTTTTCCTCTATTTCAGTTACGTGTATTACTACGACAAATTTACACGTACAGATTGTATAGTTCCATCGAACTTTACCAATTTCCAACTGAAACCCTGTGCATTTTACCTCTCAATAGCTCTTCCGAACTACCTCACTTTTCACTGCAATCTTGCATTTTACGACACAATGAACGTCTTTCACCACGACGTTAAAAAACAACCTTGTAATTCTTCCGAATTTCATACATTACACTCCTGTTGGCACAAAAAAACTCGTAATTCCTCTCCTGAATTACATCCTCGCTACATGCGTGTTACAATGCACAAACATTCCTAATTCTTCTCGAACTACGCCCCTCGCTACACACGTGTTCCAATACTCAGACATTGGTAATTCCTCTCGAACTACGCACCTTTCGTAGTTCCACGATTGAACTACCCACCTCGTAATTCCTCTATTGAACTACGCACCTCGGGAATGGGCTACTTACATATTTCAACAAAATATGTTCCACTGCTCACACACAGATCATCTTCCGCCCGTAAGATTTTTGGCTTACCTCAGGTACGCCAGGCACGTGGAGAGTCACTTACGGCGGTCTCCCATCAGATTTCGCTACGACTTACTCCAATTTATAAGGGGGGGGGGGTGGAATAATCATGACAGGTATTGTAAATCCTAAGTTTGAGTCTAACTTTGTATGTACTGTCTTAATTACGGTTAATGGGTTAAATTGTCAAGTCATACATATGCAGACCTTCGAATGTGAAGGTCAGCAATCGAGCTATCTGGACGTCTCCACACGACTACAACCATGTGAATCGTACTTTCTATGATTCCACGCAGTCGAAACACTCTTGGGGGCCAGCCAAATAGTCTAAGACTGGTGAAGAAAAACAACTATTTCAAACCAAGTAGCTAGCTCTCAAACTTTTCCGGTCTATTGCAAAAACTGGGAAATCTCCTGGGTCTCCTCTAGTCTTTTTTGACTTTAAGAGTTCCCTGGGGATTTTGAATAGAGGGTAAGTCAAATTGAACCAGACTAGTATACTTCACTTGTACAGGACTAACGTCAATTTTCTGGCGATATGGGCCAGTGTACTCTCTTTCACTTGATCCCTTCACCCAAAACCATCGGCAACACCCATGCCTAATACTTTGTGAATTCAATTATATCAACCATTACACGTATACTGTAGAATACCGTGCCTTGCACCTCTACTACGAGCTCCTTTTAGCTCTAGTTAAGTACACCGCTTTCACCTCCGTGAAAGACGCTAGTTCAATAACATCGTCGCCGTGGTTGGCAACGCGGTAGTGTTGTCTGGATGGCCATTCCACGAGTCGAAGTCATATCCATATAAGTCCAACCAAAAATCAAAAGAAACTTCCTCCAAAACCATTTATGCCAAATCAACTTTTCTAAAAAACTCGGAACTAAATAATGGAGATAACCATATTTATAACACTGCAGAAACAAATAAAATTGTATACAAAAAAAACTCTACTACTGTAAGCATTCAATAAACAAAAACACTCGGTACAACACTACACTTCCTGCATCTCTAGATGCCCGCTGTCTTTTGGATGACTCGACAGTACTTCGACTTTATGTGTAACCAAATCCTTCTCATTACCAAGTGGTCACTAAGTAGTCCTAATCTTAAACTACTAATAATACACCATTATAGTCTATATTGCACTACGATGAAATGCAAACTATATTGCAATAAGCAAAATTACACCATGTACAATGACTTTACTGATTGTTTACCATTTATAAACCAAATTTATGAAACCTTCTATACTTATTTATATTCTTTAAATAAATATCTAGCTCTCCAAAGAATAAAACTGAGTGTTAACAAAAAAAGAATTGATATACTGAAAAGTATTGTGATCAGCTCTAAAATCAAAAATATTGAAATCAGTTTTCTCTTATTAAGCCTTCACTAAGCACTGAAACGATCAAAACTAGAAACTTTCTAAGACCAAGTTGTTTAGTGTAACTTCAAAACATTTAAAAAAACAATGTCTTTAAAGACAAAAACATTTAAACTGGACAAGTTTCCACCATAAAACTAAAAAAAAGACAAATAAAACTTAATGAAAGTAACCATTGTTCACAAAATTAACACTCTAGTGACACATGTAGATATCAGTAATGTAATTGTAACAAGTTATGATCCAACTTACTCTACTCTACTTAGAACATAGCGTTACTAACCAACGAACTACCAATAACAAAAACAAACTGTCAATAAAATAATATAACTTACTAGTTTCTTTATTTGTACGGGTTATAACAGGCAAAAGAAACTCTGCATTTATCGCACTCTATAAATGAACATGCTTATCGACCAACATACCGATAATTAAATGTGACCATCGAACCAAATATTGATAAATGAACATCACTATCGACCAAACTATCGATAAATTAACTGACTAAAACCGTCATTTACCAAATTATCCACGAATTCAATCGTTTACTCGTTATTTCTCGCTACATTTAAAAGAATTCAAAATATTTTCTAATGTTTACTCAATTTTCACTTTACTCTGCTAAAGTCAAAAATAACCAAAAGTCCACAACTAGGATGTTTAAAAATTTACTTTTAAACATTACACGTTTATCTTACCTGTTTTAACTACTACACATGCATTAAGTAGTACCGTACACACTATAATTTATAACAATTTCTGCTGAAAACCATTAGCTACAATATAAAGCTACAAATGTACTACTTTTACTCTGCATAAGACCACTGATACTACATGAGACACTTAGATGTTCTTCAATCCATTTTTTTTCATCCTCTCAAAAAACTCATTCTTGCTATCCTCTCACCTCTACATACTCAAATTTCGTGTGGCTACAGAACTTACAAGATCTTAAAGGCTAGTGCTTTCCTAAACCAAATTTTCCTGACGTTTCGTCTCTCGAATATTTTCTACTGAAAATATTGTTTCTCTTTGCTGTATAGGTGTCTCGTCTGATAGTTTTCTCCAAAACTATTGTCTCACTTATAGACAACCAAATGTCTTGTAGTTTTCCCCACTACTTTTCCTCTATTTCAGTTACGTGTATTAATACGACAAATTTACACGTACAGATTGTATAGTTCCATCGAACTTTACCAATTTCCAACTGAAACCCTGTGCATTTTACCTCTCAATAGCTCTTCCGAACTACCTCACTTTTCACTGCAATCTTGCATTTTACGACACAATGAACGTCTTTCACCACGACGTTAAAAAACAACCTTGTAATTCTTCCGAATTTCATACATTACACTCCTGTTGGCACAAAAAAACTCGTAATTCCTCTCCTGAATTACATCCTCGCTACATGCGTGTTACAATGCACAAACATTCCTAATTCTTCTCGAACTACGCCCCTCGCTACACACGTGTTCCAATACTCAGACATTGGTAATTCCTCTCGAACTACGCACCTTTCGTAATTCCACGATTGAACTACCCACCTCGTAATTCCTCTATTGAACTACGCACCTCGGGAATGGGCTACTTACATATTTCAACAAAATATGTTCCACTGCTCACACACAGATCATCTTCCGCCCGTAAGATTTTTGGCTTACCTCAGGTACGCCAGGCACGTGGAGAGTCACTTACGGCGGTCTCCCATCAGATTTCGCTACGACTTACTCCAATTTATAAGGGGGGGGGGGGGGTGGAATAATCATGACAGGTATTGTAAATCCTAAGTTTGAGTCTAACTTTGTATGTACTGTCTTAATTACGGTTAATGGGTTAAATTGTCAAGTCATACATATGCAGACCTTCGAATGTGAAGGTCAGCAATCGAGCTATCTGGACGTCTCCACACGACTACAACCATGTGAATCGTACTTTCTATGATTCCACGCAGTCGAAACACTCTTGGGGGCCAGCCAAATAGTCTAAGACTGGTGAAGAAAAACAACTATTTCAAACCAAGTAGCTAGCTCTCAAACTTTTCCGGTCTATTGCAAAAACTGGGAAATCTCCTGGGTCTCCTCTAGTCTTTTTTGACTTTAAGAGTTCCCTGGGGATTTTGAATAGAGGGTAAGTCAAATTGAACCAGACTAGTATACTTCACTTGTACAGGACTAACGTCAATTTTCTGGCGATATGGGCCAGTGTACTCTCTTTCACTTGATCCCTTCACCCAAAACCATCGGCAACACCCATGCCTAATACTTTGTGAATTCAATTATATCAACCATTACACGTATACTGTAGAATACCGTGCCTTGCACCTCTACTACGAGCTCCTTTTAGCTCTAGTTAAGTACACCGCTTTCACCTCCGTGAAAGACGCTAGTTCAATAACATCGTCGCCGTGGTTGGCAACGCGGTAGTGTTGTCTGGATGGCCATTCCACGAGTCGAAGTCATATCCATATAAGTCCAACCAAAAATCAAAAGAAACTTCCTCCAAAACCATTTATGCCAAATCAACTTTTCTAAAAAACTCGGAACTAAATAATGGAGATAACCATATTTATAACACTGCAGAAACAAATAAAATTGTATACAAAAAAAACTCTACTACTGTAAGCATTCAATAAACAAAAACACTCGGTACAACACTACACTTCCTGCATCTCTAGATGCCCGCTGTCTTTTGGATGACTCGACAGTACTTCGACTTTATGTGTAACCAAATCCTTCTCATTACCAAGTGGTCACTAAGTAGTCCTAATCTTAAACTACTAATAATACACCATTATAGTCTATATTGCACTACGATGAAATGCAAACTATATTGCAATAAGCAAAATTACACCATGTACAATGACTTTACTGATTGGTTACCATTTATAAACCAAATTTATGAAACCTTCTATACTTATTTATATTCTTTAAATAAATATCTAGCTCTCCAAAGAATAAAACTGGGTGTTAACAAAAAAAGAATTGATATACTGAAAAGTATTGTGATCAGCTCTAAAATCAAAAATATTGAAATCAGTTTTCTCTTATTAAGCCTTCACTAAGCACTGAAACGATCAAAATACAATGCAAATACAATGCGCATGTTAGGTACCTAATTAGTTTTTCTTTGTCCAACCCAAATGTTTTGAAGAGTATATTTCACGGGGCAGTTCGAGTATAATTCATGGTGAAGGGGCGCAATATTGTTGGTGGGCCGTCGACAAATTTTGTCTCTTTAACTGCCTAAAGCGCGCATGCCTGTTTCTCTATTCGTTTTTAATGAATTTATATCGACCATATAAACCTATGAAGGCCAATTTAAAATACGACCCAGCCCGGAGCAAGGTTGGATATCTTTCGCCGATGGCTTAGCTTGATTTTTTTTTTGGGAGTTTTCGCATGCGGGTTATAACAGGCAAAAGAAACTCTGCATTTATCGCACTCTATAAATGAACATGCTTATCGACCAACATACCGATAATTAAAGGTGACCATCGAACCAAATATTGATAAATGAACATCACTATCGACCAAACTATCGATAAATTAACTGACTAAAACCGTCATTTACCAAATTATCCACGAATTCAATCGTTTACTCGTTATTTCTCGCTACATTTAAAAGAATTCAAAATATTTTCTAATGTTTACTCAATTTTCACTTTACTCTGCTAAAGTCAAAAATAACCAAAAGTCCACAACTAGGATGTTTAAAAATTTACTTTTAAACATTACACGTTTATCTTACCTGTTTTAACTACTACACATGCATTAAGTAGTACCGTACACACTATAATTTATAACAATTTCTGCTGAAAACCATTAGCTACAATATAAAGCTACAAATGTACTACTTTTACTCTGCATAAGACCACTGATACTACATGAGACACTTAGATGTTCTTCAATCCATTTTTTTTCAGCCTCTCAAAAAACTCATTCTTGCTATCCTCTCACCTCTACATACTCAAATTTCGTGTGGCTACAGAACTTACAAGATCTTAAAGACTAGTGCTTTCCTAAACCAAATTTTCCTGACGTTTCGTCTCGAATATTTTCTACTGAAAATATTGTTTCTCTTTGCTGTATAGGTGTCTCGTCTGATAGTTTTCTCCAAAACTATTGTCTCACTTATAGACAACCAAATGTCTTGTAGTTTTCCCCACTACTTTTCCTCTATTTCAGTTACGTGTATTACTACGACAAATTTACACGTACAGATTGTATAGTTCCATCGAACTTTACCAATTTCCACCTGAAACCCTGTGCATTTTACCTCTCAATAGCTCTTCCGAACTACCTCACTTTTCACTGCAATCTTGCATTTTACGACACAATGAACGTCTTTCACCACGACGTTAAAAAAACAACCTTGTAATTCTTCCGAATTTCATACATTACACTCCTGTTGGCACAAAAAACTCGTAATTCCTCTCCTGAATTACATCCTCGCTACATGCGTGTTACAATGCACAAACATTCCTAATTCTTCTCGAACTACGCCCCTCGCTACACACGTGTTCCAATACTCAGACATTGGTAATTCCTCTCGAACTACGCACCTTTCGTAATTCCTCGATTGAACTACCCACCTCGTAATTCCTCTATTGAACTACGCACCTCGGGAATGGGCTACTTACATATTTCAACAAAATATGTTCCACTGCTCACACACAGATCATCTTCCGCCCGTAAGATTTTTAGCTTACCTCAGGTACGCCAGGCACGTGGAGAGTCACTTACGGCGGTCTCCCATCAGATTTCGCTACGACTTACTCCAATTTATAAGGGGGGGGGGGGGGGGTGGAATAATCATGACAGGTATTGTAAATCCTAAGTTTGAGTCTAACTTTGTATGTACTGTCTTAATTACGGTTAATGGGTTAAATTGTCAAGTCATACATATGCAGACCTTCGAATGTGAAGGTCAGCAATCGTGGTATCTGGACGTCTCCACACGACTACAACCATGTGAATCTTACTTTCTATGATTCCACGCAGTCGAAACACTCTTGGGGGCCAGCCAAATAGTCTAAGACTGGTGAAGAAAAACAACTATTTCAAACCAAGTAGCTAGTTCTCAAACTTTTCTGGTCTATTGCAAAAACTGGGAGGTCTCCTGGGTCTGCTCTAGTCTTTTTTGACTTTAAGAGTTCCCTGGGGATTTTGAATAGAGGGTAAGTCAAATTGAACCAGACTAGTATACTTCACTTGTACAGGACTGACGTCAATTTTCTGGCGATATGGGCCAGTGTACTCTCTTTCACTTGATCCCTTCGCCCAAAACCATCGGCAACACCCGTGCCTAATACTTTGTGAATTCACTTATATCAACCATTACACGTATACTGTAGAATACCGTGCCTTGCACCTCTACTACGAGCTCCTTTTAGCTCTAGTTAAGTACACCGCTTTCACCTCCGTGAAAGACGCTAGTTCAATAACATCGTCGCCGTGGTTGGCAACGCGTTAGTGTTGTCTGGATAGCCATTCCACGAGTCGAAGTCATATCCACATAAGTCCAACCAAAAATCAAAAGAAACTTCCTCCAAAACCATTTATGCCAAATCAACTTTTCTAAAAAACTCGGAACTAAATAATGGAGATAACCATATTTATAACACTGCAGAAACAAATAAAATTGTATACAAAAAAAACTCTACTACTGTAAGCATTCAATAAACAAAAACACTCGGTATAAAACATTATCAAAAGAAAACATATTCACACTTACTGATCAGAAAGCTAAACTTGATGATAAAAACAACAACCAAAAAAAATTCTTATCTTCCTGATATTTTAAACAAAAGGTTTTCCTTACTAGTTTTGCTTACTACTCTGTTGTCATCTTTACTCGTTCTCCAGACTATCTGTTAAATCTCCTGCTACAAAACTCATTAACTAAACAAAAGAAAACTACTTCACGGACTTCTCTTCTATCGATATACTTCATGTAACGCAATGGCTTAAGCACACTAGCTTTTATCCTACGTCATGTAACACCATGTCTTAAGCACACTAGCTTTTAGCCTACTTCACGTAACCTATTCGCTCAAGCACTCGATGCTTGTCGCGACACCAACATAATATGCGTCAAAATTGTACGCAAAACTAAACAATACACTTGTACACAAACCCGTAGCTTCTTATTTTATTGCACTATCTCTACCACGTAAAAGCTACTATTTATTACACCTAGCAGACTTTTGACGAATACAAAAAACATACCAACTTCTAACTTCCCTCGTGTACACTTCCCTGTATACCTTACTACTTTACATGCCCAAAATTTAACTGTCAGTCAAAACCAACATCAACAAAGATTTATAGTTTGGTACTACCTTCTACAATACGTTACAACAGAACGTTAAAACAAAACATCACACTTTACAAAAATTACCTGTATTACCTACGTCATTTTGACATTAAATGTTTAGCGTTTACCTCAGTAATCCAATATGTCGCTTTACTCTTTAGTTCTACCCCTTTACCTCATATGTAGGTAACCTCTTATTTCTTTAGCTTCAATTAAAATTCCGTGTGAATTTAAACACCTTTGTTCTTTTCTGTCATTTTGCAATAAACCATACATATGGTATTCTCTAAACTTGGATTACTTCTGACCTCGATTTATATGTACCTGAACAAACTTCTGCTAAACATATCGCTTTAATTATGTTCAAAGATCTAAAACATAAAAACATAATGGCCGTTCTGGATTAGGTGTTATTTATTCGTTTAAACACATTTAATTATTCAATTAAGAAACCGAACAGAAAAGAAAACATTATAACACCCCTTTATACCTTCTGTAGTCACATTTCCAGATAGGTACTATTATATTAAACCAAAACTTTATGTCAATAAAGTGCTAGACTGGTTTATGGCCTCCGTAGCCATCCCGAAATATTTTTACAATATCAAAATAAGCTTTCAAAGCTGTCTCTACCCATTATGGTCCCAAATAAACAGAAATCATATAAACGCAAATTGTCCCCATCTAGCACCCCATCTTCATAAACAACCCTTTTTGTGGTGCACGCGCTTAATATTTAATAGAAAAACAGGCTACATCTACCTAAATAAGCAAACCCCCTAACAAGTATCATAATACCATCATCTTCCACCAAAGTTCCTCTATAAAACATTTTAGAACCTTTTCTCTAAAACTTACCGTTTACAATTTGTCTTTTTTTTATGTGTACAACCAAACACTTTTGTAGGATTGTACATACCCATTCTCAAGTAAATGAAATAATCAGTTTTCATATTACGAATTAAAATAGCGCCACATCAACTGATTTAAAAAAAAATCTTATAATGCAAAAACGCAAATGAAAAAACGCAGTACACGGGAAATAAATTGAATTAATACCTGAAAGAAAATAATTAAGAATTATTTAAATTAACCAATGACACAAAAATAAAAATATCTCAATATCAATAATAAAATGGGCGCCTGAACACTATATTTACCTGAGTCTGCAACATGTTCGTGTTTGCAAATGATAAAGCATTCTACCTGATTATAAAATACATTATTTTACTGCACTTTAAATTACATTAAAGCGCCAAAAATTCGAACTGCCATCTTATAACGAACAATTTTTTTAAAAAACCAACCAAATCAGCAAGGTAAGTGTAAACTAAAACATGAATCTTAGAAAAATTCAATCACAAATATAATCTAAAACAAATTCTTTACTTTTATGGGCAAAACAAAAATATTCCTCTGGAACATGGCATCTTCTAAACTAACAATCTCTAGTGATAACAAAATTCATCGTCCCGTTCTCGTAGCTACCAGAAAAGTTGATAGTTTTCACAGCCACCAGATCAAGAGCTTCCAAAATGAGCTTTCAATTTACACGTATATATATATATATATATATATATATATATATATATATATATATATATATATATATATATATATATATATATATATATATATATATATATATATATATATATATATATACAGGGTGTCTGGAAAAGGTCTGTACAAAATGCCACCACGTATTCGTGAGACTAAAATAAGACGATTGAACCCAACTTACCTATATCCAAAAGTGTTTCGTTAGGGAGATACAGAGCCCCAAAGGGGTACTTAACGATTTACTTTTTTGACTCTAACTTATGAACCGACTTGTATGATTTAATGAAATTTTAATATTTTATGTTGGCCATAAAGACTCATAAAATCATACTACAGTAGATGTTTGACATCGTCAGGGAAGTCAGGAACGGACTTGCCCCCACACTCGTTGGGCCAAATTTTTGACAGGTATCATTTTACAGAGCTCAAAACTGATTTTTTAAATACTCTGGTTATTCCTCTTTAAAAAGGTACTCTACATTTGTTTCGATAAAATTAGCCGTTTTCGAAAAAATTAAGGTTTTGTATAACACGTTATTGAAATAATACTACAATACTACAATAAAACACCAGTCGTTTTTATTTCGTTAACAATGTGTTATTGACAGGTAAAAGTTAAATCATAAAAAGTACTTAAAACTGAATCTTTTTGATATTTCAGAAATCGCTTAAACAGAAAAAATGTTTAAAATGTGAAAGCTCTCCTCCTTCTTGTTTACTTGAGCAGATTTTCGAAGTGGGCGCCCTGTACCTCTATACATTTTCTTATCCGACGGATGTTTTGTTGTTGTACTTGAAACAACATTCCAGGATTGTCTAGAATTTCGTTGCAATGGTGTGTTATTCTTTCTATCAGGTTTTCCCTGGTGTGAACTGGCGTTGAATATACAAGCCTTTTTAAATTTCCCCACAAGAAGAAATCTAAAGGAGTCATGTCGAGCGACATCGGTGGCCATACAATAGGCCCACCTCGACCTATCCATCTATCACCAAAAGTATTTGATAAGTGCTGACGGACTAAATTGCTAAAATGGGGCAGTGCACCGTCGCGCATAAACCACATCTGATTTCTAATTTCTAAGGGCAACATTTTCTAATAAACCGTTTAAGTTTTGTTGCAAGAATTGCAAATAGATGGCACCATTTAATCTGTCTTCAATAAAGAACGGTCCAATGAGATGATTCCCAATAATCCCCGCCCATACGTTAACCATAAATCTTTGTTGATGCTTTGTATGTTCTATTCCATGGGATTTTCTTCATGCCAGATATGCAAATTATGGCAATTTATTACACCGTCTCGGGTGAAACCGGCTTCGTCCGTGAACAAAACAATACTAGTAAAATTTGGATTTTGCCTAAATCGTTGAGAAAACCAATTTGCGTAATTGACTCTTGCAGGATAATCAGCGGGAGACATGGCATGTACCTCTTGGACGTGATACGGATGTAGCAGTTGTTCTCGAAGGGTCTTATAAACAACCCACTTTGTCGCATGAACTTGAACCGACAACTTTCTTACACTATTAGAGGGATTTTCAGCAATCTCATCCAGAATTTCCTCCTCTAACTGAGAGTGTCTTGCTCTTCTTGGAGGCCCTTCTCCACCACGGCGCGGCAAAAAACTTCCTAAAATGGATTAGCAAAAGACTCGCTATTTTTAGCATTTTTTTTATTTCACTTGACTTTTTACCTGTTTCTCTTAAGCTACGATCCACCCTTTCAAAAGTTCTTCGGTGCGGTAAACGTCGATTTGGAACTGTACCAGAATAAATTCTTCTTGCCTCCACACAATTACCAAGTGCTTGTCCATAAATTAGATGCATGTCAGCATATTCGCTATAGGAATAATGCTCCATTACTTAATTCTTGTATAATCAGTCAGACAATTTTGAAAAGTGTTGTCAATAACACATTGTTAACGAAATAAAAGCGACTGGTGTTTTATTGTAGTATTCTGATAAAATTATTTCAATAACGAGTTATACAAAAACTTAATTTTTTCGAAAACGGCTAATTTTATCGAAACAAATGTAGGGTACCTTTTTCAAAGAACCCAACCAAAGTATTTAAAAAATCAGTTTTCAGCTCTGTAAAATTATACCTGTAAAAAATTTGGCCCAAAGAGTGTGGTGGCAAGTCCGTTCCTAACTTCCCTGATGATGTCAAACATCTACTGTAGTATGGTTTTATGAGTCTTTATGGCCAACATAAAATATTAAAATTTCATTAAATTATACAAGTCGGTTCAAAAGTTAGAGCCAAAAAAGTAAATCGTTAAGTACCCCTTTGGGGCTCTGTATCTCCCTAACGAAACCCTTTTGGATATAGGTAAGTTGGGTTAAATCGTCATATTTTAGTATCACGAATACGTGGTAGCATTTTGTACAGACCTTTTCCAGACACCCTATATATATATATATATATATATATATATATATATATATATATATATATATATATATATATATATATATATATACAGGGTGTTATGAAATTCACTGCATATATTTGAATGAGTGACTCCTGGGGTAGTCTACAGACATACCCAATACTTTTTTCCCCTCAAATCTCACTTTTTTTTATATTTTAAAAAATACCCTAAACCACCCCGTATCCGACGCTTCTAAAGAGTCTGACGTCATACCTTCAAATATTATGAAGAAAAACAAATGATCCAGCCAGGGTGTTGCCAAACTTAAATATTATCGTGAAATCTCATTTTATCAATTGTAGTGAAAACCGAAAATAATCAAATTTTTAATTCCACAGATATATTTTACCAAAAATGTCTATTTTAATTTAACAGCAATTTACTTATTATGGGAAAATATGCACTCCTGAAATTAGGTTGATATTGTAAGCAGAAAACAATATTCAATGATATACGCAGTGGCGTGCCGTGCCTTTAGAGCGGAGGGGGCACAATGATTTGGGGGCGCCTAATTATTTTCCTTTTATTGGAGAGTATGTGGTCATAGTAGGCAGTGAATCTCCAGGGGGCGCTGTAAATTACTGTCCTTTTATTAGGGAGTATGTGGTCCTAGTAGGCATCAGTGAATCTCCGGGGGCGCGAGGGCGCCGTTACGATGAGGGCGGGAGGGGCTCGTGCCCCCTTAGCCCCGTCGGCGGCACGCCACTGGTTATATAGTAACATAAACAATTATTATGAATTACCTGTTACGTTAATAATGCGATAAGAATTATTCCTACTAGCTTAAACTGTAGAAATTAAAACGTATCCCACTAATTTTAACACATTTACAGACGGTAGTCGCAAATATGGTTTCACATAATTTACTATAACACTAATTGAACACAATACTACACAGTATTATAAAATTTTAACCAAAATCTTTGATTACAGAAGGAAATTTGGTAAAAGAATATTTTATTTAAATACATAATAATATTATATATCTTTCAACGGTGAGATATTATGTAGCCGCCGAAGCCAAGCTGAAGGGTTGTTGACTCCATACAGCAGAGTAAGCGCCTATCTGATTAGTAAATGCAGTGGCCGGCAGATATCGATATCGTACGTCAGTTGCAGCTGTTTAATCCAAGCGGAAGATGTATTTTGAAGAGTTTAATAATATCGTGTGTACATTATTCTTGTGTTAAAGTTAAAGCTGTTAAATATTAACAAAAGTTAAAGCCATTTATTATTAACAAAATATCGTTCGCGCGTGTTTATTTTAAATTAGAAAAACACTAATTCCTTGGTAGTTAGTTAAAGTTATTTGTTGGTTTAAACAGCTGTTCTCTAGAGTGTTTTATTAAATTTGTGTTACAGGTAGTATTTTAACTTTGTGAAAGTGAGAATAATGTAGGAAAGTTACTAGGATTTCTTTATTTAAAGGTAATGTAATAAAAATATTAGTTCTTTAAACTTGTTACATAGAAATATTGGGTTCTAGAGCAATATACGACGAATTTCATAATATTTTTGGATTTTTTAAAAAGCTTACCTCAAAAGAAACACATTAATGCAAAAAAATTGTCGGATAAACCATATTTTACCAAAAGAAAATTGTTTATAGGTTGTAAAACTTCACTTAACTATGTTTATTTGCCCATGGGGTTTAATAACAACTATTTACCTCACAGTTTCTCATCAGATTACTATCAAATATAAAGTCTTTTTTCCCAAAAATATATTGAAGAGACGGAAATAAGTTTGTTTACATTTCATCGGTGTTAATAAAGTGCACAAAGGATTCGTTATCGTTTCGACCGGAGGTCTGACAAGCTATTAAAATTTGTATTTGTTGAAAATTCGAGGGGTCGTATATTGCTCAAGACCCGAAATATTGTTAAAAGACCTAGCAACACGGCACCTAGCTAACTGTTCTTTATATGGCCATGTGTTTTATTACCAGTGGCGTGCAGTGATTAAACAATTTTTTTTGAGGGGCGATACCTGGCTCATTATCGCGAAGCGCCATTTATGACTATTTTTCCCCAATCTGAATTGAAGTCAGGATTTACTGGTTTCAATATACGCAGTGAATTTCATAACACCCTGTATATATATACAGGGTGTTCCTTAATGATATGCGAATATTTAAGGGTGTGAATCTACATGAAAAATTAATGATAGTTTGCTTTATAAACTATGGTCCAAAAATCTTCCGTTACGAAAATACATGGTGTTAAAGTTTTAGGGAAAAAATGGAAATTAATTAATATTTTTGAAACAGCTTGAGATATTTCAGTGATATTTAGTACGTAGCAACAGTTAATAAAGGTGCATAATTTTCAATACAAAAATGACTTTTTGCTTCACCAGTGGCGTGCGTACGGGCACTGACTTCGATATTTTTGAAGAAGAAAATGGTACGCCAATGGTTCTTCGCCAAATAAAAATTATTTTTGAATTCACCGTTCAATTTTAAACATAAGAGCTCTCTTGAGTTGTTTTCCTACAATGCGCTATTTTTGAGTAAAAAAATTATTATTAATTTAATAGGAAAAATTAAACACATTACGGGTTGGCCTCTGCGTGTAATGAACAACAAGAACTGATAACATACAACATTAACATCACATTACAACTAACATGGAACGATTATTACAAAAATTGTTGAAAATGGTCCCCTTCACTTAATATGCATGCTTCCGCCTTCCTTCTCATGGAATTGCGCACTCTCACTACACTGAAATGTGCTGGTGCACCATCGTGCATGTACCACATATATGGTTTCTTATTGCTATCGGAACATCGTCAAGCAGCAAAGGCAGTTGTTCTTGAAGGAAATTGAGGTAAGATTGTCCGTCAAGTCGTTCTGGCAAGAAGAATGGGCCAATAAAGTGGTTACCAATAACTCCTGCCCATATGTTAACCGACAATTGGTGTTGGAAATTGCGAATGGCATTTCTTGAAAAATTAGCTTCATCCGTGAACAGAATGTGCGTTTCAAATTGCGGATTTTGTGCAATATTATGAAGATACCACTGACAGAAGGTCACACGCCTTGGAAAGTATCTGGGAAGTAATGCCGGTAGGTACTCTTATATAACAAAAAATTCGCTAAAATTCGCCAAACAATTTGATGGCAAATATTCAAGTTTCTAGCGATCTTCCTCGTACTCGTTTCGGGATGTTCTTCGACTTCGTGCATCACCGCTTCCTCAATTTCAGGTGTTCTCACATTTAGAGGTCTACCTTCAGATGTACCTCTTTGGACTCTACCAGTTTCGACAAGACGACGATGAATATTAGAAAAGGTTCGACTATCTGGCAAAGCACAATTGGGATATCTCTGGTGATAAATACGTCTGGCTTGCTCTCCATTACCGTCGGCGAGGCCATACACGTAATGCATTTCCACCATTTTGAATAATTCACGATTTTTAACAAGATTGTAAAAATAAAATAAAATAAATAATTCACAGCGAACAGACTCGAACGACAGAGACTTATTAGAAAATGTCAGATTTAAAAAGAAAGTGACATTCCGGGGCAACTAGATCGATTGCAAAATTGTATTCTTCAATAAAATTAGATTACTTTTCTCAGACAATACAACGGTTTTTATTTTTTTACTCAAAAACGGCGCATTGTAGGAAAACAACTCAAGAGAGCTCTTATGTTTCAAATTGAACGGTGAATTCAAAAATAATTTTTATTTGGCAAAAAACCATTGGCGTACCATTTTTTTCTTAAAAATATCGAAGTCAGTGCCCGTACGAACGCCACTGTTAAAGCTCAAAATTATTTTTGTATTGGAAAATATGCACCTCTATTAGCTGTCGCTACGTACTAAATATCACTGAAATATCTCGAGCGTTTTCGAAAATTTTAATTAATTTCCATTTTTTTCCTAAAACTTTAACACCCCGTATTTTCGTAACGGAACATTTTTCGACCAGTTTATGAAGCAAACTGTCATTAATTTTTCATGTAGATTCACACCTTTAAATATTCGCATATCATTAAGGAACACCCTGTATATATATATATATATATATATATATATATATATATATATATATATATATATATATATATATATATATATATATGTATATATATATACATATACATATATATATATATATATTAATTATATATATATATATATATATATATATATATATATATATATATATATATATATATATATATATATATATATATATATATATATTATATATATATATATATATATATATATATATATATATATATATATATATATATATATATATATATATATATATATATATATATATATATATATATATATATATATATACAGTGACCGGCAAAAAGTTCGCAACATATGGGAAAAATTTTTATTAGGAGAGTATCGGAAAAACTTTCCCAGGGGATCGGTTCTGCATGTCCGATAACCTAAAAATCGATTTTGACATACGTCACGTGACCACTGGTATAGCGGCAAATTAAAAAAAAAAATTGTTAATTTACAAAAAGTGAGGTTAGTTGACGAGATATCAAAAAAAGTTATTTGAAAAAATTGCTTAGAATTAAATTCTAGGTCTTTGTGCAAAATTTTAAGATTTTATTTAAAAAAATTCGAAAACTCAATTTTTTGTAAATATTTTTTTATCGATTTACAAATTTCCGGTTTTTTTTCGTTTAGATAGCTTGGCTAATGTAAAGCCCATGTATCTGGATGAAAATAAACGAATGTAGTAGTTTTTTCTACAATTGACAGGACAAAATTAAAAAAAAACAGGGTTTCGCCGGACGCTAGCTGTTGCAATGATTTGTATCTAGCAGCAGTGTCAAAATTTTAGAGACATTTCAATGAGATTACATTGAGAAAACCTTAATCGTCTTAAATATATCTGAAGTTCGACTTTTTGTAAAGTTAAGGGGAGTAAAATAGATAATAAACAAAAAATTACCTGTTTTATTTAATCGAAATTTCATAAACGAAAACCAATGTAAGAAAAACTTAAAAGTAGTCAAATTCTGTACTAACAACATAAAAAAATCATTGTTTTTCCTTGGGTGCACAAAATTCAAAAACTCAGCATGACCACCATTTCTCTCCATACATACTATTGTTCTCGAGCGCAACTCTCGATTAACATTTCGGAGCATTTTACGATTTATTTGCAATACACAATTTCTAATGACATTCTCTAAATTTTGTATATTCCTAAAGGGTCGATGTTTCTACACAGAGTTCTTTAGGTATCCCCACATAAAGAAATCTAACGGAGTCAGATCTGGTGATCTCGCAGGCCACGGATTTTCAGAAAACCGTCCTATCCACTGGTTTCCAAATTCTTGATCCAGCCATCTCTTCACCTCATTTGTGGAATGAATGCTAGCTCCGTCTTGTTGAAAGTATAAATTTCTTCTTTCGGCTAATGACAAATTGTCTAAAAAGTCAGATATCTCAGTTTGTAGAAATTCTAAATATCGTTCTGAATTTAAATTGTCTCTAAAGAAAAAAGGTCCCACTATTCTGAGGTTGAAAATTCCGCACCACACATTAACCTTAAAACTATATTGGTCTTTACTCTGAATTACAAAGTCTGGGTTTTCGGTGGCCCACCATCTACAGTTTTGTGAACTGACGGTTCCGTTAGAGGTAAATGTAGCTTCATCCGAGAAAAGAACGTTCTTTGGGAAATTAAAATCTTCCTCAATCATACCCTGGAACCAGGCACAAAAATCGAAGCGGGCGTCATAATCCCTATCTTTTAATACTTGTACAAATTTAGGTTTGTACGGATGAAATTTGTTTCTTTTTAATATCCTCCGCACAGATCTTTCGTGAATGTTAGTGATCTCCGATATTTGACTAACTGCTAATTGGGGTGTTTCTGTGATCGACAAACACACATCCAGAGAACCTTCGTCACCTGTTACCGGTTTTTCATGGGAAACTTTATACTGATTTTCTACCGATCCCGTTTCTTTAAATTTATTGACTAGACGAGATACTGTGGAATAATGGAGGGATTTATCGATTTTGACATACGTCACGTGACCACTGGTATAGCGTCAAATTAAAAAAAAAATTGTTAATTTACAAAAAGTGAGGTTAGTTGACGAGATATCAAAAAAAGTTATTTGAAAAAATTGCTTAGAATTAAATTCTAGGTCTTTGTGCAAAATTTTAAGATTTTATTTAAAAAAATTCGAAAACTCAATTTTTTGTAAATATTTTTTTATCGATTTACAAATTTCCGGTTTTTTTCATTTAGATAGCTTGGCTAATGTAAAGCCCATGTATCTGGATGAAAATAAACGAATGTAGTAGTTTTTTCTACAATTGACAGGACAAAATTAAAAAAAAACAGGGTTTCGCCGGACGCTAGCTGTTGCAATGATTTGTATCTAGCAGCAGTGTCAAAATTTTAGACATTTAAATGAGATTACATTGAGAAAACCTTAATCGTCTTAAATATATCTGAAGTTCGACTTTTTGTAAAGTTAAGGGGAGTAAAATAGATAATAAACAAAAAATTACCTGTTTATTTAATCGAAATTTCATAAACGAAAACCAATGTAAGAAAAACTTAAAAGTAGTCAAATTCTGTACTAACAACATAAAAAATCATTGTTTTTCCTTGGGTGCACAAAATTTAAAACTCAGCATGACCACCATTTCTCTCCATACATACTATTGTTCTCGAGCGCAACTCTCGATTAACATTTCGGAGCATTTTACGATTTATTTGCAATACACAATTTCTAATGACATTCTCTAAATTTTGTATATTCCTAAAGGGTCGATGTTTCTACACAGAGTTCTTTAGGTATCCCCACATAAAGAAATCTAACGGAGTCAGATCTGGTGATCTCGCAGGCCACGGATTTTCAGAAAACCGTCCTATCCACTGGTTTCCAAATTCTTGATCCAGCCATCTCTTCACCTCATTTGTGGAATGAATGCTAGCTCCGTCTTGTTGAAAGTATAAATTTCTTCTTTCGGCTAATGACAAATTGTCTAAAAAGTCAGATATCTCAGTTTGTAGAAATTCTAAATATCGTTCTGAATTTAAATTGTCTCTAAAGAAAAAAGGTCCCACTATTCTGAGGTTGAAAATTCCGCACCACACATTAACCTTAAAACTATATTGGTCTTTAAGTCTGGGTTTTCGGTGGCCCACCATCTACAGTTTTGTGAACTGACGGTTCCGTAAATGTAGCTTCATCCGAGAAAAGAACGTTCTTTGGGAAATTAAAATCTTCCTCAATCATACCCTGGAACCAGGCACAAAAATCGAAGCGGGCGTCATAATCCCTATCTTTTAATACTTGTACAAATTTAGGTTTGTACGGATGAAATTTGTTTCTTTTTAATATCCTCCGCACAGATCTTTCGTGAATGTTAGTGATCTCCGATATTTGACTAACTGCTAATTGGGGTGTTTCTGTGATCGACAAACACACATCCAGAGAACCTTCGTCACCTGTTACCGGTTTTTCATGGAAACTTTATACTGATTTTCTACCGATCCCGTTTCTTTAAATTTATTGACTAGACGAGATACTGTGGAATAATGGAGGGATTTATCGGGGTGCCTCTCATTAAAAATTGCTGCTGTTTCTCTATGGCTTTTGTAATTATCTCCAGAAATTAAAATAATTTCTATCTTTTCCTGAAGAAGTAGTGTGGGTGCCATTTTAAGGAATAAAATATTAATAAACTTATGTAAAATATCAAACTTAGTAAGATGCGAGACATAAACCAATGACATAGGTTGAAATCAAACAAATTATAATTTGTTTGACATTTTTCTGTTGTTTTTAACCTACTAGATTATTTGGTTGTTTTAATTTCAGAGCCTGCTTTGGTAGTTTTAAGTACAACTAAATAGACCTGGTTGTTAAATTTATGTGCGAAAAATCTTAATAAAATCTTGATACAGTCATTTCATTAGATTCAAACCATTGCAACAGCGAGCGTCCGGCGAACACCTATTTTTTCGATTTTGTCCTGTCAATTGTAGAATTGTAGATCTGACTCCGTTAGATTTTTTTATGTGGGGATACCTAAAGAACCCTGTGTACAAACATCGACCCTTTAGGAATATACAAAATTTAGAGAATGTCATTATAAATTGTGTATTGCAAATAAATCGTAAAATGCTCCGAAATGTTAATCGAGAGTTGCGCTCGAGAACAACAGTATGTATGGAGAGAAATGGTGGTCATACTGAGTTTTAAATTTTGTGCACCCAAGGAAAAACAATGATTTTTTGTGTTGTTAGTACAGAATTTGACTACTTTTAAGTTTTTCTTACATTGGTTTTCGTTTATAAAATTTCGATTAAATAAACAGGTAATTTTTTGTTTATTATCTATTTTAATCCCCTTAACTTTACAAAAAGTCGAACTTCAGATATATTTAAGACGATTAAGGTTTTCTCAATGTAATCTCATTGAAATGTCTCTAAAATTTTGACACTGCTGCTAGATACAAATCATTGCAACAGCTAGCGTCCGGCAAAACCCTGTTTTTTTTAATTTTGTCCTGTCAATTGTAGAAAAAACTACTACATTCGTTTATTTTCATCCAGATACATGGGCTTTACATTAGCCAAGCTATCTAAACGAAAAAAAACCGGAAATTTGTAAATCGATAAAAAAATATTTAAAAAAATTGAGTTTTCCAATTTTTTTAAATAAAATCTTAAAATTTTGCACAAGGACCTAGAATTTAATTCTAAGCAATTTTTTCAAATAACTTTTTTGATATCTCGTCAACTAACCTCACTTTTTGTAAATTAACAATTTTTTTTTTAATTTGACGCTATACCAGTGGTCACGTGACGTATGTCAAAATCGATTTTTAGGTTATCGGACATGCAGAACCGATCCCCTGGGAAAGTTTTTCCGATACTCTCCTAATAAAAATTTTTCCCATATGTTGCGAACTTTTTGCCGGTCACTGTATATATATATATATACATATATATATACATATATATATATATATATATATATATATATATATATATATATATATATATATATATATATTTTTTTTTTTTTTTTTGGTGTGTGTTTCTTGGGATTAGGTTCATTGTAAAAATATTTTTTATATTAAAAGTCCATTGATGTTTCGACCCTTTTCCGGGTCATTTTCAAAATATATATTTATTTTTTTTATTAATTCAGTTTGATAAAAGACCTAAAAATACATTATTAGTTAAAACAATTTACAACAACAGTACAATATGACAGTAAACATTAAAATCTGGACACATCTATAATTCTACGTTCTTAACAGTGAACATTTTTCTACAATAATTGCAAGATATTTTTATTATATGCACCTTGAAAACTTTAAGGTCTTTGAAGGATTAATCTGCTATTTCTTATCAGACATATTAAAACATACCAGAGTATTTTATGTGGAAAGAGAAAAAATAGTAACTTTTTTAAAAAAATGTGTAATCCTTTGATTTGATATTAAGAGGATATGGCAAATGCTGGTTAAGAGGAGATAATTTTTTAATTTGTTGTAATTAAATTAGCATATATGCGGCTAAGTCCTCCTATATCTGTTCTGTCGTTCACAGCATTTTTATCTTTTTTTATTTCTATCATTTCTTTGATGGATAATTTATAATAGTTATGATCTTTATTCAGAATTCTTGTTTGGTTATAACTAAATTCGTGTTTTGTCTCTCTTACATGCTTGCTCAGAGCTGTTGATGTGTTTTTTGTATATTTGTGTCCGTTAAGTCTGTTCTTTAGTAACTGAGATGTCATTCCAATATATTTTTTTGGGCAATTTGTGCATGGTACAGAGTATATCACATTAGATTGGTTCATAGTTGGTGTCAGACTTTTTAAGTTCGTGAAAAGAGAACCAAGTTTGTTTGTTGTTTTATGACAAGCCACTATGTTATGTTTTTTAAACTTTTTAGTTTTTCAGATAGTTCGTTTATATAGGGTAGTGATACATATTTGTTTGTTACTTCATCAGAGTTGTTTTTGGTACTGAATACGCTATTATAGAATTTGTGGGTACGTTTTTTTATCACTCTATTAATTTCTTTTTCTTTGAAACCATTTTGCAACAAAACAGTCCTAACTTTGTTTAAAATTTTGGGTCTTAGTTCAGGTGAGGTAAGCATAATGGCTCTGTCTGTCAAGCCAATAATGACACTTTGTTTTTGAGATTTTGAATGGTTGGAATGAACGTTCAAATATCTCCCTGACCAAGTTGGTTTAGTGTACCATTCTGTTATTATTTTGTTATTTTTTCTAATTAAGGTCATGTCCAAGAAGCTTATTCTATTGTCTATTTCTATTTCACTTGTGAATTGTAGTTTCTCATGGAATCTATTAAATTGGTAAAGTATTTCATTGGTTTTGTCACTTGGTAGAGCGATTAAACAGTCGTCCACAAATCTCTTAAAAAAAAGTATATCAAAATCCAAACTTTCAATGACTTTTTCCTCCAAATACTCCATGACAATCTGTGCTATGACAGAAGAGATTGGAGAACCCATGGCGCAACCATCTAATTGTTTGTAAAATTTGTCTTTGTATTGAAAGTAATTTGTATTAAGGGTTAAATTAATTGCTTCTATAAAGTTATTTTTTGTTAAAGTGGTATGTTGTTGTAATGAATTCCATTTTGCGTTTATGACTGTTTGGACAAGTTCCTTTGGTATGTTTGTGTATAAAGATATCACGTCTAGGGAAAGAAGCTTGTAATTTTCTGGTATTTCTACTGAATCAATAAACCTCTTAAACGAGAACGAGTCTTTGATAAAATGATTATTTTTTCCTGCTATATTGGATAAACAGTTTGCTAAATATTTGGACAAACCATATAGTGGTGACTGAATGCACGAAACTATTGGTCTAAGCGGTATGTTGGGTTTGTGGGTTTTGGGTAATCCATATATTTTTGGTGGTACCGCATTGTGTATGGTTAATTTTTTGGCTTCTGTGTCATTTATTTCTTTAGCATTAAGTATTTTTTTTATGAATGTGTTGTTGGTTTTTTGATATACATTTGTGGGATCGCTATTTATTTTTTTGTATGTGTTTTCATCATTTAATAACGTTTCTATTTTTGATTCGTATTCTGTGGTATTCATTATGACTGTTTTGTTGCTTTTATCGGATTTAAGTATTGCGATTTGAGGGTTATCTTTAATAAATTTTTTTGTTGAGGGTAATTTTTTTTTAATATTACTTTGTAGTTTATTGGTTTTTAATGTTTTATGTCTAATTTTAATTTTGTGGTTTGTGATTACATTTGTTATTTCAGCTCTTATTGTGTCTTTTTCGTCATTAGGTTTATCTTGTATTATAGATTCCACTGCAGTTATATACTCTGTAACTGGCAACTCATTTTCATTTGTTACGTCTAGTGCAAAACCGGGTCCCAAGGACAAAACTTCTGCGATTTCATTTGGTAAAGGGGTGTCAGAAATATTTTCAATCCATTTTGAAGTATTGATTTGTGGAGAATTATTGGGAAAATTCTTCTTTATTAGGTTATTTATTTTGTTTTGATGTCTTATTTTAATTTTATTATGTAAATTTTGATATTTATTGTTTTCCAATTCAAGAAACTTTTTAGCAATGTTATCTGGTAAATGATCTATTATGTCTCGTTCTTTTTGTTTAATCAGTTTGTTTAAATCGTTTATTTTAAGTGTTGTTTCTTTAATAGACAAATTTAAAATGTCTTTTTTTGTTTTTGAAATGATGTTATTAAATTTGTTTTCAAGGTACGTACCTGTAAAGTTTATATGATCCACATTTAGATTCAAAAAACATGGAAAAGCATCCAGATGCTTACATCGGATTAGGAAAATTCTTCGGTTTTTCTGTGTCGCTAATTTTGCAATCAGTCTTGAGTATTCCTTTAGCATCTCCAGTGTAAATTGCCCATATGTCCATCTTATTTCCTCGAAGAAGGTCATTATGTTAAAAAAATTTCTTCTATAGCGTTTTCCACCCTTGCCACTATGTAGATACTTTGTTATTTTTCTTGAACCATTTATAATATATTTTTTTTTGGTGTGTGTTTCTTGGGATTAGGTTCATTGTAAAAACATTTTTTATATTAAAAGTCCATTGACGTTTCGACCCTTTTCCGGGTCATTTTCAAAATATATATTTATTTTTTTTATTAATTCAGTTTGATAAAAGACCTAAAAATACATTATTAGTTAAAACAATTTACAACAACAGTACAATATGACAGTAAACATTAAAATCTGGACACATCTATAATTCTACGTTCTTAACAGTGAACATTTTTCTACAATAATTGCAAGATATTTTTATTATACGCACCTTGAAAACTTTAAGGTCTTTGAAGGATTAATCTGCTATTTCTTATCAGACATATTAAAACATACCAGAGTATTTTATGTGGAAAGAGAAAAAATAGTAACTTTTTTAAAAAAATGTGTAATCCTTTGATTTGATATTAAGAGGATATGGCAAATGCTGGTTAATAGGAGATAATTTTTTAATTTGTTGTAATTAAATTAGCATATATGCGGCTAAGTCCTCCTATATCTGTTCTGTCGTTCACAGCATTTTTATCTTTTTTTATTTCTATCATTTCTTTGATGGATAATTTATAATAGTTATGATCTTTATTCAGAATTCTTGTTTGGTTATAACTAAATTCGTGTTTTGTCTCTCTTACATGCTTGCTCAGAGCTGTTGATGTGTTTTTTGTATATTTGTGTCCGTTAAGTCTGTTCTTTAGTAACTGATATGTCATTCCAATATATTTTTTTGGGCAATTTGTGCATGGTACAGAGTATATCACATTAGATTGGTTCATAGTTGGTGTCGGACTTTTTAAGTTCGTGAAAAGAGAACCAAGTTTGTTTGTTGTTTTATGACAAGCCACTATGTTATGTTTTTTAAGACTACTTTTTAGTTTTTCAGATAGTTCGTTTATATAGGGTAGTGATACATATTTGTTTGCTACTTCATCAGAGTTGTTTTTGGTACTGAATACGCTATTATAGAATTTGTGGGTACGTTTTTTTATCACTCTATTAATTTCTTTTTCTTTGAAACCATTTTGCAACAAAACAGTCCTAACTTTGTTTAAAACTTTGGGTCTTAGTTCAGGTGAGGTAAGCATAATGGCTCTGTCTGTCAAGCCAATAATGACACTTTGTTTTTGAGATTTTGAATGGTTGGAATGAACGTTCAAATATCTCCCTGACCAAGTTGGTTTAGTGTACCATTCTGTTATTATTTTGTTATTTTTTCTAATTAAGGTCATGTCCAAGAAGCTTATTCTATTGTCTATTTCTATTTCACTTGTGAATTGTAGTTTCTTATGGAATCTATTAAATTGGTAAAGTATTTCATTGGTTTTGTCACTTGGTAGAGCGATTAAACAGTCGTCCACAAATCTCTTAAAAAAAAGTATATCAAGACATTTTAAATTTGTCTATTAAAGAAACAACACTTGTTGGCAATTTACACTGGAGATGCTAAAGGAATACTCAAGACTGATTGCAAAATTAGCGACACAGAAAAACCGAAGAATTTTCCTAATCCGATGTAAGCATCTGGATGCTATTCCATGTTTTTTGAATCTAAATGTGGATCATATAAACTTTACAGGTACGTACCTTGAAAACAAATTTAATAACATCATTTCAAAAACAAAAAAAAGACATTTTAAATTTGTCTATTAAAGAAACAACACTTAAAATAAACGATTTAAACAAACTGATTAAACAAAAAGAACGAGACATAATAGATCATTTACCAGATAACATTGCTAAAAAGTTTCTTGAATTGGAAAACAATAAATATCAAAATTTACATAATAAAATTAAAATAAGACATCAAAACAAAATAAATAACCTAATAAAGAAGAATTTTCCCAATAATTCTCCACAAATCAATACTTCAAAATGGATTGAAAATATTTCTGACACCCCTTTACCAAATGAAATCGCAGAAGTTTTGTCCTTGGGACCCGGTTTTGCACTAGACGTAACAAATGAAAATGAGTTGCCAGTTACAGAGTATATAACTGCAGTGGAATCTATAATACAAGATAAACCTAATGACGAAAAAGACACAATAAGAGCTGAAATAACAAATGTAATCACAAACCACAAAATTAAAATTAGACATAAAACATTAAAAACCAATAAACTACAAAGTAATATTAAAAAAAAATAAAAAAAAAATTACCCTCAACAAAAAAATTTATTAAAGATAACCCTCAAATCACAATACTTAAATCCGATAAAAGCAACAAAACAGTCATAATGAATACCACAGAATACGAATCAAAAATAGAAACGTTATTAAATGATGAAAACACATACAAAAAAATAAATAGCGATCCCACAAATGTATATCAAAAAACAAACAACACATTCATAAAAAAAATACTTAATGCTAAAGAAATAAATGACACAGAAGCCAAAAAATTAACCATACACAATGCGGTACCACCAAAAATATATGGATTACCCAAAACCCACAAACCCAACATACCGCTTAGACCAATAGTTTCGTGCATTCAGTCACCACTATATGGTTTGTCCAAATATTTAGCAAACTGTTTATCCAATATAGCAGGAAAAAATAATCATTTTATCAAAGACTCGTTCTCGTTTAAGAGGTTTATTGATTCAGTAGAAATACCAGAAAATTACAAGCTTCTTTCCCTAGACGTGATATCTTTATACACAAACATACCAAAGGAACTTGTCCAAACAGTCATAAACGCAAAATGGAATTCATTACAACAACATACCACTTTAGCAAAAAATAACTTTATAGAAGCAATTAATTTAACCCTTAATACAAATTACTTTCAATACAAAGACAAATTTTACAAACAATTAGATGGTTGCGCCATGGGTTCTCCAATCTCTTCTGTCATAGCACAGATTGTCATGGAGTATTTGGAGGAAAAAGTCATTGAAAGTTTGGATTTTGATATACTTTTTTTTAAGAGATTTGTGGACGACTGTTTAATCGCTCTACCAAGTGACAAAACCAATGAAATACTTTACCAATTTAATAGATTCCATAAGAAACTACAATTCACAAGTGAAATAGAAATAGACAATAGAATAAGCTTCTTGGACATGACCTTAATTAGAAAAAATAACAAAATAATAACAGAATGGTACACTAAACCAACTTGGTCAAGGAGATATTTGAACGTTCATTCCAACCATTCAAAATCTCAAAAACAAAGTGTCATTATTGGCTTGACAGACAGAGCCATTATGCTTACCTCACCTGAACTAAGACCCAAAATTTTAAACAAAGTTAGGACTGTTTTGTTGCAAAATGGTTTCAAAGAAAAAGAAATTAATAGAGTGATAAAAAAACGTACCCACAAATTCTATAATAGCGTATTCAGTACCAAAAACAACTCTGATGAAGTAGCAAACAAATATGTATCACTACCCTATATAAACGAACTATCTGAAAAACTAAAAAGTAGTCTTAAAAAACATAACACAGTGGCTTGTCATAAAACAACAAACAAACTTGGTTCTCTTTTCACGAACTTAAAAAGTCCGACACCAACTATGAACCAATCTAATGTGATATACTCTGTACCATGCACAAATTGCCCAAAAAAATATATTGGAATGACATCTCAGTTACTAAAGAACAGACTTAACGGACACAAATATACAAAAAACACATCAACAGCTCTGAGCAAGCATGTAAGAGAGACAAAACACGAATTTAGTTATAACCAAACAAGAATTCTGAATAAAGATCATAACTATTATAAATTATCCATCAAAGAAATGATAGAAATAAAAAAAGATAAAAATGCTGTGAACGACAGAACAGATATAGGAGGACTTAGCCGCATATATGCTAATTTAATTACAACAAATTAAAAAATTATCTCCTCTTAACCAGCATTTGCCATATCCTCTTAATATCAAATCAAAGGATTACACATTTTTTTAAAAAAGTTACTATTTTTTCTCTTTCCACATAAAATACTCTGGTATGTTTTAATATGTCTGATAAGAAATAGCAGATTAATCCTTCAAAGACCTTAAAGTTTTCAAGGTGCGTATAATAAAAATATCTTGCAATTATTGTAGAAAAATGTTCACTGTTAAGAACATAGAATTATAGATGTGTCCAGATTTTAATGTTTACTGTCATATTGTACTGTTGTTGTAAATTGTTTTAACTAATAATGTATTTTTAGATCTTTTATCAAACTGAATTAATAAAAAAAATAAATATATATTTTGAAAATGACCCGGAAAAGGGTCGAAACGTCAATGGACTTTTAATATAAAAAATGTTTTTACAATGAACCTAATCCCAAGAAACACACACCAAAAAAAAAATATTATAAATGGTTCAAGAAAAATAACAAAGTATATATATATATATATATATATATATATATATATATATATATATATATATATATATATATATATATATATATATATATATATATATATATATATATATATATATATATATATATATATATATATATATTCGTAGACAGGACAATGGTCAGCCCGCTATGCCTACAGGCCATTGGTCCACCCGGCATTTCTAATGAACCTTGAGGAGTATTTATTTCAGTAATCATTTTTCAAGTATATCTGACCCTTGAGGGGAAAGTAGAGGGGTAAGAAAATCGCAAAAATTAAGGTTTTATATGCGTACAATGTAATTTGCCCATGGGAATTTTAAGAGAAAAACTAACTTAAACTAACCAAAACTAATCAACGATGTATTATCGATTCTTAAAAAATACTAAAAAACAAAAACAAAAAAAAGAACCTGCTGCCGACACCGAGCCTGGGACCTCATAACTCACGAGCTGAGGCTCTACCACTGAGCCAGCCTTATCGCTGAAATTATTATGTTTGTTGTTGACCATGAACTATACTTTCCTAATGCTTGACAATTTGACAGAAATTAGTGATTAGTTGTGTGCCCTTTATCCGCAAGTCAAGTTCTCTCTTTTATATTGATATACAGTAAGCTCCAAGGTTTTAGGTTGACGAAATGTACACCCTGTACATTTTTCGGCACTTTTATAATGTATATCTATAGTTGTTACTGCTATCAAAATGTAATATAGGTGTCATATGCTCTTTTTGGGTCAAACTTAAAATGGTTAAATCAAAATTTTAAAGATACGGGGAAAAATCTAAGAATTGTCAATTTAAAATTTTCCCCTTATTTTCATATTTAAAAGAGATGCAGAAAATATTTCATTCAGAAGTTTCTCTCTTTATAATGATTTTTGAATAATCTGCCGTTTGCAGAATTAGTATACGTGGTCAGGTAAAAAAAATTATCAAATCCAACCTCATTTTTCCAAATGAAACAGTCTGTATATTTCAATCTAAAACACAGCATAGATGATACTAGTTTCCTTCTAGGCGGTTTATTTAAAATTATATATTTTAAATCCCTATGTAGGCCATGACACCAAAACTAATATCCTCGAATAAAAACTATTTTAGCTAGAAAAACATTACAAAATATATTTTAGGCGACAAAGAGTAGAATAAATAGTAATAAGAGTAAACCATTTCTAATTGGAACAAGAAAGTAAATAAAAACTATGGAAACTTTGAAGGAAACTAAAAAATTCAGATTAAGGGAACAAACAACGGGAATCATCGCAAATGTTCTAAAGTTCCTCCGTTATATTCAATGCACTCTTGACATAATTTTCGAAAGGATTTTAAGAATTCATGATGTGTAATGGCTTAATTCCTGAAAAGGACTCATGAATGCTTTGATCAAGTTGTTCTCGGGTTGAGATAATTTCTTTATAAATTTTATTTTCAAACACTTCCCAAATAAAAAATCTAGAGGAGTTAGATCCGGAGATCGTGGTGGCCGCACCTTATAGGTCCATGTGTTCCTATCTAACGGTTTCTAAAGTAAGTAAGTACTCTCCTATTCGAAGAGCGTTATGGGTAGCGGGCCATCTTGGTGAAAGCAAATCTCTATTATTTCATATAAAGGAACATCGTCAAGGATATCGAAAAGGTTTGATAGAAGTATGTCCAAATATTTATCTGCATTTAAATTTTCTTCAAAACAGCGATACACTAGCTAATTTTGAAATAAACAACAACTTGCATTTACATTTGTGGAGTTCCCATTTCTTTCATTATGTCGGTTACTCGACACAAATGTATGACCAAATAATTTTTTGAAAAAATAACGTTTCTATTTAGATTTAAACTAGTGACAAAATTCCAATATTCTCACAACATCATCAGAGTGCAAATATTGGAGAATAGTAACAACATAGGGAACATATTTATTGGATGTCAAAATTCTTTGCGCCTTAGATGTTGAAATTCCAGTTTTTTGACGGAGGTAGAGCTTTTTTCTAACATTTCAAAGTGAGTTTAGAGAATAAAATTAGGTTGTATGTTTAAGACCACAAGACAGAAGTGAAAACTTCTCCATGACGAGATTTGCTATTAATGCTATTATTCTTTAACAATCTAACAGACGCGAATCAAATTCAAGACGATAATAAAATCGATCTATAAAAAACAAATACCCTGTGTATTTGGTCAAATTTTAGTATCTGGCTTTTTTTTCGACTGATCATGAGCGTTGCATGGCGAAGTCTGACGGCTCAGTCTCTTTCAATACCCATACCCCAACCTGAATAGCTCTATCTTTCGAAAAGCTAGACATCAAGCGGCCATGAGAAAGTCCATAAGCCGAGATTTTGTTAATAAGAGCCTCATGCTTTTCCAAGAGGTCACCAGAGGACCGTTTGAGCCTGAAGCCATACTGTTTAATAGGGATAATTTTGTTGGGTTCAAGATATTTGAGAATCTCTATATTAATTTCCTTTTCCATTACCTTCGAAACGATAGATACCAGAAAGATTGGACGATAGTTGTTTGCCAAATTATTTTTCCCTTTTATTGGATCTGGTTGCACCCTAACACATTTTCATGCATTTGGAAATATACCTTTGCTGTACGAGATAAGCAAAATTGGTAGCTTTTTTCCCGGTGCATCAGTAAAGTTTCGTTCCGTGATAGCTATATTATACTCGTCACGTATGAGAGGTGGGGTGGAAAACTTCAAGAAGTGAAGTTTTTTCCGACTGATTTTGCAACGCCCAGAATAATTTTGAGCCGGAGGGCAAGATTTCGAACTTTTTGTTCTAATTTTTGTTTATCCTGGTCGATAATCAATTTGTATGAAGTTCTTGTACTTTTGGAAGCCTTCCGAGCTGTGTCAGAGTGGTCATTGCGATATTCGCAAAAAAAATGTTTCTTTTTGGAAACTGCTTGCTTCCATATGGACCGCACACCCTTGTTTAACTCTTACTGTTGAGATTTCTAAAATTAGATAAGGTTTTTAGCTCAGTTATTTGTGCTCCCTCAAATAGAAAGTATATTCCAGTATTTTTGCTAGGACTAAAAGTGGTAGTCTCTACTCTTTTAAGATGTCTTTTGTGCAAATAAGACATTCTTGTAATAAAAGAAAATCGACATGTCTTAGCATTTTTCAGTAAAACACTTCAAGAAATAATTAGGGCCTTGTTACAAGCTCCTTTGAAACCTGACTTTTCAGAATCCGTCCTTATCTAACCTGCTCACACCATAGATAACTAAGGGTTTGGAAAATAATGTATAGATTATGTTTTCAACCTTTTAGAGTGCTAGTTAAGAATTTTTTCTCAGCGAATCCCTACAACTTAGAAATAATTTTTGCGTAGAATTCCAGCCTTAAGCTTCTTTAGTTTATGTTAGGGATAGAGGGATAGTTTCTAGCCTTTAAAGTTGTCTTTCATCCAACTAAAAAAATACGATAAAAGAGAATCGATATGATTTTCAATTATAAAATAGTTCTCAAGATATGATTTATCTTAACATTTCAACGATTTTGAATCCTGATTCTGAAAAATCTGTCTTTATTTCACCTATTATATATATATATACACAAAATTTATATGCAGTGTTGATAGGGGAGTTTTTACCATTTTGACTCAACTGCCATCCTTTAGTCCTCGAGCCGCTAAAAAGTAAAAATGCAATGAATATGCTTCCTTTTCCTTATCCCTTCTCTTAGAAAATATGTTCTTAGCCAATCCCTACATATTACAAATAAGTAGCTCTTGTGCAAAACTCCAGATTGCCTAGCTTCGATGATTTATGTCGCTAATAACGAAAATAGTTTCTACCCTTTTGCGGAAATAAAAAAATGATGTAATGAAAGAGAATCCGTTATTTAGCATTTCTCACTGAAGAAATAGATTTCGTGATATGACTTTTTTCAATATTCAGGGGCTTGTTTCAACCACTCAAAATTCTTATTTCCTCATTCCTTATCTCATCTTTTCACCCTACAAACAATGGTGAGAGTTGAGAGAATCTTAGTCATAGCAGATCTCTACAACCCCTTTAAATCCAGATTTTGCAAAATCCCTCAAATATCAGTTTTCTAGCTTCAGTAATGGGGGTAGCTTTTTCTCTTTTAGGATACTTTTTGTGCACATAAGAAACTATTATATGATGTAAAAAAATTAAAGGAATTTGAAGTATCAGTTAAAAATAAACAATTCAAGATAGAATGCTGATAATATATTTGGAGAGGCTGTTTCAATCCCTACGAATCATAAGTTTGAAAAACCGTCCTCATCTTGTCTATTTGCCCTATGAAAAATGCATATGAAGCATGCTAGCTTTTAGCAACACTCTATTTGTACTGGTTAATAGGAGTTGCTCACTGTTTTTAAGTATGGTTTGTGTAAATGAAAAAATGTTGCATAATGTTAAAAATGTCTCTTTCTCTCTTTCTCTGGGCTATAGAATAAAGTTTAACGGAATAATTATTTTTTAAATATAGCTGCCCCTTGGACGGAGAATTAGTCTACCTTGTATTAATAAATTTTTTAAAACATAAAAGTTCTAAATTACTTGGAATACCTTCCTATTTGTTTACAAAATATTAATTATTATAACAAAACTTGTTAGTCCAAAAACTAATCACATATTGCTAACCAGTATAATTGTATGAGAATAAAACGCTTGTAGGTACTGAATTCAATATGCAATTAATACGAACAGATGTCGGTGACCTTGAAACTTTTGGACATAAATATCGGCAACACCGCCGGGCTAACCAAAATATGAATTACATATTTTTTTATACTGTTGGGGCGACCATGGTACCTTTAACGTATCTAGGGCGACTATGTTATGGTCCGCATATAAAACCTTAATTTTTGCGATTTTCTTACCCCTCTACTTTCCCCTCAAGGGTCAGATATACTTGAAAAATGATTACTGAAATAAATGCTCCTCAAGGTTCATTAGAAATGCCGGGTGGACCAAAGGCCTGTAGACATAGCGGGCTGACCATTGTCCTGTCTACGAATATATATATATATATATATATATATATATATATATATATATATATATATATATATATATATATATATATATATATATATATATATATATATATATATATATAGTAAACTTGATTGCTATCGACCGTACTGATAGAGATAAAAAGGTAAAATTTTATCGGGATTTGCGGTCTGTGGATAATGAAACTACTTTTTTCTTAAATACCCAATATTTCGCCAATGTTTATTGGCTTCTTCAGGGGCAAACTACAAAAATGTGAAAACAACAGACAATAAAATGAACAAATACATGTTACAAAAATTACTTACAGAACTAGAGTCAATCCTTAAAAAATAAAACTGCCATTGTCATGTCATAAATGATCAAAGTCAAACGGCATTACACACAACTGTTGCTACAAACTTACAGAAAACACTGAAAGACGAGTACAGACAAAGATTTATATTTTATTACTTACTACCTGTTTCAATTCCATCTTATCTTTTTCACAGCAGAACAAAAAACATAAAACTGCTGCTATATTGATACACCGAGTGTTTTATTTTTAGTTGCTAATGTTTAAAATATTGCACTAAATATTGCTTAACTGACTGGTGTCAGACTTGTAATTAATAGAATTTTTGTTTTTGTTTATGTGATACATTTCAAGGAATAAACGGCTTTTGTAGTTGTTTTCCTGAGTCAGAACTTTTATATTCCTGTAATCGAAATTATGACCTGTTTTTAAATGGTGATCAACCGTAGCACATCGGTTCTTTCCCAACCTACAATCACTTTTATGTTGTGAGACCCTCTGTTTTAGCCACTGTGACGTATGTCCTATGTAGCAACCCTGACAATTCAAACATGAGAGTTGATAGACAACGTTACTGTTGTATAATTGAGGTGTTTTGTCCTTTACTTTTGAAAATAGGTTATAGTTTTTTAACTGATTGTATTTTGCTATTTTAATGTGTGTGAAATCATTGAAAAGCGATATCACGGAATTTGTTAATTTGTCTATGTAAGGGAGTTTCTTATATTTTATTATTTGCGGGATTGGATCATCTGTCGGGCCATCGAAAGTATTGGAATTGTAAATAAGTTTTTTTTAAAAGGTGTCTGGGATAACCATTGTTGACAAAAATATCAAAGAGTATATTTAAATTCTTGTCCAGAAACCTCTCATCGCTAATATGCTTAATTCGATTTTTCATAGCAATTACGGTATTGTATTTTTGATTTTTTGGGTGATTTGAATAATAATTTATGAATCTACCCGATGCTGTAGGTTTTTGGTACCAATCCAATATTAATGTATTGTTATTATTGGTTCTGATTACTCTGGTGTCCAAAAACGGGACACTACATTCACTTTCCACCTCAATAGTGAACTGGATATGCGAATTAAACGAATTAAACAATTCCAAAGTGGTCTGGATTGCGTTGTTGGGTACCGAACAAATCAAATCGTCTACATACTTGTAAATAAAAGGCAAGTGAAAAGGTAAACGCGGAATAACAATGTCCAGTAGACGATCCAAAACAATCGTTGCCAAAATCGGGCTAATGGGGGATCCCATAGGTGTACCAAAAATTTGTCGGTAAAATTTATTATTAAAAGAAAAATAAGTGTTATTAAAAATAAAATTTATTAGGGAAATAAAGTTGTTTTTTGTCAGTGACGTGTAATTTTTAATTAGTTCCCACTCTTGTTGCAAGACGTCAACCACTAGCATTGAGGGTATGTTTGTAAACAAGGATGTTACATCCAGTGAGATCAAAACATAGTTCTCCGGCAGACTCAGATTGTTAACTTTGTTAACAAAAGTGAAAGTGTCCGCAATATTGTAGTCTGTCCGATTTTCAAATGCGTTCTTTTAAATTATTAGCTAGAAATTTAGATATATTGTATGTAGTTGAACTTATTGAACTGACAATAGGTCTTAAAGGCACATTTGGCTTGTGAATTTTGGGTAAACAATATAACTTAGGAAACGTTGAGTTATAAACAGTTAACGATTTCCACAGTTGATCCTCCATTTCGCCACCGCTCTTAACAGATTTTATAAGATCATTATAGGATTTCTGTATACAGGTGGTGGGGTCATTTTTTAGTTGAACGTAAGTTGTCGTATCCTGTAACATAACATCACACTTAGACCTGTATTCATTCCTGTCCATAGCAACAGTGCAACCACCCTTATCTGCTTGTAAGATATAAATTTCAGGATGTGCATCTAAGAACAACTTTGTTTTTTTTATATAGTATATTTAGAGTAGAAGGTTTTTCACATTTTGAGTTTTGTACAAAGTTAGTTATAATGTTAGTGGTCCTAGCCCTGAATAAATCCTGAGAATTCTCTGGTATATCAGCGATTATATTCTCTAAGTCCGCTAAAAACCTGTCGAGCCTTAGGTCTCCCGCCATACATGGTACCCCAAATTTAGGTCCCAGAGATAAAAAATCAGATATTTCTTGTGGAATGTCGACACTCGATAAGTTCTTAAACCATTTGCCATTATCAACAAATAATCGATTTTCTGTTGATTTATTCTGCTTTAGTTGATTAAATTTAATTATATTTTTTGGTTTTACTCTTTTAAATGTGTTGTTAAAAGTTTGTTTTAATCTAGTTTCAAAATTTTGTTGAATATTTAAGGGTAAAAAGTTTTGAAGTTCTAATTTCAATTTGTTAATGTCATTTTTATTCCTTGAAATATTATCACACGTTATCTTTATTTCTAATGATAAAGTTTTCCTACTTAAATTAAAAATAAAATTATCTGTTTTATTTGTCATACAAATACTGTTAACCGTTAGAAGCAAGTTATGTATGTTTTTCCTACTATCTTGGACGTGCTTAGGGAAGATATTTGATGTTCTGCAGCGTAATAAAAAGATTCTTCTGTTGATATTGTTCGCTAGCTTTAAATTTAATCCTGCCCATTGCTTTAACAACCCTGTAGTGTAAATGCCGTATGTTTGTGAAATTTCTTGATAAAAACCCATCATGTAAATAGTAAACTTGATTGCTATCGACCGTACTGATAGAGATAAAAAGGTAAAATTTTATCGGGATTTGCGGTCTGTGGATAATGAAACTACTTTTTTCTTAAATACCCACTATTTCGCCAATGTTTATTGGCTTCTTCAGGGGCAAACTACAAAAATGTAAAAACAACAGACAATAAAATGAACAAATACAGGTTACAAAAATTACTTACAGAACTAGAGTCAATCCTTAAAAAATAAAACTGCCATTGTCACGTCATAAATGATCAAAGTCAAACGGCATTACACACAACTGTTGCTACAAACTTACAGAAAATACTGAAAGACGAGTACAGACAAAGATATATATTTTATTATTTACTACCTGTTTCAATTCCATCTTATCTTTTTCACAGCAGAACAAAAAACATAAAACTGCTGCTATATTGATACAACGAGTGTTTTATTTTTAGTTGCTAATGTTTAAAATATTGCAGTAAATATTGCTTAACTGACTGATGTCAGACTTGTAATTAATAGAATTTTTGTTTTTGTTTATGTGATACATTTCAAGGAATAAACGGCTTTTGTAGTTGTTTTCCTGAGTCAGAACTTTTATATTCCTGTAATCGAAATTATGACCTGTTTTTAAATGGTGATCAACCGTAGCACATCGGTTCTTTCCCAACCTACAATCACTTTTATGTTATGAGACCCTCTGTTTTAGCCACTGTGACGTATGTCCTATGTAGCAACCCTGACAATTCAAACATGAGAGTTGATAGACAACGTTACTGTTGTATAATTGAGGTGTTTTGTCCTTTACTTTTGAAAATAGGTTATAGTTTTTTAACTGATTGTATTTTGCTATTTTAATGTGTGTGAAGTCATTGAAAAGCGATATCACGGAATTTGTTAATTTGTCTATGTAAGGGAGTTTCTTATATTTTATTATTTGCGGGATTGGATCATCTGTCGGGCCATCGAAAGTATTGGAATTGTAAATAAGTTTTTTTTAAAAGGTGTCTGGGATAACCATTGTTGACAAAAATATCAAAGAGTATATTTAAATTCTTGTCCAGAAACCTCTCATCGCTAATATGCTTAATTCGATTTTTCATAGCAATTACGGTATTGTATTTTTGATTTTTTGGGTGATTTGAATAATAATTTATGAATCTACCCGATGCTGTAGGTTTTTGGTACCAATCCAATATTAATGTATTGTTATTATTGGTTCTGATTACTCTGGTGTCCAAAAACGGGACACTACATTCACTTTCCACCTCAATAGTGAACTGGATATGCGAATTAAACGAATTAAACAATTCCAAAGTGGTCTGGATTGCGTTGTTGGGTACCGAACAAATCAAATCGTCTACATACTTGTAAATAAAAGGCAAGTGAAAAGGTAAACGCGGAATAACAATGTCCAGTAGACGATCCAAAACAATCGTTGCCAAAATCGGGCTAATGGGGGATCCCATAGGTGTACCAAAAATTTGTCGGTAAAATTTATTATTAAAAGAAAAATAAGTGTTATTAAAAATAAAATTTATTAGGGAAATGAAGTTGTTTTTTGTCAGTGACGTGTAATTTTTAATTAGTTCCCACTCTTGTTGCAAGACGTCAACCACTAGCATTGAGGGTATGTTTGTAAACAAGGATGTTACATCCAGTGAGATCAAAACATAGTTCTCCGGCAGACTCAGATTGTTAACTTTGTTAACAAAAGTGAAAATGTCCGCAATATTGTAGTCTGTCCGATTTTCAAATGCGTTCTTTTAAATTATTAGCTAGAAATTTAGATATATTGTATGTAGTTGAACTTATTGAACTGACAATAGGTCTTAAAGGCACATTTGGCTTGTGAATTTTGGGTAAACAATATAACTTAGGAAACGTTGAGTTATAAACAGTTAACGATTTGCACAGTTGATCCTCCATTTCGCCACCGCTCTTAACAGATTTTATAAGATCATTATAGGATTTCTGTATACAGGTGGTGGGGTCATTTTTTAGTTGAACGTAAGTTGTCGTATCCTGTAACATAACATCACACTTAGACCTGTATTCATTCCTGTCCATAGCAACAGTGCAACCACCCTTATCTGCTTGTAAGATATAAATGTCAGGATGTGCATTTAAGAACAACTTTGTTTTTTTATATAGTATATTTAGAGTAGAAGGTTTTTCACATTTTGAGTTTTGTACAAAGTTAGTTATAATGTTAGTGGTCCTAGCCCTGAATAAATCCTGAGAATTCTCTGGTATATCAGCGATTATATTCTCTAAGTCCGCTAAAAACCTGTCGAGCCTTAGGTCTCCCGCCATACATGGTACCCCAAATTTAGGTCCCAGAGATAAAAAATCAGATATTTCTTGTGGAATGTCGACTCTCGATAAGTTCTTAAACCATTTGCCATTATCAACAAATAATCGATTTTCTGTTGATTTATTCTGCTTTAGTTGATTAAATTTAATTATATTTTTTTGTTTTACTCTTTTAAATGTGTTGTTAAAAGTTTGTTTTAATCTAGTTTCAAAATTTTGTTGAATATTTAAGGGTAAAAAGTTTTGAAGTTCTAATTTCAATTTGTTAATGTCATTTTTATTCCTTGAAATATTATCACACGTTATCTTTATTTCTAATGATAAAGTTTTTCTACTTAAATTACACAAACATACGGCATTTACACTACAGGGTTGTTAAAGCAATGGGCAGGATTAAATTTAAAGCTAGCGAACAATATCAACAGAAGAATCTTTTTATTACGCTGCAGAACATCAAATATCTTCCCTAAGCACGTCCAAGATAGTAGGAAAAACATACATAACTTGCTTCTAACGGTTAACAGTATTTGTATGACAAATAAAACAGATAATTTTATTTTTAATTTAAGTAGGAAAACTTTATCATTAGAAATAAAGATAACGTGTGATAATATTTCAAGGAATAAAAATGACATTAACAAATTGAAATTAGAACTTCAAAACTTTTTACCCTTAAATATTCAACAAAATTTTGAAACTAGATTAAAACAAACTTTTAACAACACATTTAAAAGAGTAAAACAAAAAAATATAATTAAATTTAATCAACTAAAGCAGAATAAATCAACAGAAAATCGATTATTTATTGATAATGGCAAATGGTTTAAGAACTTATCGAGTGTCGACATTCCACAAGAAATATCTGATTTTTTATCTCTGGGACCTAAATTTGGGGTACCATGTATGGCGGGAGACCTAAGGCTCGACAGGTTTTTAGCGGACTTAGAGAATATAATCGCTGATATACCAGAGAATTCTCAGGATTTATTCAGGGCTAGGACCACTAACATTATAACTAACTTTGTACAAAACTCAAAATGTGAAAAACCTTCTACTCTAAATATACTATATAAAAAAACAAAGTTGTTCTTAGATGCACATCCTGAAATTTATATCTTACAAGCAGATAAGGGTGGTTGCACTGTTGCTATGGACAGGAATGAATACAGGTCTAAGTGTGATGTTATGTTACAGGATACGACAACTTACGTTCAACTAAAAAATGACCCCACCACCTGTATACAGAAATCCTATAATGATCTTATAAAATCTGTTAAGAGCGGTGGCGAAATGGAGGATCAACTGTGCAAATCGTTAACTGTTTATAACTCAACGTTTCCTAAGTTATATTGTTTACCCAAAATTCACAAGCCAAATGTGCCTTTAAGACCTATTGTCAGTTCAATAAGTTCAACTACATACAATATATCTAAATTTCTAGCTAATATTTTAAAGAACGCATTTGAAAATCGGACAGACTACAATATTGCGGACACTTTCACTTTTGTTAACAAAGTTAACAATCTGAGTCTGCCGGAGAACTATGTTTTGATCTCACTGGATGTAACATCCTTGTTTACAAACATACCCTCAATGCTAGTGGTTGACGTCTTGCAACAAGAGTGGGAACTAATTAAAAATTACACGTCACTGACAAAAAACAACTTTATTTCCCTAATAAATTTTATTTTTAATAACACTTATTTTTCTTTGAATAATAAATTTTACCGACAAATTTTTGGTACACCTATGGGATCCCCCATTAGCCCGATTTTGGCAACGATTGTTTTGGATCGTCTACTGGACATTGTTATTCCGCGTTTACCTTTTCACATGCCTTTTATTTACAAGTATGTAGACGATTTGATTTGTTCGGTACCCAACAACGCAATCCAGACCACTTTGGAATTGTTTAATTCGTTTAATTCGCATATCCAGTTCACTATTGAGGTGGAAAGTGAATGTAGTGTCCCGTTTTTGGACACCAGAGTAATCAGAACCAATAATAACAATACATTAATATTGGATTGGTAGGTACCAAAAACCTACAGCATCGGGTAGAGTCATAAATTATTATTCAAATCACCCAAAAAATCAAAAATACAATACCGTAATTGCTATGAAAAATTGAATTAAGCATATTAGCGATGAGAGGTTTCTGGACAAGAATTTAAATATACTCTTTGATATTTTTGTCAACAATGGTTATCCCAGACACCTTTTAAAAAAACTTATTTACAATTCCAATACTTTCGATGGCCCGACAGATGATCCAATCCCGCAAATAATAAAATATAAGAAACTCCCTTACATAGACAAATTAACAAATTCCGTGATATCGCTTTTCAATGATTTCACACACATTAAAATAGCAAAATACAATCAGTTAAAAAACTATAACCTATTTTCAAAAGTAAAGGACAAAACACCTCAATTATACAACAGTAACGTTGTCTATCAACTCTCATGTTTGAATTGTCAGGGTTGCTACATAGGACATACGTCACAGTGGCTAAAACAGAGGGTCTCACAACATAAAAGTGATTGTAGGTTGGGAAAGAACCGATGTGCTACGGTTGATCACCATTTAAAAACAGGTCATAATTTCGATTACAGGAATATAAAAGTTCTGACTCAGGAAAACAACTACAAAAGCCGTTTATTCCTTGAAATGTATCACATAAACAAAACCAAAAATTCTATTAATTACAAGTCTGACACCAGTCAGTTAAGCAATATTTACTGCAATATTTTAAACATTAGCAACTAAAAATAAAACACTCGGTGTATCAATATAGCAGCAGTTTTATGTTTTCTGTTCTGCTGTGAAAAAGATAAGATGGAATTGAAACAGGTAGTAAATAATAAAATATATATCTTTGTCTGTACTCGTCTTTCAGTGTTTTCTGTAAGTTTGTAGCAACAGTTGTGTGTAATGCCGTTTGACTTTGATCATTTATGACGTGACAATGGCAGTTTTATTTTTTAAGGATTGACTCTAGTTCTGTAAGTAATTTTTGTAACATGTATTTGTTCATTTTATTGTCTGTTGTTTTTACATTTTTGTAGTTTGCCCCTGAAGAAGCCAATAAACATTGGCGAAATATTGAGTATTTAAGAAAAAAGTAGTTTCATTATCCACAGACCGCAAATCCCGATAAAATTTTACCTTTTTATCTATATATATATATATATATATATATATATATATATATATATATATATATATATATATATATATATATATATATATATATATATATATATATTGTCACAACGGGGGTTGTTGCGACTGAGACTAAGTAATAGTCTCTGGGATCGTGTGGAGGGAATGAAGTTAAAACAGGTTATAAAAAATATAACATTTAATAATTAATCGACAATAATAGCAATAAAATAAAGTTTGGCATTAAATAAATGAAATGAGGCACTTACTTATACACCTCCCTTACATCTTCTCTATAAGGGCGGCTCTTCTCCCGACCAACGGGCACATGTTTTATCTCGACATCTTAAGAACGACTACTTATCACTCTATTATGCAGTTATCGACAATCGGTGCATTGCTAGGTCAGCATACCTTGACTTACTCAATAAAGTTAAACAAAACCAAGCTGACCTTCAATGTCGTCACCAAGTCCACCGAATAATAAATTGTCTATTCATCGTTATTGTCAAAATAATCTTGATATAAATGAAGTGTGATTTTAAAAATAATTAATAAAATAATCCATGGTAACATAACTATGACATATGCCCCTCGTTCGCGAAAGCTGGACCCACAGCTTTACAAAATTTTCATCTTAATGCAATACAAAACTGTTGGTCAAGCCGCCAGAAGTTAATTAAATTTACAAAAACAAAATACGATTTTTAATAAAACTTATAAGTTGATGAGAAATTGTGAAAATTTGTATCTAGTATTGATCAAAACAAAAAAATCTTGAAGAGCCGTATAGCATAATAATTAAAATTCGCGTAAAATATTAATTTAATACTTATTAAAAGCTTAGAAACAAATTATTTCTTCTTTTTATTTTACTTCATTTACTGACTTAAGTAAACTTTATAACTATAAAACTTTTCTAAAATATTGAATTGATAGCCACATTTAATGCCATATAGAAGGCTCAATCTTATCAACTTATAAAATATTACTTTTTTATACTAAATAGACGAAAAATATAAAATAAAATAAAACTTGTTGATACTCATAAACTCATAACATTTCTTTTAAATATTTACATAACAAAACCTCAAAAAGTGGCACTCTTTGAAAAATGAGATCGTGACACGGGCATTTATGGCAACATATAAGGAGTCTTTACTGAAGATTTGCCTAATTTTAATAACGCCGAACAATGGTAAACTATGCACAACTATGAGCCAGAAGTAGTTTAGTTATATTAAGGATAATATAAATTTCCTACGAACTTAACATTCACCATTTTTGGGTGGATTTTCCCTATCCCCCATTCTTCATCGCCACAATTCTACAAGATGATGCAAGATGCATGCAGCTGGAAGCGGCTTGCTTTGATAAGGTCATCTCTACTGAGCCCTGGTACCTAGGGCATTTTCGAGACACAAGATACTGTTAGGTGTTAGGTTACCTAACGTGATGGTGTAAGCCTTTCCTTTGCTTGCGTGCGTTGTGGTGACGTTGAGTAACAGCTTCTGTTTGCCCAGGTTTAGGTATGATGGATATATTCTGGCTCCCCTTTGTTGTAGGAAGTTGTTGTGCATGTTAGTTGGCTCATCCCCAATCTCCACTGCCATTGAGCTATTGTGTCCAGGTACATGAAACATAAAGAGAGTGCGTATCAACACTTATGAATAATATAGTCCTAATTTTACATGCTTTAATTATTTACAAAATTAAAATGAGAAAATACATTTCTCTTTAAACGTACGTATATCTAATATTAAAAATCCCTAATATTTAAACTAGTCTATAATCTAAACTTAATTTGCACATCAATAATTAAATTACAAATTCTTGTAAATTCAAATAATACATGCATGTTTAAAATAATAACATAGCACTCGTATAACAGAACAACTATCCCTGTTTAGTTTCAGTTTGCTCTTTTTCTACCTCCAAGTATACTGAGTTATAACGTTCGTCTAATTTTTAAAATGAATCTTTAGTGTTAGGTTTAGAGTATACCTTAATATTTAACTTCTAGTATACCTAGAAGTTTTAATACTAGAATAAATAAAAAAGCAACTCTTTAGTACAAAGTTGAAAGTCTAGGTTAGTACTTGCTAATAAAATTTAAAATGTTTTAGAATTATTTAAAAAGTTTAAATTATATCAATTTACTGAGAGGTAGTAGGCAGTTTCGTGACAAAAAAAATTTACTTTGTGCTATTGTTTTTTCAAAAATTTGTCTGACGATATTTTACATGCTGTCAACAATAAGTAATAACCGTACGAACATTTGAGCAGTTTTAGCTCACGCAGTATTTACAAATAACAGAAACTCTTAAAAAATCTGTAAACCTTCCCTAAGGAAAATATATAACTTCAGGCTTATCTCACCTGGTAACATCCTGTACCACTAAACATCATCGATTTGTTTAAACATTGTGCTCAAACACTAGCGTCACCTTTTATGGAGACAAGATGCGTAAATTCTTAAAACAACTACTCCCCTGGCTACGTGCCACGCAGGGTATTGAATAACATAAGACATTCACTTGTCTTTTCTTCATAAAATTTGTTACACTTGAAAACCATTTCAAAATACCTTACTTGTCAGTAAAGTTTAACCTGCAAATGACTTTTTTGCAGTAGGGCTATAGCATTATGTTGCTAATTGCTAATTCTCTAGCTACCCTTTTCGTAACACTTTTTGTATGTGCCTTATTATTTCATAAAATATGTACCTATAACTTCTTTGACAAAAATGAATTCGCAACTTTTCTATCCATACTTAAAATGAATCGTTCTGTACTCTAGAATAATAAATACATACTCGTGTATTTAACTTAAGAACTTAGGCACGATGCTTTAATACTGCATCGAATTAAAAAAAAATCTCTATATACATATTTTCATTTGTAACATTCTTACTTTCTTACGTAAGTTTATTATAAGTTTCAATCATCTCATGCCTATAAAAATTGTTTTATGTCTCGATTAACTAGATAATAATTCTGGACAAAAACTACTCTGGTTTTGCACGCATAAACCCTTTTTCCCTTTGGTTGCGCATAACGCAGTGGCTATATGTCCGCCGGCGGAAGGTTACAGTTAGGCTTAGAATTCCGCCGCACGGCGGACTCATGCAAGTAATAAGAACTTATCCGCCGTAAAAATTATATTGCGGCGGAACGCAATGGTTGATAATTCATTTTCCGCCGTTCGGCGGATTTTACTGCATAGTAGCTAAGATCCGCCGACAAAATTTTGGCAAGCTTTATAATTTATATATCTACAGTCGGGAGATAAATTATTCGTCCACTTATAAAATTTTTAAAAAATTTTGATAAAATTAAAACTACTTAAGTTGATTTGCTTTTCATTACAAAAATAAAAACAACTACTCATGTACTAAAAACTGTAATATAAAGTCCAACCTAGACAATGCCTTTCAAAGATATAATTAATAATAAAACATAATTTCCTAAAAACCAAGGGAGAAAAATTATTCGTCCACCAACATTTTTTTTCGAAATTCGTCCAAACATGCCAAAACTAATAACGTGTGGGGTACCCTTTTGATTTTATAATTTGTTGTAACCTGTTAGGCATTGACTCTACCAGTTTTATAACAAAACCTACCAATTTTTGATCACACTTCTTGACATCTTGCTTTTAACGCCTCTTTGTTGGAAATTTTATGTTCTTTCACCCTTTCTTTGGGTTCCCACCATAGATGTTCATTCAGGTTAAAGTCTAGGGATTGCGGTGGCGTTTCCAAACTCTTGGTACGCTATACAGTATCCACTCTTTAACGATCCACCGCTCTATGCTTTGGATGCTGTCTTGTTAAAATAAGAAATTGTCTCCAATTCACATTTTCTCAGCGCGTTGTCTTAAATTCTTTTCTAAAATGTCCATGTATTGCAGACGAACCGATCCACAGTTTCGTCAATAAAATGGAGCTGGCCCACTCCATGCCATGACATACACCCCCAGATTAGAACGGAATCCCATCCGTGCTTTACCGTTGGAATTAAATTTTTAGGTTTGTAGACTTCCCCGCGGTTTCTGTACACCAAAACCTTTTTTTATTTTACCAAACAACTCAATTTTTATTTCGTCAGTATATATCATGTTTTCACAGTACTCAGTATTTTTGTCAAAATGCCTCTGAGCAAACTCGAGATGCTTCTTCTTATTTTTCTTATTTACAAATGGTATCTTCCGACCACCTCGTGCCTGTATAGTGTATACCCTGGTTTCTTAACTAATTTCTTATTATTGTTACATGGATATCCTTTTTGTAATCACTGGCTTAACTTTTCACTGTATCAGTCGCAGTAGTTTGCGGATTTTTACTAACTTTTCTTAGTATTTCTTGTTTGTCTCGATAAGTCAGTACTTTTTCGTCCTCTCCCTGACAAGGTTTTTGTTGTATGGATTGTTTCATATTTTTTTTATAATATATTCAACTGTTGACCGGCTTCTTCCAACAATTTTTCTTATGTTTCTTTGAGATCTTCCTTCTTGATATAATTTTATTATCAAATGTCTGATTTCTTGAGGTACTTCTGATGATTTGCGAGAAATTTTGAAAATTTGCTGTATTCTTTAGACCACGGAGTCTCAAACTGCTATTAAAAATAATTTAGAATCTATAATTAGGAATTTTTTATCACTATAAGAACAGATAAATACATTCTATATACCTACATCTTTAATTTTTTTTGGAAGTGGACGAATAATTTCGCTCGCCGATATTTTATCAAATTATCTTTCTTTTGTGTTTTTTGTCCAACGGATTCTGATAAATATGAAGAGTTATTGGTATTTTCATTTCTCGGGAAAAGAGATATCTGTTAACTTAGGTATTTGTAAAATTTTACTAAATTTAATGTAGAAGTTTTATCTATATCTTTGAAAAACTACAAGCGGACGAATAATAAATCTCCCGACTGGGTAAGATGTACTCGTATTTAGGTAGGTTTACAAAATTCTTAAGTAATCAATAAATAATAATGTTTGTCAGGTAGTAATAACACAGAAGGTCTACTTCCTTGTCAGGTAGTAATAACACACACATGCAATACAATGCCGGAGGTATCTCATATACAAAGCAATAATTCCGCCGGCCGGCGGATTAATTACCATTCCATTAAATTGTCCGCCGGTAAAAATATTATATTTACGAGCCGCGGCGGAAAAGTGTTATTTTCTAAAGACTTCCGCCGCGGAATGTTCCTGTATTACAGTTAAATTTCGCCGAAACATAACCTATAACTTTCACTCTACATTGTAAAAGCACGTGTGTAGTTGTATTATATTTGGTTACCTAAAAAATGGAAAAAGTTGGAGAAGTTTTCGAGTCCTATGAAGAACTTGTTGAAGTACTAAATAGATACTGCGATAGAAAATATGTATCATTTTATAAACGAGAGGCTAGAACTATCTCGGGAGCAAAGAAGAAAACCGATCGAAATATAAACCCTAAATTAAAATATTACCAATTGAAGTATGCTTGTATTAAAGGCGGTAAAAAGTTTAAGTCGTCCGGAAGCGGAAAGCGAAATACTAGGTAAGTCTGTAAACAATAAAATTGTAAGCAATAATTGTAGGTACCTAATACATTTGGAGATCAAATAATTAATCCGTCGAGGAAAAAAATAACTGAATTTTAAAAGTGTAAACTTTTTTGATTCTGCAGCCGTGCCAACTTAATATTATTATATATGTAATTTATTTTTAGCACATACAAAGATGGCTGCAATGCTCATATTACGTTAAGAGCATCCCAGTGTGGTACAAAGTTGCAAATAATTAGCACTGAAACTAACCACAATCATCAAATTAGCAAGGTAATTTCATCGCAAATTTTGTGTGCTTCTATTATTTACTGCGTTCAATTTCAGCAATTGTATGATCATTTACCACAGCGACGACGTCTTCCAGAGGATATAAAGACAGAAATAATTCAGCTAGCCAATTTGAAGACTCAACGGAAACAAATAAAGTGTTACGTAGAAGAAAAATGTAATAAAATTGTCCTTTTGAAAGACATTCACAACATGGCCAAAAAATCTAAAAAATCGGAAACACCAGACATGACACTGATCAGTAGCATTGAAAAACTACAAATTAAGTATGGTAAGTTAGGTACTTATACGGGGTTTTCATAAATAATTGTAATAAGTAGTGGCATTTGTTAAAGTATGTTTATCAGGGGCGCCGAATTTCGGAAATCCCAATGGGGGCAAACGTTAGAGAATTGGTTGTAATTGACTTCCTGTGTTTGAGATTTTTCAATGGGGGTGTATGTTTGAGATTTTCCAATGGGGGCACGCGCCCCGCGCCCCTGATTTTAGTAATGCGAGATAACAAAGGCCACTATACTCACTACGATCCTGCGGAATTTACAGAAACCCTGTACTTATTCACTTATATTTTGATGTTGAGTCGATATAATTTTAGGGGCCGACTGTTACCTTTTAAGCGATGAAGAGAATAAGTTCAAAGCGTTGTTGTTTCAGACTAAAATGATGAAACACTATATTATGTCAGTTTATCCAGAATTTATCTGTATTGATACTACATTCAAGTTGTTAGAGATTAGAACGCCAGTGTTGTTAATTATAAACGAAGATGGTAATGGACTTTCCGAAATCGTAGCAGTAGGCATACTAGTAGAAGAAAATACTGATACCATGCAGTGGTTATTGTCTACATTTAAAGATACCAATCCAAGATGGAGAGAAGTAAAGTCGATAATGGCCGCCAAAGATCTAAATGAAAGGCGATTACTGAAGGAAAATTTCCCCAATTTAAGTGTTCTAATATGCATTTTCCATGTAATGAAGACTTTCAACAGAGAAATATCGACAAATAAATTAGGTATAACGGTATCCCAACGACAAACAGCTTTAGACATTTTACAGAAAATGGTATATTCTCGTGATTCAGCCACATATAATACTTTATATGAAGATTTGTTAAAGAATTGTCCACTAACGGTTATTGAATATTTTAACAAAAATTGGCATAATATTAAAGATGAATGGACTCTTGGTCCAAAATTTCAACAGGCCACCTTTTTGAATACCACAAATAATAGACTAGAATCCCTTAATGGAAAAATAAAGTCATTAGTTGAAAGATACAGCTGACTACCTGATTTTATTGATGATTTTTTTAAACTGATTATGGTTATGAACGATGAGCGAGACCATAAAGCTGCTAATTTCATGTACAAAGTTCCTGTAAGCTTCTACGAAAATGATAGTACACTTCATAAATATTTCAAATTTTTAACCACTTACGCCTTCGAGTTTATCAGAAAGAGGTTTTAAAGAGAAACAATAGCTCAAATTCCAATTATGAAACTACAACTCAGTCTTGTAATTGTGGATCTTATACTTCGATGCTTTTACCTTGCAAGCATATTTTTAGAAAGCGCGAAGAACTTGATTTGGATACATACGATGAACTTTATGCAATGAACGTTGGACAAGAAAACACTATTACTCTAATCAGCGATTATTTATAACAAATAATTCACTAAATGAACAAGATTGTGATCTGTTACAGCCTGCAGGTAACAGCCACACTGTTGTAAAAGCTCCTATTTTGCTAAATCAACATCAGAAATTTAGTAAAGCATGGACGTTATTAAAATCGCTAGCTAGCCTAGTTTCCGAAGAAGGTAGCGCGAGGTATCATGCTAAACTAAGGCAGTTAATTCAATTAAAAAGAGCATGGGAAAATGACAAAGATGTAACAATAGTGGAACAGGACAAAGACACTGAAACCATCACTAATGGAACACAGGCTGATGCAAATATCGATGCTATAGGTTTACTGGACGAGAAAACATTAGCTGACACCCTTGAAATAGTTGACAATGAAAGTTCGGTCAACCAAAACAACTTGATAAGTACTGATTTAGTTTTGGACAATATACCATTTATAAACACCATTAATGATCTAGAAAATGTTGTCGACTGTGAGATTGATATCGGATCGGATGTACTGATGACTGGAAACAGCGCGATACCTAGGCCAGAAAACAGGCTCAGCAACGACTTAGACAACACTCTCAAAATGGACAAGAAGGTACTCAATGTAGCCAATGTGATTTTACCTGTTACAACAAGAAAGAGAGGTAGGCCCAAAGGTCGTAATAATACTGTTATTGGTTTATCAAAAAAAAAAAAAGAAAGAGGGAAAACTGGCACATTCAAAACCAACGAAAATACTGAAGAACCAGAATAAAATTATTTAAAAAAATTGTGTAATACTTAAAATTGCATACATGTATTATCTTTACTTTGTATTAAATAAATATTATTTACAATGTAGCCCTGAAGGTGAGTAAAAAATTATTTTTCTTGCATGTGTGTGTTATTATTACCACCTGACAAACATTATTATTTATTGATTACTTAAGAATTTTGTAAACCTACCTAAGTACCAGTACATCTTATAGATATATAAATTATAAAGCTTTTTGTCGGCGGATCCTAGCTACTATGCAGTAAAATCCGCCGAAAGGCGGAAAATGAACTAGGGTGCATAGACCGCCTAATCGCCCCCCGAGGGGGCTCTATAAGGTCGGTAATATCATCATTGTCATGCCCTGAAAATTTCGTGTTGCTAGGCCATATATTAAGGAAGATATCACACTCCTTCGGACTGATGATGGAGAATAGACCGCCCTTCGTAACCGTATCGCTACAAACATAAAAACGCCTACACGTAGAAACTATTTTTGCCAACGAAAAACTTTTCGGACACCCTGTATACATACATACAAACATAAACACATATTAATACAAATGTATTCGATTTGCGTGAAATCCGACTTAATAAACTTTATCTAAGTAATAATAGGAATCCCATACCAAGACTTTTCGGACACCCTGTATACATTCAAACTAACACCCACACGTTTAAATAGGAATATAATCGATTTACTTAAAATCCGAATTAATTAGGTTTATTTCGGTGCTAGTAGAAGTATTTGCCCATACCAAGACTTTTCGAACACCCTGTATACGTATATACAACACATAAAAACAAATATAATCGATTTTGCATGATATCCGGTTTAATTACATTTATCCTGGTACTACTAGGAGTATTTGCTCCAACAATGACTTTTTGGACAGCTTGTATACAGACATATACCTCCGTACACATAGAAATGCTAATGTATACGATTAAATCCGACAATTAAGTTTATATTTGTACAAATAGCAAAGGTATTTGTCGATACAAAGACTTTTCGGACACCCTGTAGTATACATACATACAAACACAACAAACACGACACATAGTACACAACTATCCAAATCAATACATTACGGAAATAGCAAATTATTCGTCGTCACGGCAGCGGAAAATCAAAATTATTTTCAAATTAAAAATTAGCTTGCTTCCTTCCCTTTCGATTGTCACTTCAGTCGTTTCAATCAGATAAGCCGTGCGTGAGTTAGAAATTGTCAAGTTTATCCTTAATCGTTGCTATAGAAACCATGGGAATCGATTTTTACAGATATATTTTTGAATCATTGACCGAATTCTTCCCAGATATCAAATTTCAACTATCCAACTCAATACATTACGGAAATAGCAAATTATTCGTCGTCACAGCAACGGAAAATCAAAATTATTTTCAAATAAAAAAGTACCTTACTTCCGTCCCTTTCGATTGCCACTTCAGTCGTTTCAATCAGATAAGCCGTGCGTGAGTTAGAAATCGTCAACTTTATCCTTAATCGTTGCTATGCCAACCATGGGAATCGATTTTTACAGATATATTTTTGAATGAGTGCCCGAATTCTTCCCAGACATCAAATTTCAACTATCCAACGGCAACGGAAAATCAAAATTATTTTCACATAACAAAGTAGCTTACTCCCTTCCCTTTCGATTGCCACCTCACTCGTTTCAATCAGATAAGCCGTGCGTGAGTTAAAAATTGTCAACTTTACCATTAATTGTTGCTATGGAAACCACGCGAATCAAAATTTACACATATAATTTTAAATGATTGACCGAATTCTTCCCATATATCAAATTTCCAATCTCCAACTCAATAAATACCGGGAATAGCAAATTGTTCGTCGTCACGGCAACGAAATGTCAAAATTATTTTCACATAAAAAAGTAGCTTACTTCCTTGCCAATCGATTGCCACCTCACTCGTTTCAATCAGATCAGCCGTGCGTGAGTTAGAAATTGGCAACTTTTTCCTTAATCGTTGCTATAGAAACCACGCGAATCAAAATTTTACATATAGAATTTTGAATAATTGACCGAATTCTTCCCATATATCAACTTTGAACTGTCCAACTCAAAAATTAACGAAAATAGCTAGTTGTTCGTCGTCATGCCAACGAAATGTCGAAATTATTTTGAAATAAGAAAATTGCTTAATTCCTTCCCTTTCGATTGCCACCTCACTCGATTTAATCAGATAAGCCGTTCTCAAATTATAACAAACCTAAGCAAATTTTAAATCAGACCAGTCATTGTGATTTACCCCGTATACTAACTAATGGAATAAAACCATTCTATGCAGCTTTGCACCGTCATCGAAAAATAGTTAAAAATGGTTCTGAATGCCCAATTCTTCAAGTTATATGTTCCGTAATCCACACGGGAAGGTCTATAGACGCGTTGCCCGGTACTTTTCAAGCCCAAAACGGTCCAGAAACCCTAAAATCTCACAAGAAATACTGGCATTTTTGCGACATTTCGACCCTTCATATTATAATACATTTCTCCGTATAAACTGATTTTTAAACCCATTTGCAGGGTCTCAGAAAGATAAAAAAAATTGGTATTTAGTGCTTAAATCGCCCAATGAAATGCACCATAATTAAAAATATAAAGTCCATTCTGTCTTTTCCATGTATATTCCAAGCCGAAATGGGCCCAGGATCTCTCCAAAATCACTAAAAAATACTGACATTTTTGCATAATTCTGACAGGTCATATTTTTTAATTTCGACGTAAAGATAGGCTGCTTCAACTGATTTTCCAAGGCAGACTATTAATATATGCATTTTTTAAAATTTTTCCTGCACCGATGCTAAAAGAGCATTTTTATTTATAACTTTAACGAAAAAATATGTAATTTTAATTAGTGTGGAGTGTTCTCAGATGATGTAGGAAGAAAATAAACCAAAAAAGAGCTGTTAAATAAGAGAAATAATACATAATAATGCCATTTAAAGATGAATTTTGATGGAAAAAAACAGAAAAAATGAGTTTTTACCCCCTAAATCAGGCCCTGGATCACCCATTCGGGATTCATGTTAAAGCCTGATTATATCCGCAAGGGATAGCGTTGAAAAAGTTGGAAGAAATTAGATAGGAAAAGATACAGAGTGATTCAAATGTAGAGATGTCATGAAAAAAAATCGTAAAAAATCTAAATTTAATTATCGATTGCTCCTTTCCTATTAAGAATGAAGGAACAAAAAAATACGTTAATAACGTAGTTCGGCGAGGTCTTTCCGATAAGGTACATGGGATTTCGATTTGAATCCATTTTGACCCCCAAAAAAATTGACAACCGTCAAAAATTTTCATGAAAAATCGTAATTTCCACTTTTTCCCAAATTTTTCCAATTTCCAGTCGTTTTAGGTATAGGTAAATGTATTGCAAAAAGAAAGTATTTGAGATTCTTTAGTTTTAAGTTCAAATACGTTTTTCTGTCCGAGGTTCCGGCGACCGAGTTATTTGGTGCCAAAGAGGGGTCTGCAAACGGCATTTTTCGACATAAAATAATTCAAAAGAATTACTTCCCATTTTCCGAATATCGCCAGTTTCAATAGGGTTCTGAACCTCCCGGTCCTCTACAACCTCTGAAAATTTAAATCGATTTAATTAAGTTTTGCGACCTGTAATCGATTCCATACGAATTCGCGGAAATTTCGACTTTGACGGTTAATAACTCCGAAACAGTACGCCTTCTATAACTGAATTTTTTACCGAAGCTAGACGCACTATCCCTCTATTAACCCAGAAAATTTGAACGTTCCACCTGTAACCGTCTCGGAGAAAAAAATTTGAGATTGCCGAAAAACACGATTTGTCAACCAACATACATTTTCCTGAGTGACGGGTCGGTATATAGAGCGCTGTTGGCGCTCTATAATTATCAACCATTGCGTTCCGCCGCACTATAATTTTTACGGCGGATAAGTTCTTATTATTTGTATGAGTCCGCCGTGCGGCGGAATTCTAAGCCTAACTGTAACCTTCCGCCGGCGGATATATAGCCACTGCGTTTTCCGCATTCCTTTGATCAGGTATGCATAAAAATAAAAAAAATAAATAATATGAGTGAGTACTTGCAGCAAGCGAAAATGAGACGCGTGCTTGATCGGTAACCTTATGCCATTATTGTATAATAATATAAAATTCTTGGTACCTGCCATCCTCTGGGCCAGGAGTATTTATTATGATTTATTATGAACTTGAAATAAAGCAAAATTATGTAAGCTTTTGATAACAAAAAATATTTTTTATACCTTGGACGTATAACAATTACGTCTAATAATATTTAGTATTTCTATAAACGTCAGCAATAATAATAAAATGTTGATATGTTTACTAGTTAGTTATTTAAGAAATATTTAATTTTAAAACAAACTTCTGAAATTGAAAAGAAAATTGTCGCTGGCTATTATGTTAAAAATACAACACATTAATGCCCTTATTTACCAGTGGTCTTCGTTAATTGCGTAAAACTTGATCTATTCTTTTTTCGCATGATAAAACACATTTTAAAACTTGTAACTAGTACCAAAATTAAATTAGTACTAAATTAAAAATAAAAATCTAATCAAATTTTTCTGTTTATTTTTCTTTCATAACGCCTATGTGCATATGTTTAATTGCAAATAAATTACATATCAGCAGTAGATTTTCTACGGAAAGTATAAACAAGCAATATAATTTGGATTTTGTCTTCCAACGTAAAAAAAACATAGAAAATGTATCAAGAGAAGATTGACGAATTGTACTGTGGACATTAAAAAAATTACAATTTCTGCGTAAAAATATTGACTTGGAACTAAAATAGTATGCAATGTTAGATAAATAAAAAAAGTCAATTTTACACTAAATTTTGAACCAAAAAAAAAAATCAGTGCAAATTAAAACGAGAAATATCTCAGGTGTTAGATAGGGACTTGAACTCATAATACTTTGATACTCATACTTGCTTAAAATCTTACATTCAACTAGAAAAATTATTTATAAAAGAAGCATTTTCCGGTATAACTAAGCACCTTTTTTGCTAACGTATTTTATATTCTGAAATAAAAGTTTAGTAGAGAAACAAATGTGAAGAAACGTAGATACATACATACGTACGTACATATGTACATATATGTACACTTTAACAAACGCTTTGACTTAGTTCTTTGTTTCTGTAATACAAAAAAAAATATTTTTACTTCTTGTAAACGCCAGGATACAATAAATAGCATTTACTTAAAACAAAATTTTCAAAAAAAAACTCTTTGTGGATATTATTTTATGTAAAATAAAGGTATGTAAAAGAATAATTATTAGGTTTTTCTTTATTTATTTTTCCCTTTGACCTATTTCTTTTTAAACAAATATACTTTGCGCCGTTAAAGTGTTTGGCGGTAATAAAAAGCGTCCTAGAGTTCTGTTTTTAAATATAGTAACTGGTTGGTTCGAGTTTGTTGTGAGGTCAATTTTGATTTTATTTCTGTCAATATAAGGCCATTTATATAGTATAATATCCAATTTATTAAAAAGATTTGTATTTACCGCAAAATTATCCCATAATTGCTTCAAATATCTAATATCGTGTTCTTTAGTTTTCAAAACAATTGATTTAATTTTGTTGTTAGTTAGTTGATGTTCTTTAGTAGTTTTAGCCGATTTTAAGAATGCTGATTTAGAAATTGTCTCTTGTTTTAAGCAGTGGTGTAAATTTTCATTTGTTTTGGTCCATTATAGTTTCTTTTTCACTTGTATTGTAGGGTTGAGTAGGGTGTAATAATAAAACGTTTTGATTAGATTGTACATGGGAGCTGGTTAGGTATTGAAAATTACATTTTTCATTGATAATAACCCGGCGGTTAACCGTTAGTTCCCATATGTTGTGCAGTTTGAGAATAAGCTGATTAAAATCATTTTTTGAAAGATCTGGGACGTTCAGAAATTTTGTTATGGGTAGAAAATAGCAACACGATGTAATAGATAATTAGTATCAAAATTTCAGTTTTAGACTTAATTTTTTAAGTAAATATTTTTATTGTGGAATTTTTGAGACCTTAATAAGCAATTAAATAATAATTAAATAATACCTTATACCTTCTGTAAATCCTCGTTAAGGGTGAAAGACAAATATAGGGCTCGATGTGAGTTCGAGTGAATTTTTCCTGATTATTTTCCATGTTTTGGCTAGTATATTTTTATGACAATTTCTTGATATATATTGCTAGTCGTAGAGACTTGATATTGGATATATTTGTGTTAAACTTCGATTGGTTCTCTTTTAATTTCGAAAATTGTCTATTATGAAATGTGACAGCCATCTGTTTGCCATATAAATAAAATGCCAGGACGCTGACATTCTTCTTTTAGATTTCAGGCGGGATGTACTGTCATAAGGCCGTATTCCGGTGACGGACGACCGGACGGTTGATAAGAAAAGGGTTAACCTTTTTGCTGCGACTTTTCGAATCGGCGTAAATTGTTAGGGATTTTGTTTCTTTTGAAGGTTAAGGTTGGTCCTGCTGTCGAAGGAACCGTAGGTTGGTAGATTGGAGATTGGGGGGATATGACGTGCCTCTTTTCTTCGTGACCGTCAAGAGAAGAGCACCTGGGATAAGACCCAGAGAAATTTCTTTTGGAAAATGCCACATGGTCAAATATAATTTTTGGGAATCATCTCTTTTTCGGATTGTATTATTAGTGGTCTTTGGATAGTATACAATCCCTGGCTAGGATGCCGATACAATTGTGTTTTCTTCAGGGACGGAAAAACCCTTATTAATTTAAGGTAAGCGAAATTGTACAGACCAGATTTAGGGTTGTAAAAAAAAAAAAAAATTGTAAATTCAAAATTGATTTAAGTAATTCTAGTATGAAGGGATTTTACTTATATAGGGTATTTCCTTTGCAGGGTTTTTAGGAGGGACTAAGTTTTGCAGGGGCCTAAACCTATTGTTTAGATAAAGTTTTGGCCCGGACTAAATTGTAACTACCTAATTTTGGATCAGATGTTTTACGTTTGGGTTAAAGGATCTGAATTTATGGTTTGGACACATTGGGGCTGGTATTTTAGAACCTAAAATTCCATTGGAAGGTTTTGACATGACCTTGAATGACCTTGGGACTCTGTAGTTGTCAGTTTTTGGAACAATCTTCTATATCCTATCCACGTCGGGACAACAAGGTTCTGCAGGGAACTTGAGAACCTTCTCCATGTTTTCAACGCACCGAGTGGCAACTCCGATAGTTGCAGACAGCTAAGTGTAGCGTTTAGAATTTCACTTACCGGTGTAGTTACCAACATTGATTCTTGTCGAGGGGCAATTTTCCCTATCTTTTACTTACCTGGTGCAATATTGTTTGTACCGCATCGAGGTTCTTTTATTTTGGGAGGCCTTACCGAGGAATCAGTGTTATGAACTTTACCGGTGGAGTCCTTCAGACACTTAATTTGCTATAATAATATAATCCTTTTGTTTTACCTTTTTAATAACCTTTTTCTCTTGTGCGTTTCGAACAAATGTAAAGTGCCAGTAACTTGTACACGCGGGCGGATTGTCGACAACACGCGTGCGTACTACCAGGCCTCGTTAGTCCAAACAGGACATTTAATTTTTGGTATTTTATAAAATTTTCATATAACTAAATTCAAATATTAGAATCGATACGTGTAGTAAAGTAACTACATTTTTACTTGGACCTAAGTTTTAAGTGTAAATACAGGGGAAGCATTTATTTTCGTCGGGTATTAAAGGGAGGTGGATCCTAGCATCGTTTTGGCCTAGTGGACCTATCGGTGCTGGGGTAGCTAAGTTTACCCAGGGCCGGTACTTGTGACTGTACCCTGTAGAAGCACAGTTGGATTTTTCGTGCAGGGGGTATAGTCACCGTCAAGCGTGCTAGTGTCCACAGCCATTTGGACCTTTTTGGAAATAACCTTGTATATTTTTTTTCCCAGTAACTGTAAATTTTTCATTACCGTAACTTTAAAACTTTACTGGTTTTCTTGTCAAACCAAGATCTTTCTTGTAAAATATATCTTACTTTCTGGCGGTCAACGTTTTGATACAAGTGTTTTTGACCACGTGGTCACTATACCCTGAAGGCACAGCTGATTTTATTGTGTGGATATAGTGGCTGCCGTCAAATACCCTGGAATCAATCCTACTTCAATTTTGTAAACAACTTAAGTAGCTCATATTGTTTTGTCTCAGAGGAGCTTACATTTAACAAAAAAAAAAGGAAAACAGGACTCGTCTTCATATCCTAAAACTTTTCTTTAAAGATTAAATGTATTGGCCTCAAACAATAATTTGTTTTATTACCTAGTAATTTTTAATACCGGACTGGACATAGTAGTTTTCTTTTCCTGGTTTTGTTTCAACGTTAAAGGCTAAACGGACCACCATTTGGAGCCTTAATTTTAGAAAGTAAAACTATGGTGGCGCCTCTCTAAATTTGGACTAAAATACCGATTTTGACTTTAAAAGCTAAACACTCATCTGTCACTAAAAGAACCTACACCTGAGCTAGAGCTAGCGTATGGAGGCGATCTACAAGCAGCTGATTTGGTCGATTAGGTAAGGGTTGTAAGTAGTTAACCTTCTCAGGGCGTACCTGGGTCACAGGTGTTATCTGTATGATAACGGTTTAGGGCGATTCAATTTTTTTAACCACATTTTACGCGACGTTAGCTTTGCAACCTATTCACTTTAAGGGGGGGGAAAGCTTAACACTGGCACCCAACATTTTGAAGAGATTTGAACGGTTGCAAAATCGCGACGTTACAGTGGCGCCCAACTTCAATTAAGATATTGTCTAATATCGTACGGTGACATTTGGATGTGATTTTTTTAGGTTTTTTGAGGTTTAGCTTTTACAAATTTATTTTAGATTTTGGATATTTTAAATTTGGTGAATTTATGGTTGGTTTTGACTGACACTGTTGGTGTATGAATATAGTAAACACTTATAATAAATTCTTAGCGACGATAAAATTTTACATGGAAATTTTTTCTTGACGTTTTGGTGAGCTTAATTTTTTTGAAATTTTATTTTATCATAAATAATATTAAATTATAATTGTAAATTTCTTGACTTTTTGGTGCAAATTTTTTTAAAGAATTTTATTTGGCCCGAAATATTTTAAATTTTTTTCAAAATGTATAAGTTAAATATAGATAGACTCGCTAAAGATGAGCTGGAGTATGAAGTAGGAATAAGGGGTATTAAACCTTCGGGAACGTTGAATCGTTCAGAAAATGCTTACGATCACTGTTATGTTTAGAAATGCCAGGTGATCTAGTACAAAGTTCTGTGGAACTGGATAATGAAAAAGGAATTTTAGAGTGCACTACTAAACTTGTAGAATTAAAAGAAATCATTTCGACTTTTTCTGGGACAACAAAACAAACTTCAAAGATTGAAACAAAATTTACGCATTTAGTAGGTAAAATTAAAAGAATTTCAGACGCGGACGTGGAGACTCAGAATAGACGTTCGGAATTATTGGAACAAATAACAACTTTAGTGACTGAGTATGAGTCAAAAGATAAATTATTCTCTTCTAATACAAATACAGAACCGCCTTTAGATCCAGATTTTGAGGATAATACAGGGGTTGATCAAACGTTAGCAAATTCAACTATGGCAAATACAGGACAAAGTCCTTCACATACTAATACTTCTAATAATTTTCAGCAAACCTCTGCAGGCAGTTCAAATTATAAAAGTGTACCAGTTTATAAATGGGGTACTAAATTTTCAGGGAGTTCAGGACTAAGTTTTAATGCATTTTTACAAAAAGTTGACGAACTTCGTGTTTCGAGGCGTGTAACTAAGACCGAATTATTTCATTCAGCTTCAGATTTATTTGAGCCACATGCTTTAAATTATTATCATTTAATTTGCAAATATGCAGCTGATTGGGATTCTTTAATTAAGTTAATGAAAGATGAATTTTTACCAGCGCATTTTGGAGACAAACTATGGAAGCAGACTTTGAATCGTACCCAAGGTTCGGATGAAGCCATAGGAGTTTACGTAGCAGCTATGACGCAATTATTTGATAGAATGCCTTCAGCAGTTTCAGATTCTCTACGTTTAAAGGTTTTAAGATCTAACATGTTACCATTTTATCAGGAACGGTTAAGTTTACATGAAATTAATACACCTTTTGAATTAATCGAATTATGTAGGAAGTTAGAAGAAACTAGATTGCGTGTCGAAGAATTTAAACCGCCTAGGAAGGGTAATGTCTCTCTGGAACCTGATCTAGATTATCAGCCAATAAAGCGTGATTTTGCTAAAAATACTATTAATGAAGTTGATTGTTCAAGTACAAGTTCTGTGTCACAAAAATCTAATTTAGATTGTAGTAACTTGAGTGTTGGTAATACTAATAAAAATTTTAATAATATAAAATATACAGGGAGACCAAATTTTCAAAATTTTTCAAATCGACAATACAGGCCTCAGAGCCAAAATTCTTTTGCAGGTAATAGGAAACAAAATAGACAAAATAGATATGTACGTTTTAATCCACAGAATAATAATGCTTATAAAAATAATTCACAGAATAATTTTAAACAATTTAATAGAAATCATAATTCTTATCAAAATGGATCGAATAATTTCCAGAATAATAATCGTAATTATAATAATCCCTCTCATTCTAATTTTAATAATACAGTTGAATCTCAAAATAGTTTTAGAACACAAAATTCTCAAAATTTTTCTAATACTTCTCAAAATGAAAATCAAGGCACTGATACTCAAGTTTGTTTTAAATGTAACCAACCAAATCATTATGCAAAAAATTGCACATCACGTACAAAGAAATGCTTTACTTGTGGTAAATTAAATGTAACAAAGAAAACTTGTCCAACTTGTAATAATAATAATATATCTAATCAGGGAATCGGTTCAGGAAGCCAATCTTAGGTCGGGGGTTAGCTTCGAATTTAGACTCGGCCACAAAAGATTTTGATTTTAAAGATAAAATTGTTTTGGATTATGTTTTTTCTCACGTAGGACCTGGAGAATGTCCTTATTTAATGGTGAACATTTTGGGGTTAAAATTTTACGGACTTTTGGATTCAGGGGCAAATAAAACTTTTGTAGGAGGCAAAGGCTGGGATAAATTAAAAGCTTTAGGGGTTAAATTGGATGTCAATAAGAAAGCGTTGTGTACAATAGCTAATGATAGTTCATGTGAATGCATAGGTATAGCAAGTGTACCCGTAAAGGTTAGAGATGTGGTAAAATTGATCGATATTTATGTAGTACCTGAGTTGCGCCATGAGCTTGTGTTAGGTATTGATTTTTGGATAAAGTTAGGTATTGTACCAGACATGCGCAGAGGAGAGTGGCATTTTTCATCAGAGCCTTTAGTTAATTCTGAGATAACCTTGATGAAGTGTGATGCAGACTTAACCGATGAACAGCTGGAAAGGTTAAAGAAAGTAGTTTCAACTTATTTTCATAAAATTGGCGACCGGTTAGGATGTACGTCCATGGTTAAACATAAAATTTCTACAGATAGTGAGCCTATTAAGCAAAGGTACTATCCCGTTTCTCCTTTTAAACAAAAACTTATTGATGAAGAGGTAGACAAGATTTTAGCTACTGGTGTTATCGAGCCTTCAACTTCTGCTTGGTCATCTCCAGTGCTGCTAGTACCAAAGGACGAAGGAGAGAAGAGATTTGTAGTAGATTTCAGAAAGCTGAACGCTGTTTCTAGGAAGGACGCGTATCCATTGCCTTACATTTCAGCTATTCTGGACAAACTTGGAGGTGCTCGTTACCTGAGTTCGTTAGATTTACAAAGTGCGTATTGGCAGGTTGACCTGGAGGAAGATAGTAAACAGTATACAGCATTTACAGTTCCAGAGCGTGGTTTATTTCAATTACGTAGGTTACCTTTTGGTTTGCATAATGCTCCAGCTACTTTTCAAAGGCTTATCGATACAGTTTTAGGTGCTGATTTACAACCATATGTTTTTTGCTACTTAGATGATATCATTGTTGTTTCTCCGGACTTCGACAAACATATAGAAATTTTACAGATTGTTTTTGATAGGTTAGATAAAGCTGGTTTAACGTTGAATAAGGAAAAAAGTAAATTTTGTCGTGCTGAATTAAGATATTTAGGTTATGTAGTCAATCGACATGGTATTTCTGTAGATCCTGCTAAGATAGAAGCTATTACACGGATTCCAACACCGAGGACAGTCACAGAAGTACGTAGAATCATAGGTATGTTATCATGGTGCCGACGTTTTGTTCCTAGTTTTTCTGATTTAATTTCACCTTTTACTAGTTTGTTGCGTAAGGGAGCAAAATTTTCTTGGAATGATGACTGCGACGAGGCTTTTCAAAAAATTAAAAACGTTTTAGTTTCTGCACCCATTTTGACTTGTCTAAATTTTGAACATCAGTTTATTCTTCAGACAGATGCAAGTAATTATGGGGTAGCAGCAGTTTTATATCAGGTCTATGATGGTAGAGAACATGTGGTATGTTATATATCGCGTAGTTTGACTCGACAAGAAAGAGTGTATTCAGCTACAGAAAGAGAACTTTTGGCAGTGCTTTTTGCTATTGAAAAATTAAGATGTTATTTGGAAGGTGCAAAATTTTCAGTGGTTTGTGATCATTATAGTCTTTTATGGTTGGATAATCTTAAGAATCCTCAGGGTAGATTAGGTCGTTGGGCATTGAGATTGCAGCAGTTTGACTATAAGGTCATTCATCGCAAAGGGCGAGATAATGTTGTTGCAGATGCTTTGAGCCGTAGTGTGACTGAATCTTGTGATACACTGGAGATTGTTAACGTAGATCTACAAGAAGTACAGGATAAGTGGTATATTGACCTTGCACAGCGTATTATGAACAATCAATTAAATTTTCCTCGTTGGAGAGTTACTGATGGTAAGATCTATAAGTATGTTCATCTTGATTTTCCAGATTTGCGGGACCCATCTGATTTTTGGAAATTGGTTTTACCTAAGGAAAGGAGACGAGAGATCATCGAGTCTTGTCATAGTTCTCCTACTGGAGGTCATTTAGGAGTCCACAAAACATATATGAAAATTTGTCGTTTATATTATTGGCCTTGTATGAGAGCTAACATTACTAAATTTGTCAAACATTGTATAGTGTGTCAACGGGTGAAACCAGAGCAAAAACTACCAGCTGGTTTGATGAAGGACAATTTGGTTCCAGAACATTGTTGGGAAGTCATCAGTATGGATTTGTTTGGACCACTACCTAAAAGCAAACGGGGAAATATGTATATTTTTGTAGTAACAGATATTTTTAGTAAATTTAACTATTTCTTTCCAATCAGAAGGGCAATTGCAAAAACCGTTGTTGATCTTTTGGAAGAAAGAATATTTTTAGTTCATGGAATACCTAAAGTTATTCGCTGCGATAATGGGGTACAATTCAAAAGTGGCGAATTTCAATCTTTAACTCAAAAATATGGGGTTAGAACACTTTTTAATCCAAATTATCATCCATCACCAAACGTTACAGAAAGAGTTAATAGAGTACTTAAGTCAATGATTTCAGCTTTTGTCTCTGATAATCAGAGAATTTGGGATGAAAATTTAGCGGCGTTAGCTTGTGCTGTTAATACTGCGGTACATGAGGTGACTGGACGCACACCATATTTTATTAATTTCGGAAAAGAAATGATACTTCACGCCAGCGAATATAATAGGGCTACGGATATTCAAAATTTAACAGAGAGAGATAAACATAATAATTTAGTCAAAAGAGTAGAAAGTTTGATAAAATTAAGGGAATTTGTAAATAAACGATTACAACAAGCTCATCAAAGGTCAAGAAATCAATATAATCTTAGGCGACGAGACGTTCATTTTCAGATAGGAGATTTAGTTTGGAAAAGACTTTATGCTTTGTCTGACGCTGGAAAGTATTATTCTTCTAAATTAGCTGGAAAATTTGAAGGACCTTTTAAGATATGTAAAAAAGTAGGCTATTGTGTATATGAATTAGAGGACATGAACAGAAAGTGTAAGGGTAACTGGCATATCCAGGATCTTAAACCATACTTTGGTCCTGAAGATGATTAAATTTTGAATGATATTTTTTCTATTAGCTTTGAATATAAAACAAAAATTATTGCATAATTTTTTTTCCTTGGAAAATGGGGTGATGTTATGGGTAGAAAATAGCAACACGATGTAATAGATAATTAGTATCAAAATTTCAGTTTTAGACTACATTTTTTAAGTAAATATTTTTATTGTGAAATTTTTGAGACCTTAATAAGCAATTAAATAATAATTAGATAATACCTTATACCTTCTGTAAATCCTCGTTAAGGGTGAAAGACAAATATAGGGCTCGATGTGAGTTCGAGTGAATTTTTCCTGATTATTTTCCATGTTTTGGCTAGTATATTTTTATGACAATTTCTTGATATATATTGCTAGTCGTAGAGACTTGATATTGGATATATTTGTGTTAAACTTCGATTGGTTCTCTTTTAATTTCGAAAATTGTCTATTATGAAATGTGACAGCCATCTGTTTGCCATATAAGTAAAATGTCAGGACGCTGACATTCTTCTTTTAGATTTCAGGCGGGATGTACTGTCATAAGGCCGTATTCCGGTGACGGACGACCGGACGGTTGATAAGAAAAGGGTTAACCTTTTTGCTGCGACTTTTCGAATCGGCGTAAATTGTTAGGGATTTTGTTTCTTTTGAAGGTTAAGGTCGGTCCTGCTGTCGAAGGAACCGTAGGTTGATAGATTGGAGATTGGGGGGATATGACGTGCCTCTTTTCTTCGTGACCGTCAAGAGAAGAGCACATGGGATAAGACCCAGAGAAAGTTCTTTTGGAAAATGCCACATGGTCAAATATAATTTTTGGGAATCATCCCTTTTTCGGATTGTATTATTAGTGGTCTTTGGATGGTATACAATCCCTGGCTAGGATGCCGATACAATTGTGTTTTCTTCAGGGACGGAAAAACCCTTATTAATTTAAGGTAAGCGAAATTGTACAGACCAGATTTAGGGTTGTAAAAAAAAAAATTGTAAATTTGTAAATTCAAAATTGATTTAAGTAATTCTAGTATGAAGGGATTTTACTTATATAGGGTATTTCCTTTGCAGGGTTTTTAGGAGGGACTAAGTTTTGCAGGGGCCTAAACCTTTTGTTTAGATAAAGTTTTGGCCCGAACTAAATTGTAACTACCTAATTTTGGATCAGATGTTTTACGTTTGGGTTAAAGGATCTGAATTTATGGTTTGGACACATTGGGGCTGGTATTTTAGAACCTAAAATTCCATTGGAAGGTTTTGACATGACCTTGAATGACCTTGGGACTCTGTAGTTGTCAGTTTTTGGAACAATCTTCTATATCCTATCCACGTCGGGACAACAAGGTTCTGCAGGGAACTTGAGAACCTTCTCCATGATTTCAACGCACCGAGTGGCAACTCCGATAGTTGCAGACAGCTAAGTGTAGCGTTTAGAATTTCACTTACCGGTGTAGTTACCAACATTGATTCTTGTCGAGGGGCAATTTTCCCTATCTTTTACTTACCTGGTGCAATATTGTTTGTACCTCATCGAGGTTCTTTTATTTTGGGAGGCCTTACCGAGGAATCAATGTTATGAACTTTACCGGTGGAGTCCTTCAGACACTTAATTTGCCATAATGATATAATCCTTTTGTTTTACCTTTTTAATAACCTTTTTCTCTTGTGCGTTTCGAACAAATGTAAAGTGCCAGTAACTTGTACACGCGGGCGGATTGTCGACAACACGCGTGCGTACTACCAGGCCTCGTTGGTCCAAACTAGTGATGTAAGGATACGTATCCAAAAATCCGTTGGATCCGAATATTAAAAGAATCCGGATTATCCGGAACCGGCCGAGAACTTGAGTAGGGATTCGGAATCAAAATAAATTCGCATCGGGTGGTTACTAATGCAAAGTGCAAAGAGAAAACGGAATCGGAATCGAGTGTAAGCGAACAACACGGTCTGCGATTTGGCATATTTGATATTGTGCTTTCTCTTTCTAATGACATTTCCTAAAAAAAGATGGCATAGTTATCGGGGTAACGGGTATCATATGAGATGAGACCCATTGGTTAAACTAGTCCCGCCTCACCCGAACCGAATTCAAACGAGAACGGCGCGACGCGGTGCCTTCTTATCCCTAAATTTCGACTGGTATGATACCGATACCGCATCGACCTACCTAGCCGTGTATCCGGATAGAAAATGTTTTAGTCTGTTGCATGCATACGTATACATGATCTGTAACCGCTTTCGCGCGGGTCAAGAAATAGATTCGTATTCGGATAATGGATACGGGTATTAGCTGATTCCGATTCCGTATGATTCGGATATCTAATGAATACGGATATTTAGAACACTAGTCCAAACAGGACATTTAATTTTTGGTATTTTATAAAATTTTCATATAACTAAATTCAAATATTAGAATCACGTGTAGTCAAGTAACTACATTTTTACTTGGACCTAAGTTTTAAGTGTAAATACAGGGGAAGCATTTATTTTCGTCGGGTATTAGAGGGAGGTGGATCCTAGCATCGTTTTGGCCTAGTGGACCTATCGGTGCTGGGATAGCTAAGTTGACCCAGGGCCGGTACTTGTGACTGTACCCTGTAGAAGCACAGTTGGATTTTTCGTGCAGGGGCTATAGTCACCGTCAAGCGTGCTAGTGTCTACAGCCATTTGGACCTTTTTGGAAATAACCTTGTATATATTTTTTTTCCCAGTAACTGTAAATTTTTCATTACCGTAACTTTAAAACTTTACAGGCTTTCTTGTCAAACCAAGATCTTTCTTGTAAATATATCTTACTTTCTGGCGGTCAACGTTTTGATACAAGTGTTTTTGACCACGCGGTCACTAAACCCTGAAGGCACAGCTGATTTTATTGTGTGGATATAGTGGCTGCCGTCAAATACCCTGGAATCAATCCTACTTCAATTTTGTAAACAACTTAAGTAGCTCATATTGTTTTGTCTCAGAGGAGCTTACATTTAACAAAAAAAAAGGAAAACAGGACTCGTCTTCATATCCTAAAACTTTTCTTTAAAGATTAAATGTATTGGCCTCAAACAATAATTTGTTTTATTACCTAGTAATTTTTAATACCGGACTGGACATAGTAGTTTTCTTTTCCTGGTTTTGTTTCAACGTTAAAGGCTAAACGGACCACCATTTGGAGCCTTAATTTTAGAAAGTAAAACTATGGTGGCGCCTCTCTAAATTTGGACTAAAATACCGATTTTGACTTTAAAAGCTAAACACTAAACACTCATCTGTCACTAAAAGAACCTACACCTGAGTTAGAGCTAGCGTATGGAGGCGATCTACAAGCAGCTGATTTGGTCGATTAGGTAAGGGTTGTAAGTAGTTAACCTTCTCAGGGCGTACCTGGGTCACAGGTGTTATCTGTATGATAACGGTTTAGGGCGATTCATTTTAAGCGGCATTTTACACGACGTTACAATTTATAATTTTCTTTAAAGGAAGGATGTAGACCTTTTTCAAAGTATCCTATAATTTTGTCTAACGGCATTTTAGGATCAATAATGTCGCATAGCATGATTGTATCGTAATAATAATCTTTAACACTTTCATTTTGCTGCTGTTGCCTATTTAGCAGTTTGATTTCAAATTTTGGAACTTCATATTTCCCTCCAAATTCAACTAAAAAATCTCGGGAGACTTCCTCCCAATTTTTCTTTAAGTTTTCCGATTGTTTAATATAATTACTATACCAAATGTTGGCAACACCCTCTAATGATGATAAAAAATTGTAAATTTTGTCTTTGCCAGACCAGCGGTTTCTTTCAGAAATTTTATTAAATTCTCTGAGAAATAAAACACAATTATTACTCTTAGGACAGAAAATAGGTGCTTGAAAATATGGAGGTAGCACTGGTGTAATACGGGTATTTAAAGCTTCTTCCAAAATCATTTTTTTTTTACTTCTCTTTAACCCTTCAGCGGTCGCGCCTAAAAATATTACAAGACCGGGTGCGCGGCGCATAAAGTGCGCCATGACGAATTTCAAGTTAAATAAATTACTTAATTAATTATAGATGAAACATAATATATTTTGATCATTTGTACAAGCTTAAAAACTTAAAACTTTTAAATAAAAGCAACTTAAGGGAGTTTTAAAACAAATAGCCCATTTAAAGAAAATCACATTAACCTAAGTAGGTATATTAATAAATCAAGTACAAATTAAAATCGGAAATTTAAATATCTATATTTTTAGGAAACTGCTTTTTCGTTGCAACTCTTACAAACTACTTGCTTTATGGCATGTTGCTTACAGACGAAATTATTACATGTATGGCATCTTGATGTCGTATTTATATTTTTTGAACGTCCACATAAAACACAACGCCCTACTTTTTTTCTTTGTGGTTCTGCTAGAGCGGGATCTTCAACTTTTCTATATTTGGCCAAGGAGATTTGAATATCTTGTGGAAGGGATTTAAGACTTGCTCGCTCTTCTAAAAATGGCTTCATTAATGAAAGAGACAGATTTTTCAAGAAAATCCTCCTAGGGAGATTGGGATTATTCAAATTAAAATTGAATAACACCTCTGCATTTATACCTGCCATATCCAGTAGGGAAAAAAATATGACTAGTGGCCATCTTTTGGTAATTCTTTTGACAGTATAGGATCCACACATTTGATCGACCGTGTCCACACCGCCTTTGGTCGCATTATAATCAAGAATTATTTCTGGTTTGTTTGTTTCTAGGTCAATATCACCAGAGTCATGCATAGTAGATAAAAGAATAACTGACTTGTTTTTCTTGGGTGCATAAGAAACTAGTGTGATATCTTTCTGATAACCAAATATAGATGTTTGTGCTTCTCGAGTTTTATTTGGCAGAAACTCCAACGGAATTTCCTTTTATTTTTTTTCAATGTCCCAATAATGGTAATTTTTTCATTTAGAAGTGTCTTGGCTAAAGGGTAGCTTGTATACCAGTCATCTGTAGTAAGGTTTCTATTAGAACCTTTGATGTGGTCAACAAGTCTTAGCACAATTTCGTAAGCTGAATTCTCAACCATGTAAGGTCCTTCTGGTTGCTTGCCGCAGTATATTTCAAGATTATTTACAAAATGTGTTTTTGCGTCGCATAAAACAAACATTTTTATACCGTACTTAGCCGGCTTATTGGGTATATACTGTATGAAACTGCAACGACCACGAAACGCTTCAAGTTTTTCATCAATAGTAACGTACTGTCCCATACTATAGACGTTTTTACAATTTTTGACAAATGCTTCATGTATATCCCTTATGGCAGCAAGTTTGTCGTTTTTTTTTCTTTCCTCCCTGGTATTACGGTTATCAAAGCGTAGACACCGCAAAAGAAACAAAAACCTTTTGTAACTCATAACCTGTCTTGTAACTTCTAGTCCTGTTCCATCAGTAGCCCACAATTCGTGAACATTGACATGATTTGCTTTTTTGACTCCCAATAGCACCAGTAATCCAATCAATGCCAAAATTTCACTTTTTGTACAATGCTTAGCGTCTCTTTCCCTTAGGTATTCAATTTCTTCCCGTTTCAACTCTATATACATATTGGTGTATTTTAGAATAGTTTCTATCATAGTAGCATCAATTAGTTTTTCAAATGCTGTAGTTTCTGATGTAAGCCCCCTTGCTGCCTGTTTTGGACCAGGAAAAATTCTCACTATATTTTTAGCTCTTGTTTTTGATTTTTTTGACGAATTGATTTTGCTCCACATGGTTATTTTATCTTTACTAAGATAAGAGTTACTTTCGGTCATATCTAAATCCTCATCTGAGTCGTCCGACTCATTATCTTCAGGAGCATACTCTTGCTCCGAATCAGTCTCATGGTCACTTTGAGTGATAATTTCTTCTTCCTCATCAGACATATCTTCGTCTTCAACTATTCTTGCAAATTGTTCGTCATCTGTCGGGTCGTCGTGAAGAATTCTGTATAATTCTTCATCGGTAAGATACTTTCTAGCCCTAAAACAAAATAATTACGCAATGGTCAAAATTATTATATCGGTAAGTAAGTAAAGTTTAACCCCTTGTCTCTCAGTCTAATCCTTGCGTTCTACTATACTACCATCCTATCAAAAACTGGTTATGTTTTTTGCGTAAAAATAAAGCTTTTAGCAGAACATAAAAATATAATAACAATAATAACGATATGACTAATAAGAATAGTAATAATTAAAAAATTCGTTTCAGTTGCTTGAAAAGTAAACTAATAATATCCGAATTAAAATTATATTGAAAAAAAACGTATTTACGCAAAAACAATTAATAATAAGTATAAATAATCCACTTTACATAAACCTACAAATAAAAATAAATACATAAATGTACTTACATGACCAGGCGCGTGGCGCACTTTATGCACCAGTGTCTACACTTCACGAAATAAGTCGCAAATACGTGAAAATGCGTTAGGCAAAAACAGTGTCAACCTCTTGTCCGTAAAGGCAACGGTCAACTAAAAGAATACATAGAGCCACATGTGCGTAGGCAAAATAAATTTAACATTGATGCCAAATTTATGTCTAGTGGTGCATAAAATGCGCCAGCGCGCCCGCTGAAGGGTTAAGGGACAAACTTGTATATTATATTTAAAATAAACACTCAACGTGAAAAAATGTATCGTAATATAGTTTTATTTTGAATAAAAGCAAAAATTGTACCTATATAAATTACCATTAAAATTTCAGACTACTTTTTGAAGAGGCCGAGTTTGGAAAATTTAAAATTAACTTGCACCACTTATTCTATTATAGACGTAAAGTAAAAAATTGCCAACTCTTATTTTATACAATTTAATTAAAATGTACTTCATTCCCTCAGGTTCTAATCAAATGTTTATCTATACTTAAAGAAAATTTATGCCTACTCTCACACAATGGACAGAATTTATTAAAGAATATTTAATTTTTGCACCAAAAAAGTTATAATTTATTGTGTATGGAGAGTAAAAACGGCGCCTCCACCATATGTCACAACGGGGGTTGTTGCGAATGAGACTAAGTAATAGTCTCTGGGATCGTGTGGAGGGAATGAAGTTAAAACAGGTTATAAAAAATATAACGTTTAATAATTAATCAACAATAATAGCAATAAAATAAAGATTGGCATTACATAAATGAAATGAGGCACTTACTTATACACCTCCCTTACATCTTCTCTATAAGGGCGGCTCTTCTCCCGACCAACGGGCACACGGGAACGACTACTTATCACTCTATTATGCAGTTATCGACATTCGGTGCATTGCTAGGTCAGCATACCTTGACTTACTCAATAAAGTTAAACAACACCAAGCTGACCTCCAATGTCGTCACTAAGTCCACCGAATAATAAAGTGTCTACTCATCGTTATTGTCAAAATAATCTTTATATAAATGAAGTGTGATTTTAAAAATAATTAATAAAATAATCCATGGTAACATAACTATGACAATATATATATATATATATATATATATATATATATATATATATATATATATATATATATATATATATATATATATATATATATATAATATATATATATATATATATATATATATATATATATATATATATATATATATATATATATATATATATATATACAGTCAACTTCGGATATAACGAACCACCAAGGGGATCTGATGATGGAAATAAAAATTTCCGAAAGCTCGGACTAAACTTTAAAGAGTACACTTTCATTTGCTGCATACCCCAATAGTTACTAGTTTACTATATATATATATATATATATATATATATATATATATATATATAAGCTAGTACCACCGCAGTCCTGAAATGATTTATATGACGTCAAAATATCGTGAAAAGTCAATATAATGGAGTTTGCGTATCTCTCCTTTGGCAGAAATTTGGTCGCTTAGGTAAATATGCATATAAAATGTAGTTTTTGAATGCTATCCTTTTTTAACTGGGAATAAATCAACATCAAGGTACTATTTCAGAGCAATCTGAGCGGAGGGTTCAGAAAGGGCTCTTTCCTGTTGCTAAGAGAGACACTTCCTGCAAGTCCGTATGTGGAGTGTGGTGTTTTACACACGTGAAACATCCCTTAACCCAAATTGGGCCCTTGTACCTTAAGTTTTTTATTATATAATGGTTCTTTCATATCTTAAGAGTTTCTATTACCTAATTAACAGTTTTTTTGGACACTGTGCTGATGCTGACTGGTGAAGACTGCAGTGGCGGCTCGTGAAATTTCAAAGATGTATAGCTCTGTTCCTACTGAGCCCACTGGGAATGCTTTGGTAAAAAAAAACATTTTGTAATTTGCGAAAAAAAGTAAAATTTTTGGTGTGCCCCTCCTAGGAAAAAAATGAAAGCCTCTAGGTATTTTATTTATTCTTTTTTCTAAACAAATTTTACATCATTCTGTCGACAGATTTGAAATTTTGAGAGAAAAAAAGGTGTTAGTAGAAAGTTATAGTCATTTGAATTTTTTCTTAAATTTTATTTTAGGCTTAAAAAAATTCAAATGACTATAACTTTCTACTAACACCTTTTTTTCTCTCAAAATTTAAAAACTGTAGACAGAATGATGTAAAATTTGTTTAGAAAAAAGAATAAATAAAATACCTAGACGTTTTCAGTTTTTTCCTAGGAGGGGCACACCAAAAATTTAACTTTTTTTCGCAAATTACAAAATGATTTTTTTCTTTACCGAAACATTCCCAGTGGGCTCACTATTAAAACCCTTAAATTTGGTCCGGGTCCTGTAAGTAGGGACAGAGATATACAACTTCGAAATTTCACCAGCCGCCACTGGAAGACTGTATATTAGTCGTATTCCTCCGTGCCTTCATTCTTCATTCAGGTATGTTAATTATAATCCAGCTTTTTCATGATCATCGTTTGAAAATTCGTTTCTTAATTCAGTTCTTTCATTAGAATATGCCGTTATCTACCTTCAAATTCCTGTATTTTCGTTAAGAAATGCCTATTTTGATTCAAAAACTCTCAAATATATTTTGAGGTAAGATACCTTCAACAACGTATAATATATCATTACTTATTGCTTTTTTATTGTTATCCTACAGTTTTTTGTTGGGGTACACACTGGTGTACAATATTCAAGTACGTTTTTCCTCCTATCTAACTATGTTTCCTGCCTGAATAATACGTATTTCATGGTTAGTTCTGAGAAATTCCGGACAACCATTTATGGATCATTTGCTGCCAAAGAAATATGCTGATAGCAAAGGCCTGTATATTCCATGTATTTGCATAAATTAACATCAGTCGAATATGATCTGCCATGCGTTAAATAATAATTTTTATAATTTTTACGCGTATATGTATGTATATATATATATATATATATATATATATATATATATATATATATATATATATATATATATATATATATATATATATATATATATATATATAGTCAACTTCGGATATAACGAACCCGGCTATAACGAACTATCGGCTATAGCGAACCCTATTTTGATTAGTTTTTGCTTGTGGAAGTTCGGTTATAACGAACTGTCGAAATTTCACGTACGTATCACTTCCATATTCGTATGAGATTAAAATTTTTGTGGAATTGTAGTCCATGTTGTGATTAAATTTATTTGCATGTTCTGCTAAGGCGCATCTTTCTGGGTGAAGTCTACAGTCACTCCTGTGCGAAACAATGTGGTTAGAGATAGGTCTTGAAGTTTGACCAATGTATATTTTATCGCAGTCCGCACAAGGTATACTATAGACCACATCAGACCTAGCTGTTAAAGGGGTTTTATCTTTGAGTTTAGAGTATACAGAGCGAATTGTAAGAACTGATTTGTTTGCAATTTTTATATCTTTAATGTGACTAAAAATCCTAGTCAGGCCGGGAGTGACCTCTCTAATGAAGAGTAAAGTTGCGAAATAAATTTTCTTTCTGGGTTCGTCCCAACAACACTACTTACATGATTCCCTATTAGGAGTATTGGTGTTAGTCAATGTATTGGACGAACTGAACAGTATCTTTTTATTAAGGTGGTGGGTAGGAGTTATGTGTAAAAAGTGTTAATAGGATGTCTAGATTCTTTTTGTGGAAGGATGGGTCTGAGATTTTCAAACTCTGTTCTTCATTTGTTTTATTAAATTCACTTTTGTAGAGAATTTATGGTTTATGGTATGATAAATAGTTCAGGTGCCTGCCTGAACTGCAAGGTTTCCTGTACCAGTCAATAATGATTTTATTCTCTGGAGAACGTATAAACTTGGTGTCCAGGAACGGGATAGCTTGTTCTTCATTCTCTGTTTCTATAGTGAATTGTATGTACGGATCATAACTGTTAATAGTTTCTACTATCTCATGAATACCATCCTGAGGTAAGGATAAAATGATATCATCTACATATTTTTTATGAAGTGAAGATTGAAGGATAGGACAGGGATGACAGTGTCCAGATGGTCGTCCATAACATAGGCTGCTAGAATAGGAGAAATAGAGGCACCCATCGGTGTGCCAAAAGTCTGTTTGTAATGTTTGTTATTAAAAGAGAAATATGTGTTTCAAAAAGGAAGGTTATCAATTCCATAAAGGATTCTTTATTTATATTGTCATAGTTATCCTAACAGTTTTTTGTTGGGGTACACACTGGTGTACAATATTCAAGTACGTTTTTCCTCCTATCTAACTATGTTTCCTGCCTGAATAATACGTATTTCAGGTTAGTTCTGAGAAATTCCGGACAACCATTTATGGATCATTTGCTGCCAAAGAAATATGCTGATAGCAAAGGCCTGTATATTCCATGTATTTGCATAAATTAACATCAGTCGAATATGATCTGCCATGCGTTAAATAATAATTTTATAATTTTTACGCGTATATGTATGTATATATATATATATATATATATATATATCATATATATATATATATATATATATATATATATATATATATATATATATATATATATCATATATATATATATAGTCAACTTCGGATATAACGAACCCGGCTATAACGAACTATCGGCTATAGCGAACCCTATTTTGATTAGTTTTTGCTTGTGGAAGTTCGGTTATAACGAACTGTCGAAATTTCACGTACGTATCACTTCCATATTCGTATGAGATTAAATTTTTGTGGAATTGTAGTCCATGTTGTGATTAAATTTATTTGCATGTTCTGCTAAGGCGCATCTTTCTGGGTGAAGTCTACAGTCACTCCTGTGCGAAACAATGTGGTTAGAGATAGGTCTTGAAGTTTGACCAATGTATATTTTATCGCAGTCCGCACAAGGTATACTATAGACCACATCAGACCTAGCTGTTAAAGGGGTTTTATCTTTGAGTTTAGAGTATACAGAGCGAATTGTAAGAACTGATTTGTTTGCAATTTTTATATCTTTAATGTGACTAAAAATCCTAGTCAGGCCGGAGTGACCTCTCTAATGAAGAGTAAAGTTGCGAAAATAAATTTTCTTTCTGGGTTCGTCCCAACAACACTACTTACATGATTCCTATTAGGAGTATTGGTGTTAGTCAATGTATTGGACGAACTGAACAGTATCTTTTTTATTAAGGTTGGTGGGTAGGAGTTATGTGTAAAAAGTGTTAATAGGATGTCTAGATTCTTTTTGTGGAAGGATGGGTCTGAGATTTCAAAACTCTGTTCTTCATTTGTTTTATTAAATTCACTTTTGTAGAGAATTTATGGTTTATGGTATGATAAATAGTTCAGGTGCCTGCCTGAACTGCAAGGTTTCCTGTACCAGTCAATAATGATTTTATTCTCTGGAGAACGTATAAACTTGGTGTCCAGGAACGGGATAGCTTGTTCTTCATTCTCTGTTTCTATAGTGAATTGTATGTACGGATCATAACTGTTAATAGTTTCTACTATCTCATGAATACCATCCTGAGGTAAGGATAAAATGATATCATCTACATATTTTTTTATGAAGTGAAGATTGAAGGATAGGACAGGGATGACAGTGTCCAGCAGGTCGTCCATAACATAGGCTGCTAGAATAGGAGAAATAGAGGCACCCATCGGTGTGCCAAAAGTCTGTTTGTAATGTTTGTTATTAAAAGAGAAATATGTGTTTTCAAAAAGGAAGGTTATCAATTCCATAAAGGATTCTTTATTTATATTACAGTGAGTGCTGATACGGTCCCAGTTTTTGTGGATGGCTCTGTGAGCAGCATTTAAGTAAACGTTACTAAAAAGAGATATCACATCCAGACTAGCAGGACATAATTGTTAGGTAATATCATGTTATTGAATCTTTGTGTGACTTCAAACGAGTCTTTTATGTAATATTCATTATTATAGTCATAAGCTTTAGTTAGAATGTCTGTGACAAAAGATGCACTTAGCTCTGTAGGTGCTCCAATAGAGGCTACTATAGGCCTTACTGATAAAGTAGGTTTGTGTATTTTAGGGAGAGCATAAATTTTGGGGATATACCTTTATAGCCAGTAAGTTGCTTTTTTGAACTTCAGTAATCTGGTTAGTGGTTTTTAGTCTTTTAACCATATCATTGCATTTTCTCTGTATGGACAACGTGGGGTCACTTGAAGTTGAACATATGAAGTGCTAGTGACTATTAAGTCCTCAGTTATTTGTAAGTAGTGTTCTTTGTTCATGATGACTGTCACGTTGCCCTTATCAGAATTTGTTACAATAATGTTGGGTTTGATTTGATGATGACTTTTAGAAATTTTTGAGTTTTATTGTATAAATTATGAAAGAATGAATTATTAATTTTGTTATTGTGGATATAATTAGTAATTAAGTTAGAAGCTCTAGATATTGTGATATTTTTTAGTGAGATGTCATCTATGTTAGATGTGATATAATCCACGTCCGCCAAGACACTTTTGATGGAGATGTCCCTATTTATTATGGGTTCAATGCAAAATTTTGGACCAAGTGATAAGAACTGTAATACATCATCTGGTATTACTGTTTCTGTAAGATTTTTTATCCAATTAGGTTTGGTTTTGAGTTTTTTTATTGATTCTTCATTCTTTAATTTGTTTAGTTTGTTAATGTTATTAAATTTAGTTTTATGAAATAATCTATTGTAATGTCTTAGTTGTTTACCTGAGAAATTATTGAAAATTAATTCATTAGTATGTGTAATTATTTCTACTTTAAGAGTCTGGAGAGACGTTTCTAATTTATTAATAACTTTGTGATTGCTCGCAATCTCAATACTTATCAATCTATTCCCTAACCTTCGGACATATTCAGTAATGTTTGAGTGTGCATCTTGTCGGAGTAGAAGTTCTTCAGTAGGTCTAGTCGTGGATGTAATGTGTTGTGGGAGGATGCCTAAACTTCTGCATTTGAGTAAGAAAGACCTTCGGTTGTAGTCCTTGGCAAGTTTCATTTGGTTTTGGACCACAGCTTCAGCTTCTCCACTGCAATGTTCCCGTATGTAGCCAAGATGGTTGGTAAAACCCCATACCTGAGAGTTTAGAGAAGGGTAGTCGTTGCTGACTAGTTAAGGAGTAAACTAGTAAATATTGGGGTATGCAGCAAATGAAAGTGTACTCTTTAAAGTTTAGTCCGAGCTTTCGGAAATTTTTATTTCCATCATTAGGGAATCTACAATTAATAGTTAAATGGGAGTGTGTTACATTAAACGAGCTTAAAGTAACTTACAACTTTGTTGAGGTTGGTCATCAAGATATCAATTGTAGAACTGAACATTGTCAAGACAAAAAGCCGTAATTTGGGTCCAAAACATTAAAACAAGTTAAAATTAATTATTACAGAACACACAAACACTTATAAAATTGCTTAATTATTAGGAAAAGAGGCATTAGTTATATAAAATATTGTTTGAGTTTAATCTTAGGTTTCATTTTGAATACTGTCAATGACAGGAGAAAATAATTTTTTTTATTCTTAACATTTTTGTAGGGTTAGGGACTAAATGTGTATAGTGGTTACACGAATTCAAGTTTTAGTGTGCAGTATCTTGATACCCGAGCAATAGCAAAGTTAAACAAAGAAAAAATGGTACCATTCATATTAGAGGGTGGTTTATTATCTAGGAAAAGAAGATAAGAGTAGATTGAACTTAAATGATTAATATCTGTTTTTTTATTAATGCAGTTAGGCTGTTGTGAAATAAAGGCCATCTCCAGAAAAAGCCTCCTGGTGTAGTTAGGTTCTGAGATTAAAATTTTTGTGGAATTGTAGTCCATGTTGTGATTAAATTTATTTGCATGTTCTGCTAAGGCGCATCTTTCTGGGTGAAGTCTACAGTCACTCCTGTGCGAAACAATGCGGTTAGAGATAGGTCTTGAAGTTTGACCAATGTATATTTTATCGCAGTCCGCACAAGGTATACTGTAGACCACATCAGACCTAGCTGTTAAAGGGGTTTTATCTTCGAGTTTAGAGTATACAGAGCGAATTGTAAGAACTGATTTGTTTGCAATTTTATATCTTTAATGTGACTAAAAATCCTAGTCAGGCCGGGAGTGACCTCTCTAATGAAGGGTAAAGTTGCGAAAATAATTTTTCTTTCTGGGTTCGTCCCAACAACACTACTTACATGATTCCTATAGGAGTATTGGTGTTAGTCAATGTATTGGACGACTGAACAGTACCTTTTTTATTAAGGTTGGTGGGTAGGAGGTATCTGTAAAAAGTGTTAATAGGATGTCTAGATTCTTTTTGTGGAAGGATGGGTCTGAGATTTTCAAAACTCTGTTCTTCATTTGTTTTATTAAATTCACTTTTGTAGAGAATTTATGGTATGATAAATAGTTCAGGTACCTGCCTGAACTGCAAGGTTTCCTGTACCAGTCAATAATGATTTTATTCTCTGGAGAACGTATAAACTTGGTGTCCAGGAACGGGATAGCTTGTTCTTCATTCTCTGTTTATATAGTGAATTGTATGTACGGATCATAACTGTTAATAGTTTCTACTATCTAATGAATACCATCCTGAGGTAAGGATAAAATGATATCATCTACATATTTTTTTATGAAGTGAAGATTGAAGGATAGGACAGGGATGACAGTGTCCAGATGGTCGTCCATAACATAGGCTGCTAGAATAGGAGAAATAGAGGCACCCATCGGTGTGCCAAAAGTCTGTTTGTAATGTTTGTTATTAAAAGAGAAATATGTGTTTTCAAACAGGAAGGTTATCAATTCCATAAAGGATTCTTTATTTATATTGTCATAGTTATGTTATCATGGATTATTTTATTAATTACTTTTAAAATCACACTGTATTTATATAAAGATTATTTTGACAATAACGATGAATAGACACTCTGTTATTCGGTGAACTTGGTGACGACATTGAAGGTCAGCTTGGTTTTGTTTAACTTTATTGAGGAAGGCAAGGTATGCTGACTGAGCAATGCACCGATCGTCGATAGCTGTATAATGGAGTGATAGGCAGTCGTTCTTAAGATGTCGAGATAAGACATGTGCCCGTTGGTCGGGAGAAGAGCCGCCCTTATAGAGAAGATGTAGGGGAAGTTTATAAGTAAGTGCCTCATTTCATTTATTTAATGCCAAACTTTATTTTATTGCTATTATTGTTGATTAATTATTAAATGTTATATTTTTTATAACCTGTCTTAACTTCATTCCCTCCACACGATCCCAGAGACTATTACTAAGTCTCAGTCGCAACAACCCCCGTTGTGACATTTGGTGGAGGCGCCGTTTTTACTCTCCATACACAATAAATTATAACTTTTTTGGTGCAAAAATTAAATATTCTTTAATAAATTCTGTCCATTGTGTGAGAGTAGGCATAAATTTTCATTTCAATTTCAATTTTTCATTTCAAGTATAGATTAGAGTCTGAGGGAATGAAGTACATTTTAATTAAATTGTATAAAATAAGAGTTGGCAATTTTTTACTTTACGTCTATAATAGAATAAGTGGTGCAAGTTAATTTTAATTTTTTCGGCTTCTTCAAAAAGTTTTCTGAAATTTTAATGGTAATTTATATAGGTACAATTTTTGGTTTTATTCAAAATAAAACTATATTACGATACATTTTTTCACGTTGAGTGTTTATTTTAAATATAATATACAAGTTTGTCCCTTAAAGAGAAGTAAAAAATGAGTTTGGAAGAAGCTTTAAATACCCGTAGTACACCAGTGCTACCTCCATATTTTCGAGCACCTATTTTTTGTCCTAAGAGTAATAATTGTGTTTTATTTCTCAGAGAATTTAATAAAATTTCTGAAAGAAACCGCTGGTCTGGCAAAGACAAAATTTACTATTTTTTATCATCATTAGAGGGCGTTGCCTACATTTGGTATAGTAATTATATTAAACAATCGGAAAACTTAAAGAAAAATTGGGAGGAAGTCTCCCGAGATTTTTTAATTGAATTTGGAGGGAAATACGAAGTTTCAAAATTTGAAATCAAACTGATGAATAAGCAACAGCAGCAAAATGAAAGTATTAAAGATTATTATTACGATACAATCATGTTATGCGATATTGTTGATCCTAAAATGCCGTTAGATAAAATTATAGGATACTTTGAAAGAGGTCTACACCCTTCCTTTAAATCAAATTATAACTTTTTGTACGACCCAGATCTTTCAAAAAATGGTTTTAATCAGCTTATTCTCAAACTGCACAACATATGGGAACTAACGGATAACCGCCGGGTTATTATCAATGAAAAATGTAATTTACAATACCCAACCAGCACCAATGTACAATCTAATCAAAACGTTTTATTTTTACACCCTACTCTGCCTTACAATACAAATGAAAAAGAAACTATAATGGCCCAAGCAAATGAAAATTTACACCACTGCTTAAAACAAGAGACAACTTCTAAATCAGCATTCTTAAAATCGGCTAAAACTACTAAAGAACATCAACTAACTAACAACAAAATTAAGTCAATTGTTTTGAAAACTAAAGAACACGATTTTAGATATTTGGAGCAATTACGAGATAATTTTGCGGTAAATACAAATCTTTTTAATAAATTGGAGATTATACTATATAAATGGCCTTATATTGACAGAAATAAAATCAAAATTGACCTCACAACAAACTCGAACCAACCAGTTACTATATTTAAAAACAGAACTCTAGGACGCTTTTTATTACCGCCAAACACTTTAACGGCGCAAAGTCTATTTGTTTAAAAAGAAATAGGTGCATATACATATACATATGTACGTACGTATGTATGTATCTACGTTTCTTAACATTTGTTTCTCTACTAAACTTTTATTTCGGAATATAAAATATGGTAGCAAAAAAGGTGATTAGTTATATCGGAAAATGCTTCTTTAATAAATATTTTTTCTAGTTGGATATAAGATTTTAGGAAAGTATGCTTATCAAGGTATTATGAGTTCAAGTACCTATCTAACACCTGAGATATTTCTCGTTTTAATTTGCACTGATTTTTCTTTGGTTCAAAATTTAGCCTAAAATTGATTTTTTTATTTATCTAACATTGCATACTATTTTAGTTCCAAGTCAATATTTTTATGCAGAAGTTGCAATTTTTTTTTAATGTCCACAATGCATTTCGTCAGTCTCCTCTTGATACATTTCCTATGTTTTTTGTTTACGTTGCGTTGGAAGACAAAATCCAAATTATACTACTTGTTTATACTTTCAATTTTTGTACCATAAAAAATCTATTTCTGATGTGTAATTTATTTGCAATTAAACATTATGCACATAGGCGATATGCAAGAAAAATAACAGAAAAATTTGATTAGATTTTTATTTTTAATTTAGTAGGTACTAATTTCATTTTAGTACTAGTTACAAATTTTAAAATATGTTTTATCATGCGAAAAAAGAATAAATCAAGTTTTACGCAATTAACGAAGATCACTGGTAAATAAGGGCATTAATGTGTTGTATTTTTAATATAATAGCCAGCGACAATTTTCTTTTCAATTTCAGAAGTTTGTTTTAAAATTAAATATTTCTTAAATAACTAACTAGTAAACATATCAACATTTTATTATTATTGCTTACGTTTATAGAAATACTAAATATTATTAGAAGTAATTGTTATACGTCCAAGGTATAAAAAATATGTTTTGTTATCAAAAGCTGACATAATTTTGCTTTATTTCAAGTTCATAATAGATTATAATAAACACTGCTGACCCAGAGATGGCAGGTATCAAGAATTTTATATTATTATACAATAATGGCATAAGGTTACCGATCAAGCACGCGCCTCATTTTTGCAAGTACTCATTCATATTATTTATGTTTTTTTTTATTTTTATACATAATCAAAGGAATTATGAAAAACTAAATGGAAAAAGAAAAAGGGTTTATGCGTGCAAAACCAGAGTAGTTTTTATCCAGAATTATTATCTAGTTAATCGAGGCATAAAACAATTTTTATAGGCATGAAATGATAGAAACTTATAATAAACTTACGTAAGAAAGTAAGAGTGTTACAAATGAAAATATATAGAGATTTTTTTTTAATTCGATGCAGTATTAAAGCATCGTGCCTGAGTTCTTAAGTTAAATACACGAGTATATATTTATTATTCTAGAGTACCTACAGAACGACTCATTTTTCTCAAAGAAGTTATAGGTACATACTTTAGGAAACAATAAGGTACACACAAAAAAGTGGTACGAAAAGGGTAGCTAGAGAATTAGCGATCAGCAACATAATGCTATAGCCCTACCGCAAAAAAGTCATTTGCAGGTTAAACTTTACTGACAAGTAAGGTATTTTGAAATGGTTTTCAAGTGTAACAAATTTTATGAAGAAAAGACAAGTGAATGTCTTATGTTATTCAATAACCTGCGTGGCACGTAGCTAGGGGCGTAGTTGTTTTACGAATTTACGCATCTTGTCTTCATAAAAGGTGACGCTAGTGTTTGAGCAAAATGTTTAAACAAATCGATGATGTTTAGTGGTACAGGATGTTACCAGGTGAGATAAGCCTGAAGTTATCTATTTCCCTTAGGGAAGGTTTACAGATTTTTTTTAAGAGTTTCTGGTATTTGTAAATACTGCGTGAGCTAAAACTGCTCAAATGTTCGTACGGTTATTACTTATTGTTGACAGCATGTAAAATATCGTCAGACTTATTTTTGAAAAAACAATAGCACAAAGTAATTTTTTTTTTGTCACGAAACTGCCTACTACCTCTCAGTAAATTGATATAATTTAAGTTTTTAAATAATCCTAAAACATTTTAAATTTTATTAGCAAGTACTAACCTAGACTTTGAACTTTGTACTAAAGAGTTGCTTTTTTATTTATTCTAGTATTAAAAATCCTAGGTATACTAGTAGTTAAATATTAAGGTATACTCTAAGCCTAACACTAAAGATTCATTTTAAAAATTAGACGAACGTTATATCTCAGTATACTTGGAGGTAGAAAAAGAGCAAATTGAAACTAAACAGGGATAGTTGTTCTGTTATACGAGTGCTATGTTATTATTTTAAACTTGCATGTATTATTTGATTTTACAAGAATTTGTAATTTAATTATTGATGTGCACATTAAGTTTAGTTTATACACTAGTCTAAATATTATGGATTTTTATTATTAGATATATGTACGTGTAAAGAGAAATGTATTTTCTCATTTTAATTTTGTAAATAATTAAATCATGTAAAATTAGGACTATATATTCATAAGTATTTATGTTTCATGTACCTGGACACAATAGCACAATGGCAGTGGAGATTGGAGATGAGCCAAATAACATGCACAACAACTTCCCACAACAAAGGGGAGCCAGCATATATCCATCATACCTAAACCTGAGCAAGCAGAAGCTGTTACTCAACGACACCACAACGCACGCAAGCAAAGAAAAGGCAGTTACACCATCACGTTAGGTAACCTAACACCTAACAGTAAAGTCTCGAAAATGCCCGAGGTACCAGGGCTCAGTAGAGATGACCTTATCAAAGCAAGCCGCTTCCAGCTGCATGCATCTTGCATCATCTTGTAGAATTGTGGCGATGAAGAATGGGGAATGGAGATAATCCATCCAAAAGTGGTGAATGTTAAGTTCATAGGAAATTTATATTATCCTTAATATAACTAAACTACTTCTGGCTCATAGTTGTGCATAGTTTATCATTGTTCGGCGTTATTACAATTAAGCAAATCTTCAGCAAAGACTCCTTATATGTTGCCATAAATGCCCGTGTCACGATCTCATTTTTCAGAGTGCTACCTTTTGAGATTATATTATGTAAATATTTAAAAGGAACGTTATGAGTATCAACAAGTTTTATTTTATTTTATATTTTTCGCTTTTACAATAATTGTCTTTTTAGTATATAGTAAGTAATATTTTATAAGTTGATAAGATTGAGCTTTCTATATGGCATTAAATGTGGCGCTCAATTCAATATTTTAGAAAAGTTTAATAGTTAGAAAGTTTACTTAAGTCAGTAAATAAAGTAAAATAAAAAGAAGAAATAATTTTTTTATAAGCTTTTAATAAGTATTAAATCAATCTCTTACGCGAATTTTAATTATGCTATAGCTACGTCCCTTTAAGATTTTTTTTTAACCAATACTAGATACAAATTTTTACAACTTCTCATCAACTTATAAGTTTTATTGAAAATCGTATTTTGTTTTTGTAAATTTAATTAACTTCTGGCGGCTTGACCAACATATTTGTGATGCATAGTAAGATGGAAATTTTGTAAAGCTGTGGGTCCAGCTTTCGCGAACGAGGGGCATATGTCATAGTTATGTTATCATGGATTATTTTATTAATTACTTTTAAAATCACACTGTATTTATATAAAGATTATTTTGACAATAACGATGAATAGACACTCTGTTATTCGGTGAACTTGGTGACGACATTGAAGGTCAGCTTGGTTTTGTTTAACTTTATTGAGGAAGGCAAGGTATGCTGACTGAGCAATGCACCGATCGTCGATAGCTGTATAATGGAGTGATAGGCAGTCGTTCTTAAGATGTCGAGATAAGACATGTGCCCGTTGGTCGGGAGAAGAGCCGCCCTTATAGAGAAGATGTAGGGGAAGTTTATAAGTAAGTGCCTCATTTCATTTATTTAATGCCAAACTTTATTTTATTGCTATTATTGTTGATTAATTATTAAATGTTATATTTTTTATAACCTGTCTTAACTTCATTCCCTCCACACGATCCCAGAGACTATTACTAAGTCTCAGTCGCAACAACCCCCGTTGTGACAATATTACAGTGAGTGCTGATACGGTCCCAGTTTTTGTGGATGGCTCTGTGAGCAGCATTTAAGTAAACGTTACTAAAAAGAGATATCACATCCAGACTAGCCAGGACATAATTGTTAGGTAATATCATGTTATTGAATCTTTGTGTGACTTCAAACGAGTCTTTTATGTAATATTCATTATTATAGTCATAAGCTTTAGTTAGAATGTCTGTGACAAAAGATGCAATTAGCTCTGTAGGTGCTCCAATAGAGGCTACTATAGGCCTTAGTGATAAAGTAGGTTTGTGTATTTTAGGGAGAGCATAAAATTTTGGGGATATACCTTTATAGCCAGTAAGTTGCTTTTTTTGAACTTCAGTAATCTGGTTAGTGGTTTTTAGTCTTTTAACCATATCATTGCATTTTCTCTGTATGGACAACGTGGGGTCACTTGGTAGTTGAACATATGAAGTGCTAGTGACTATTAAGTCCTCAGTTATTTGTAAGTAGTGTTCTTTGTTCATGATGACTGTCACGTTGCCCTTATCAGAATTTGTTACAATAATGTTGGGGTTGCTTTTTAGAAATTTTTGAGTTTTATTGTATAAATTGTGAAAGAATGAATTATTAATTTTGTTATTGTGGATATAATTAGTAATTAAGTTAGTAGCTCTAGATATTGTGATATTTTTTAGTGAGATGTCATCTATGTTAGATGTGATATAATCCACGTCCGCCAAGACACTTTTGATGGAGATGTCCCTATTTATTATGGGTTCAATGCAAAATTTTGGACCAAGTGATAAGAACTGTAATACATCATCAGGTATTACTGTTTCTGTAAGATTTTTTATCCAATTAGGTTTGGTTTTGAGTTTTTTTATTGATTCTTCATTCTTTAATTTGTTTAGTTTATTAATGTTATTAAATTTAGTTTTATGAAATAATCTATTGTAATGTCTTAGTTGTTTACCTGAGAAATTATTGAAAATTAATTCATTAGTATGTGTAATTATTTCTACTTTAAGAGTCTGGAGAGACGTTTCTAATTTATTAATAACTTTGTGATTGCTCGCAATCTCAATACTTATCAATCTATTCCCTAACCTTCGGACATATTCAGTAATGTTAGGGAATAGATTGATAAGTATTGAGATTGCGAGCAATCACAAAGTTATTAATAAATTAGAAACGTCTCTCCAGACTCTTAAAGTAGAAATAATTACACATACTAATGAATTAATTTTCAATAATTTCTCAGGTAAACAACTAAGACATTACAATAGATTATTTCATAAAACTAAATTTAATAACATTAACAAACTAAACAAATTAAAGAATGAAGAATCAATAAAAAAACTCAAAACCAAACCTAATTGGATAAAAAATCTTACAGAAACAGTAATACCAGATGATGTATTACAGTTCTTATCACTTGGTCCAAAATTTTGCATTGAACCCATAATAAATAGGGACATCTCCATCAAAAGTGTCTTGGCGGACGTGGATTATATCACATCTAACATAGATGACATCTCACTAAAAAATATCACAATATCTAGAGCTACTAACTTAATTACTAATTGTATCCACAATAACAAAATTAATGATTCATTCTTTCATAATTTATACAATAAAACTCAAAAATTTCTAAAAAGCAACCCCAACATTATTGTAACAAATTCTGATAAGGGCAACGTGACAGTCATCATGAACAAAGAACACTATTTACAAATAACTGAGGACTTAATAGTCACTAGCACTTCATATGTTCAACTACCAAGTGACCCCACGTTGTCCATACAGAGAAAATGCAATGATATGGTTAAAAGACTAAAAACCACTAACCAGATTACTGAAGTTCAAAAAAAGCAACTTACTGGCTATAAAGGTATATCCCCAAAATTTTATGCTCTCCCTAAAATACACAAACCTACTTTATCACTAAGGCCTATAGTAGCCTCTATTGGAGCACCTACAGAGCTAATTGCATCTTTTGTCACAGACATTCTAACTAAAGCTTATGACTATAATAATGAATATTACATAAAAGACTCGTTTGAAGTCACACAAAGATTCAATAACATGATATTACCTAACAATTATGTCCTGGCTAGTCTGGATGTGATATCTCTTTTTAGTAACGTTTACTTAAATGCTGCTCACAGAGCCATCCACAAAAACTGGGACCGTATCAGCACTCACTGTAATATAAATAAAGAATCCTTTATGGAATTGATAACCTTCCTTTTTGAAAACACATATTTCTCTTTTAATAACAAACATTACAAACAGACTTTTGGCACACCGATGGGTGCCTCTATTTCTCCTATTCTAGCAGCCTATGTTATGGACGACCTGCTGGACACTGTCATCCCTGTCCTATCCTTCAATCTTCACTTCATAAAAAAATATGTAGATGATATCATTTTATCCTTACCTCAGGATGGTATTCATGAGATAGTAGAAACTATTAACAGTTGTGATCCGTACATACAATTCACTATAGAAACAGAGAATGAAGAACAAGCTATCCCGTTCCTGGACACCAAGTTTATACGTTCTCCAGAGAATAAAATCATTATTGACTGGTACAGGAAACCTTGCAGTTCAGGCAGGTACCTGAACTATTTATCATACCATAAATTCTCTACAAAAGTGAATTTAATAAAACAAATGAAGAACAGAGTTTTGAAAATCTCAGACCCATCCTTCCACAAAAAGAATCTAGACATCCTATTAACACTTTTTACAGATAACTCCTACCCATCAACCTTAATAAAAAAGATACTGTTCAGTTCGTCCAATACATTGACTAACACCAATACTCCTAATAGGAATCATGTAAGTAGTGTTGTTGGGACGAACCCAGAAAGAAAAATTATTTTCGCAACTTTACCCTTCATTAGAGAGGTCACTCCCGGCCTGACTAGGATTTTTAGTCACATTAAAGATATAAAAATTGCAAACAAATCAGTTCTTACAATTCGCTCTGTATACTCTAAACTCAAAGATAAAACCCCTTTAACAGCTAGGTCTGATGTGGTCTACAGTATACCTTGTGCGGACTGCGATAAAATATACATTGGTCAAACTTCAAGACCTATCTCTAACCGCATTGTTTCGCACAGGAGTGACTGTAGACTTCACCCAGAAAGATGCGCCTTAGCAGAACATGCAAATAAATTTAATCACAACATGGACTACAATTCCACAAAAATTTTAATCTCAGAACCTAACTACACCAGGAGGCTTTTTCTGGAGATGGCCTTTATTTCACAACAGCCTAACTGCATTAATAAAAAAAACAGATATTAATCATTTAAGTTCAATCTACTCTTATCTTCTTTTCCTAGATAATAAACCACCCTCTAATATGAATGGTACCATTTTTTCTTTGGTTTAACTTTGCTATTGCTCGGGTATCAAGATACTGCACACTAAAACTTGAATTCGTGTAACCACTATACACATTTAGTCCCTAACCCTACAAAAATGTTAAGAATAAAAAAAATTATTTTCTCCTGTCATTGACAGTATTCAAAATGAAACCTAAGATTAAACTCAAACAATATTTTATATAACTAATGCCTCTTTTCCTAATAATTAAGCAATTTTATCAGTGTTTGTGTGTTCTGTAATAATTAATTTTAACTTGTTTTAATGTTTTGGATCCAAATTACCGCGTTTTGTCTTGACAATGTTCAGTTCTACAATTGATATCTTGATGACCAACCTCAACAAAGTTGTAAGTTACTTTAAGCTCGTTTAATGTAACACACTCCCATTTAACTATTAATTGTAGATTCCCTGATGATGGAAATAAAAATTTCCGAAAGCTCGGACTAAACTTTAAAGAGTACACTTTCATTTGCTGCATACCCCAATATTTACTAGTTTACTCCTTAACTAGTCAGCAACGACTACCCTTCTCTCTCTCTCTATATATATATATATATATATATATATATATATATATATATTATATATATATATATATATATATATATATATATATATATATACACAGTGGCGGTTTTTGTGTAGGATCAGTTGTGCAGTGAACACCCAAAAATATACGAGAAATAATGTATATATCAATCATAATTTGTTTTAATTTTTTTTATTATTATTATTTTAAATTTGACTTATATTTTTATAGCAGTCAAGCTCTTTTCTTTTACCATCTAACATTAACATTAATACGAGCTCTAGCGCGCTCACTGAGCGCCGCGCCGCGAATATTGGCAAAGACCGTGTGTGGGAGAAAGAGGAGTACGGCGCGTGAGACAGAACAAAATAACCCAAATTTAGCTTCCTCGCGTGCACTGCACAATGCACCAGCGTTGTCAGAACTACCGCTAAAAGCGGTCAGTTAGAGAGTCATCTACCGTTCTCCAGTTTTAGCTCTGTAAGATACCGCTTTTTCGTTTGTACGCGCTAGAGCCATTTCTTGGTGATAATGTTGAGGGAGTTTTTTCAACTATAAATTTGTTAAAAACTAATCAAGGAAACCGTTTAAGAACTGATACTATAATGGGAAAACTATTCAGCAAGCGGTTCATTACAAGTTCTTGTTTTAATTTTAAGAGAAACAAGGAATTAAGACGGCTAATGACCCAAGATATTTACAAAAATTAAAATATTTTAATGTACCTAAGATAAAATTATTAAATAAATTTGGTGGTTACGAATTTTAATATGACTTTTTGTTTAATTAAGTGGAGTATTATTTCGAAATAGTTGTGTTATTAAAATTAATTTGTACCATCCCGATGGCCAGTGTTGAAAGTGAACGTTGTTTCTCGACAT
>CAXARB010000105.1:82500-98335 GCA_963971165.1 Philopedon plagiatum | reverse complement strand
ATACTGGAATATAATTACTTAGAAGTCTTCGACCGCCCATTCGCAGGTACTTGTTTTAAAAAATCTACTTTCCACAGAGACGAACTAGGGAAAATATTTCTTAGTGAATAATGCAGTCATAACGGAGTATGTAGATAATTTTAATCAATTAGTAAAAATTGTTTTTTACATTTAAATCAATTATTAAAATTGTTTTTGTACATTGTTGCCAATGCCATTAAAGATATTATGCACCCATGCATTGATATTTTAAATTCGCAAATACTCTCCTGTCCTAGCTTCATTTTTACAATCTTAGTTCACTGCCCGGTCAATGTCTAGTTGGATTCATTTTTACAAAATCTAGGCGCCTTCGCCGGGCAACGAGATGCATTTTTACAATCCAAGATGCTAGTTATTCGCTCATGTTAGGCCGACGGGATACATTTTTACAATCCTAGATGCTAGATAATTATGTGAACAAGTATATTTTTTCGACTTTGGTTTAATATAAATGAAACCAAGGGCTAGGCTGAGACCATTCGCAATCTCTAGCTTGTATAGAGACGTACATATATTTATATATATTTACAGGATTTTAAAAATGTCGGGCAAACCATCAATTAAATTTCTACAAAATATATTAATCAAACAAGAACCAATACAATTTGAAGGTGATGTGCCGAATCCACTAATGGATTTTTTTTTTGATAAACCAACTTCTCCACAAGAATTCCAAACACCGCCATCTTCGCCAACAGAGACCTATTTAGCTGCGAAAAACATTGAAGAATACATCAATGGAAACCTTCCTCAGTGGGATGAAGCAATAGCTCAACCAGAGTCTCATCAGCCAGAAGGAATGGACAACCAAGAAATTTTTCCAAGCGCTCAACCAGAGTTTCAACAGCCAGAAGGAATGGGCAACCAAGAAATTTTTCCAAACGCACAACCAGAGTTTCAACAGCCAGAAGGAATGGGCAACCAAGAAGTTTTTCCAAACGCACAACCAGAGTTTCAACAGCCAGAAGGAATGGGCAGCCAAGAAGAACATTACCACCCAGAGAACCGCCAGCAGAGATGGATTAACCACTTGAAACGAATCAAAGACATCAACACCTCAATTAAAGAAACAAAGAACAAGAAACTCATTGCTGAGGAACAAGTCAATGATTTCAGTAAACTATTGTCAGTTCTCGAAGAAAGAAAAAAATCACTCATTTTAATGTATGCAAATATTAATAATGAACAAAATTTAATTCAACAGATTGCCAAGAGAAAAAAATTATTTTAAAAAATGTTTTAAACCTTGTAAATATATATAAATAAATATACCTACGTCTCTATATAACCCTAGAGATTACGAAACATTTTATTTTGTTTTATTTACTTAGGCTAGTAAAACCCCAATTATAGCTGCATTAGTACTTGCATAGAACTTAGAATAATTTGTAGGGAAATAATAGAATTAGTACTTAAATCCAAGCTTTATCTCAAGTAAAAAACTGGCAATCATATTCTCCAGTCTAATTTGACAAGCAAAGGTTTAAACTGACAAGTGTAAGAATAAGACAACTAAGTTTTATACTATTAATGTATTTCTGAGCTTTTTCGCAAATTTATAACGAACAGAGCAATTTTAGTATGTACAATAATAAAACTAAATTCACTCTAGCAACTCATTCCAAGACGAAAATCATTTGGAAACCAAGAAAATCGTTGAAATATCACAATAATTCATAAGTTTTTAATGACGACTTATTAACAATAACAAAAAATAGCTGATCAACTATAAGATCTTAATTTAAGCCAGTACTAAATTACCTTCCTAGTGGACCTAAGCGTAAAAATCTTTAAAATTAAATTAAAACAGGCTTACCCTCGAATTTTATTGCCACTGCACTTTACACAGTTTACAAAACTAATTACCACATAAATCACATCGAAAAGAAACTTATTTAGTACTCGTAAATAAATAAATAATAATCACTTAAATCACATAACAAATAAACTATATATGTAGGTTAGTAAATACCTAGATACAACGTACACGCGTTTTACTTTCGAACTTGCTTTATTCTTCGTTTCGATATAACAGTACCGGTGGACTTACAAGAGCACTGACCATCGAGGTCAACCGGTCGAAGCCGCGAAAAGCAGATGTTGTCAAGTTTATATTTAAAATTTCCTAAGTTTTGTGTCGATAAACACGCAAAATTCAGTGTCCATCTGTCACAGGCGATTTTCTTTGAATTCGACGTAAAAAGTTGGCATAGAGATACAGTGTGCTGCTAAAATGCAACTTAAAGTATAAAATCGGAATTTTAATTCTGCGGGAATGGAAAAAAATTTAAGGGTATGGTATCAAATGAAAGCCTATTGAAGCACGAATTTAACAATATATGATTTATTTTTTTATGCGTTATTTTGGGAAAATCCCTTAAATTATAATATCACCAGAAGGATTACTCAGAAAAATCTGAAAAAATTCACGAACATTAACAATTAGCTGTAGATTGAGCCAAAATTATCAGGATTGAAAAATTCTAGCGCGATCAATTGTTATAAACAATTAAATTGTTTATTTTCCTATAACCGTTAAAACATTGGTTTTAGAGAAAAAGTTTCTTAACAAAAAGTATTTCATACGGCATAAGAAACAACTTTTGTCCTTTCACATTTATTAAAAAATTTTAATTTAGCTCAACACATATGCGTTAGTAGAGATAGATGATATGTTCTGCGCCCGCCGTCCACCGGTGGGATTTTATCTTGTGATATATGACGTCAGTATCAAACCCAGCCATACCACATGTGTCAGTATCAAACCAAACCTGCGCGCACATACGTCACCTGTCATACATCATCTGTCAACTGTCATCTGTCACCTGTCATACATCATCTGTCATCTGTCACCTGTCATACGTCATACGTCATCTGTCAACTGCCATTTGTCAACTGTCATATGACAACTATCATACGTCATCTGTCACACATTACTTGAGGTGGCATCAACTACTTGGGGGACACTATCTATTTGGGGCCTAACTGCATCGAAATTGGAATGGAATTGGAATTACCAGCGCGTTAGCCGATCTCACCATCGACTTCTCATAAAATATTTAGCTCATAACATATAGGCTTGCGACAGCTAGGCAAGCAAGTTGGTGTTTTTAGCGAAGTCACTATGAGAACGATATGTAATAAAGGTATTGAAGGAAGAAAACGCTGAGTAGTAGGAAAATTATTTATTTAACCACAAGATATATCGATATTTAACAACTTTATAGACAAAATTAGTTAATAATATTTAGACAGGTTACTGCTACGAATACAAGTAAACTAGAAATACTGTTCATAGTTTCGGAGAAGAAAGTTTTTTGTTGATTTGAACTGGCTTAAGCTACAAGAATGAGTATATATACATTGCAACAATTTGACAACTACAGTTCCGATTAAAATATGAAAGCTGTAACATTTAACGAAAATATGAATAAAATCCATGTATTGTTTGCATGGAATTTTGCATATAGAGAATCTCGCAAAAGTGATTACGAACAGTATGTGTTGGATCGCTACCGCTTTCAAAATAGACTTCAATATGCTGAGAAGCTCCTAAGGGATGTTTTGGATGAAAATTTTAGGAACAAAATATACAATGAACGTTTTAAATAATTTTTGAGTACGACCAATTCAACGTCATATCCTCCCACCTCCTCCTTAACTTGCAGTACTAAGTGGGGAATATTTTCCCACCCATGCGAGTTTGACTTGCAGTACTAAGTGGGGGAATATCTATAAATTTATACGCACACATTTTCTAAAGCATTATTTGCTAGAAATAATACATAAATATGATTCAAAAACGAAAGCTGGTTGGTTGCAGAAAATCGGTGAAAAAACTTAAACAAGAAGACAGAAGCAGATGCCCTGTTTGTTTATATTCCATGAGAAGAGAAGAAATTTGCACACCCAATTCGTGCACACACAAATTTTGTATAAAGTGCTTAACAGAGTGGTCAAAAACCAACGCACATTGTCCTCTTTGCAGAAGATTCTATTTCTCAATTGTTTTAAAAGAGACTAAGGAAAAGATTCTTGTGAAGAAAAATGACAGTACTGATCAAGCTCTAGTGATATTGTTGTACATAAGTGACATGATGAGAAGTAAATAAAACCATGTTGTTAAATATAAAGTTTTTTATTTTGCTATATTACATCTTTTTTTAATATCCAAGAATTGTGTGATTTGTCCATTCCCAACCATTTGACATAAACTTTATTTCCTTTTCTTCTTAGCACCTTTTCCACGAGATACACGTTTGAATGTTTGACTTTCTGCAACTCTGGTTCATAAAAACTACCTAAAATTAGTTCATTTTTGTCATCTGTCAGCAGATATGTTCTTGGGTTGGTTAACTTAATTTCTTTAATTTGAAAAATTTCATTTGACCAGTTTGGTGTATATCCCTTTTGAAAAGCCTCCCTGTATTTACTAACTCTAACATAATCCCCTTGTTTAAATTTAGATTTTCTGGGGTCAAGTGTTTTTATATTATTATAAGTTGATTTTAGAACATCTTTTTCATTTTCTTCATTTATATCTATAGGTTTTAATCCTGTTGTTCTGTGTTTAGTTGTATTATACTTAAAAACAATATTATTTAAGATATCTAACCATTTATAATTGCCTTGCAAGCTAAACTGTTTCCACATGACAGTTTTTAAAGTTCTGTTGACCCTTTCAACAATACTTGCTTTCACTGTGGAAAATGTACTGTAGTGATTAATGTTATATTTCTCCATTAATTTATTAAAGTTTTTGTTGAAAAATTCTCTTCCTTGATCTGTATGTATGTTAGTTGGAGGAGTTTTCGCAAGCTTTAAAATTTTTTCCATAGCTAAAGTTACTTCCTCAGCAGTTTTTCTTTTAACAGGTTGAACCCAAACATATTTGGAAAATGTGTTTATAACAACTAAAATATATCTATATCCTTTATTTAGTTTTGCATAAGGTATCATTTCCACCAAATCTGCTTGCCATAAGTCGTTTAAATTTTTAATAATAACCCGTCGTCGTCTAAAATTTTTTCTAGCCGGTTTATGTAACTCGTTGACTAGATCTTCCTTGATGTTGGTTTGTTTACTCATGACTTCTAAATGTTTAGTTTGTTACTTCTACAGGACATTTTATTAATTCACCATAAAAATCTTCTAAATGGCTATTTTCAGGACGATGAAAAGAAAGATCATCCCCTTTCTTTAACCGAATACCTACAGGGTCAGTGATCTTTTTTCCATTAATTTTTAAAAAAACATATTTTTTTGGATACTCTGCCCCAATTATTGTAGCAGATTCCATAGGAAAAACATATGTAATTCGTTTGTCTTGTAATAAATGGTAAACTCTATCGGACAGAGAGTAATTTCCCAAGAAAGGTAATACCAAATTATAATATAGTTTAACAGCACTAAGGTCAACAAGTTTTATAATGTTATGTTCTTTATTATCTTTGCCAAAGATGTGGGAACCAAACTTGTCAATAGACATGGTTGTTGCCAGCGGTAGAATAAGGAATAAACATGTGAGACTTAGTATTTATTTAATTATTTTTGCTTCTCTTAGTTCTTCTAAAATCGATATTATTTCATTTTGATGACCAGTATGTCCAGCCATTTGCGATGACATTAACAATTTCAATCTATCTATGATTTCGTTTGGATCGTCATAATAAACGTAATCCATTTTTTGTTTTGATAGATTTAACATAGCTCCCCCCTTTCCACTTTTTGTAGACAGATTTCTTGTAGAACGCGGTCTTTGTGGAGGTAACAAACGCGAAGTACTTGGTAGTATTGCACGATAACCTGTCTCTGTTGTGCTTCCACGTTTTAATATACCTTTTTGTAATAAGTAAGGTTTAACTATTGTCAAGTATTTAATGTCGGTCGAACCTTGAATTTGACTATCAGGATCAAAATTTCGTCTATATGCATTTGTCCTATTCAAAACATCCATATAATTTTCCATATCATTTGATGTATAACCAACAGGTTCTTTTTTAAAAAGAAGCTCATACAATCCAGGTGTTCCCTCATACCTAACTCCTTCAACTTTAAAATCTTTTCCTATGAAATCCACCACAGACTTAGCAATCTTATATTTATCTGCATCAACATCATGTCTAAAACCATATTTGTTATCAAATTTGCCTTCCGTGTCTTTTATTAGCCCATCCACGAATGGTCTTAGAACTGAATGATATGCTTCCAAATATTCTTCATAAGCAGGTGTTCTTGTTAATTCTAAAACATCTTGTCGCAACTCACCTATAGTTGGTTCAATTGTTGTTTCAGGGCTTGATTCTCCTGACTGTTGCGAATCTTCCCCAAATACTTCATCATCTCCTAAAAGTGAGGGCATGTGCGTTGAAAGATATTTACTATATGCATTTGATTTCCTTTGATTGATCTCTGGCGTAGGAAATTGAAATTTTGGGGTCGAAACTAATTGTGGTGAATATACTTCTTTTTTAATGAACGGTTCTGTTTTAATTGTCTGAATTAACTCATGCAAAGGTTGAGTTATTGGTTTATATTCTTTTTCCATACGAATTTCTTTATCAGATAAATCTGATTTTAAAGCTTTATACTTTTGTCTGACAGCTTTTCTAGTTTTTACCAACTCTTTCGCTGTTTTTTCGTCCATCTTTACAAAAGATAGGTTGTATACTAGAAAATTATCGTTTTGTCAGAGAGTTATATAGTGGAAATAAAATTATCAAATCCTTTTCTATAGCGACCACCATTAAATTGGCAGTCTTTATCAATAACGACAAAGTCATATTTATGTTTCCAACACATTGAACACAAGTTTTTAAACTCTTGAAAGCTCATGTCACCATTTACATGATCATCATATGTATGTTTCAAGTTTGTAGCATCCTGTTGAAAAATTACCAAGAGGTTGGCATTATCACGTATAAGTTGTTTAGGGATTGATGAATATGTTTGACACAAATAAAAACAATCTGTATTTTTATGACGTCCAAAACAAAAATAATCCCTCATAAGACTTTGATCAGTGCATACTATATCATCAAATATAATCAGTGAGTTTGGTTTTATTTCAGTGGGTGAAATAATATCCTCAGCGTTCGATGATTCAAAATAACCAATAAACTTTAGTGGTGCAAAAAGCCTTTTTAAATATTCATATTTTGATTGATATAAGGATTTTGAGTACACATATATATTTTCAAATCTTAATCCATTAGCGTGTGTTATAAGGGAAATCATAACATTTGTCTTCCCACAACCCGATGGTCCTACTATTAAACATCTTTTACAGTTTCCACCAAATAATTGTCCATGTTTTCGATAATTATCATGATATAAATCAAAATTTTTTATCGGTAAAGAAAAATCTTGTTTTTTAATCTTCATTGTTTGAACATCACTATTTAAGTAAGGTTATTTGCGTTTTCAAATCATTTATATATAATGATTAGACATAATAATGTCATTCACTGCGTGGAAGGACAGAGAAAAGGTAGTGGTTTATTAAATACTCTTATTAATAAATTACCAGTAGAGCTCCATATTCCTTCTTATAACTTTTGTGGACCTGGTACAAAATTAAATAAAAGGCTTGCTCGAGGTGATAAGGGATTTAATTTATTAGACGAAGCTTGCAAAGAGCACGATATAGCATATTCGGAATATTCCGATTTAAAAAACAGAAACGAGGCAGATAAAGTATTAGCTAAAAAGGCATTTAATAGATTCAAAGCTTCTGATTCAAATCTAGGCGAAAAACTGTCATCCTTGGCTGTGGCCGGAATCATGAAAGCAAAAACAAAACTCGGCATGGGAATAAGAAAACGGAAACAAAAACGCAAGAAAGGAGGTCAAATATCCTTTAACCAAGGTGTAAGAAAAGCACGTAAAGAGCTAGCTGGGAAAAAATTTGCTAATATAAGAAACGCTTTGTCATCAATTAAAAAATTAAAAATAAAAGAACCTAAACAAAGAATTATTCCAATTCCAAAAACTGGTGGAATTTTACCTTTAATACCTATTTTTGCTGGTTTATCTGCTCTCGGAGCCCTAAGCGGGGGCGCTGCTGGCATTGCCCAAGCAGTAAATTCTGCCAAAAATGCACAAAAGAAGTTAGAAGAACAAACAAGACACAACAAAGAAATGGAAAAAATATCAATTGGAAAAGGTCTTTATTTAAAACCATATAAGAAAGGGTGTGGTCTATATTTAAAACCATATTCAAAAAGCTGTTAAATTTGCTACCTCGCCGACCTTTGACAAATATAGATTTATTAAAGTATGCGAAAATATTAAAGTTGTCACATTTTAGAGGTGTCTTTATGAGAAATAAGTTACCCAAAAAAATAAAAAAATATGAAACAGGTATTATAAATTTAGATGACGATATGGGGGAAGGCACTCACTGGACGGCGTATGTTAAAAATAATAATAACATAACTTACTTTGATAGTTTTGGAAATCTACGACCACCAAATGAAGTTATAACTTATTTCTATAGCGATGGTAGCAAAAACAATATTAAATATAATTATGATAAATATCAATCTTTTAATACCTCAACTTGTGGACAGTTATGCTTACAGTTTATTTATAATAATACGTAATTGTGTTTCCATTTTATTCTTATTACGACCATCATGTCGTTTACTATAGCTCTTTCCGCAAATTCAGCTATACTTCAAGCAGATTTCCATCCACCTATTTACTTAGATCCTAACACTTCCTACGTTGTCGGACTTACCAACTTTGAAACTTTTAATGCAATACCAAATATTGATAAAAGTAATAATAAAGTATATTTTGGAAAAAATAATGAATTTTTAACAATTCCTACGGGAAGTTATGAAATGGACTATGTTAATAAATATTTACAGAGTGAATTCCAAAAAAGAAATATTTCATTTCACCTCTATGCAAATAACAACACATTAAAATCAACAATAAAGTCTACTACGGATATTATTTTTAAAGACGGTACAATAGGAAAGCTTTTGGGTTTTAATAATGGGATTATATCTGGTGATGGAGTTCCAAAAACATCGGAAAATCCAGCAGAGATTATAAAAGTTAATTCTTTATGCATAGACTGCAGTATCGCAGAAGGTTCCTATCTGAACGGAAAGCCAGTACACATTATTCATCAGTTTTTCCCTAATGTTAGCCCTGGATTTAAAATAATAGAAAGTCCCCAAAATATTATTTATTTTCCTGTTACAGTAAAAGTAATAGATAAAATAACAGTAAAGGTAATAGACCAAGATTTAAATTTTGTTGATTTTCGAAACGAGACTGTAACAATACGGTTGCATATAAAAGAAGTATAATGGTTATCCTTTATAATAGAAAAACCTCCAATTTACCCACAAAAATTAATAAAAACTATAAGAAGACTAAACACCGTAAACCAAAGATTAGTAGAAAGAGAAACACACAAGGGATAACACCTGAAAATATAAGCTTTTTGAAATCTCTAGGTTTAAAGGTTTTAGTATAATGGATATCCTTAACGTAGCAGAAGGTCTTTTCATAGATAATTCAATTGTGCATTCCGAAGTTCATGGTTATGAACCATACCTACCTACTAAATTGGGAAATAACGATGAAATTATAATACCTGTTCATGAAGTAGACAAGTATACTCTTCCTTCCGAAAGCTTTCTTTACATAGAGGGCAAACTAACAAAAGATAATAATGCTATCTCAAATACATTAAAATTGATAAACAATGGGATTGCGTTCCTCTTTAAAGAAATGCGCTATCAACTAAACGGTGTTACAATAGATTCAGTTAGAGATGTTGGGTTAACTTCGACAATAAAGGGATATTTGTCATATAATAAAAATGAATGCAATAAACTTAAAAACGCAGGTTGGTTTCCTATGGAATCTTCACAAGTTGTTGATGCAACAACAGGATTATTTAATGTTTGCATTCCACTTAAATTCTTAATGGGATTTTTTGAAGACTACAAAAAAATTATTTTAAATGCCAAACAAGAACTTATTTTAGTACGCGATAATTCAGACAAAAATGCTACAATTAATACTGCAGACGAAAATCCAAAAATTGAGCTTACAAAGCTAACTTGGAATATACCTCACATTTCAGTAGCTATTCCTCAAGAATTGGCATTATCTAAAATAATTAATAAGAATACTGATATAATAATCGCTTTCCGGAGTTGGGAACTGATTGAATACCCGGAATTATTAAAAACTAATCGTCATAACTGGCCTGTCAAAACATCTACAAAAGTTAATACCCCACGTCATGTAGCAATTGCTTTTCAAAAAGACTTAAGGGATAAATCGACAACTGATATGTCTCTATTTTCCAACGTTAAATTACGAAACATCAAAGTATTTTTACTCAGAGAGATATCCCTACAACGACCTATATTTAGACTTTGCTAAAAATAAATTTGCATCACTATACGAAATGTTTTCACAATTTCAAAAATCTTACTATGGATTAACACCTGAGCCCATTTTTTCTCCAAAGGAATTTAATACTTATGCTCCTATCGTATATATCGATTGTTCACATCAGAAAGAAACAATTGAATCCGGGCCTATTGTTATGAGAGTTGAGTTTGAATTACATGATGATCTTATAGACAAAATATCTGCCTATTGTCTTATTATGCATGACAAAGTATTTAGCTACAATCCATTAACCAAAAATGTTAGACAACTTTAAAGCGCATGTCTAATATTTTACATAAAATCAATGCTCTACTATTCTTTCCTACCATTATGGGTGAAGATCTAGAACTTCAAGTGTCCTACTTTTTAGAAGAGCTGAAAAAATTAAAACAACTACAAGAATATTCTGACAAGAAATCTATGATTAAATAATTTTCGCTTATTAAGTTATGAGGTTATTATTGGCAAGATGACATCAAGTTCGGATAGTGGTTATTCCAGTGACGACGAGCAGGTAGTTGCACCAAATGCGCAACATAGGAGTGTACGCAGACTGCGTAGGTTGAGATATTGCATCGTGCAATCCTACGTAAAATGTTGGACGTTCAGCTTGTGTATGCACTGCTATTGTCTTATTATTCATGAGAGAGTATTTAGCTACAATCCATTAACCAAAAATGTTAGACAACTTTAAAGCGCATGTCTAATATTTTATATAAAGTCAATGCTCTACTATTCTTTCGTACCATTATGGGTGAAGAACTGGAACTTCGAGTATCCTACTTTTTAGAAGAGCTGAAAAAATTAAAACAACAACTACAAGAATATTCTGACAAGAAATCTATGATTAAACAATTCTCATTTTTGAAATTATGAGGTTATTAATTGTCGATGTGCAGGGATTTAACATAGAAAATAAGAAGTTTATTCCCAAAGAGTTGGCTGCCTATGATGGAAGCAAGACTTGTCACTATGTTTTTAAAGCACCATTTGATCTAAAATACCTGCCACCTGACTTACACAAACAAGCTGTGTGGTTAATGAAAAATCATCACTGTATCCCATGGAATGAAGGATATACACCAATTCACAAGTTTTCTGAAATAATCAAGAATTTAACAGAGAAAGTAGATCATGTTTATGTGAAAGGGAGAGAGAAATCCGAATACATTCGAAAATATTCATTAAAACCAGTCATAGAACTTGGTGAAAATCCAAAATTACAAGAAGAAGAAGCTCATTGTTTTTATCATTCTAAATCACCATGTATATGTGCACTTACTAATGTATACAATTTATATAATAATAATTATTTAATGATTGAATAACACATAAATGAAATAAAGTTTTTTATTTTAAAAAATTAGGTTGAATTCTTGAATAATTTCAGGTGACAAAAATTTCTTTACTTCATCCAAATGCTCCTCAAATCCCATTTCCTTTATGGTTTGCAGAAAAGTTCTTATATCAGAAGTATGTAAATATATGTTACAGGCTTCTGCAGCTTTTTCATACTTTCTTGCCATATCGATACATTCCTCATACGTATAGAATCTTTCGAATCCATACTCGGCTTCATGCTCAGCATCAAATTCTAAATTACTAAAGTGTTGTGCTAGATTCTCTATAGCACTTGTTAGGTTATATGCTACCCGTTCACGAACATATGCTAACCACATCTTGTTGGAGAATGTTCAGACTTAAAGTAAGTTCAGAGCTTTAAATATTAATTTAGGAGGTGGGAGGAATAAAAAGAAAAATATATATTTATAAATTTTTATTTTCAATACAATTTTTTACAAATTCATTACATGCAAATATTTCTACATCCTCCACAACACAATCTGAGTAAAAGTTTAATAATTCTAAAACACAGCAAACATTTAAACTATTTTCCATAGGTGAAATAACATCATATACATTTTTTAACAAATCGCCATTTTTCATAGAGATTCCACTAACTAAAATATTATAATATTTGGAAAATTCCTGGTTTTTTAAGATATCAAAACGATATTTGATTAAATTTGTCAAGTTCACTAATTCATTTATGGTGTCACCAGCTAAGAAAACTTCATTACCACCATCTTGTGTAATCTTAATTATTCTTGCATCCCCAATAAACACAAAGTGAATCTCATAACCATTTCCCTTCATGGGTTGCCACCCGGTGTTGTTGGAATAAATAAAGCTCAACATAATTCCTTGATTATTTAGGAAGGAAATCCATTGATCTTCATTAAAAATCACATTTTGATTGTATTTGTATCCACAGAGTTTAACAACAGGAATATATTTTCTCTCTAAGGAAAATCCAACGCTGACCCATTTGGATTTGGATTTGTTTATGTAGTAGATGGATTCATTGATGAGAGCTGCATTGCGCTTCTTACTAAAGTCTTGTTGGTTTCCTGTTGGTTGATACATTTTCAGATGCTTGCTGGAAATAATGTCAGTAGAACTGTGGGTGACTGCTTAAATAGACAGATGTGGTAGTGGGGATAGTAAGCGTGGTAGTGGGGATAGTAAGAGAGGTGGGGGGGATTTAAACACTAATCTTATAGATCTAAACATCATTTAGCGTCAAACCATGAATGAGTGTAAGACAGAACTTTTTATCGACATTCAAGGATATAACTGTTCCTTTGGATACATTCCAAAAGAATTAGCGATTTACGATGGGATTCGTTGCTCAAATTATCTGTTTAAATCGCCATTTCAAAAAAATATGTTATCTGCTTCTGATATCAAACTGGTTAAATGGGCCGAAGAGTATCATGGACTAAAATGGGAATTTGGAAATATAGAACTTAACGAAATTGATGATATTTTAAAGCATGTGTTAGAAGTTTACCAATCGTCAAAAATTTACGTGAAAGGGAATGAAAAAATAAACTACTTAAAAAAGTTTTTGGATGAAGATTTCATATACGCTATTCCCATTGGTCAAGAACCAAAATTAAGTAGATTTAAGAAAATTCCAGAATGTTATTTTCACAAAAATGTAAATCCATGGCATTGTGCATTAGCAAACGTAAAATTGTTATATAATTATAGACATTGTTATGAATAAAAACCTTTATTTTTTATTGACTCCAGAATTTTATTTATAATACAAATATACTTTGAATAATATATATCCCATAGTACATATAAACACTACTAACAATATACTTAATAGTACTATACACACATTTACATTGCATTCTTCTATACAAGATTTTCTATACAACTGATTCCATTCCTGTGTCACTCCTGAAGTTTTATTGAAATAATATAATCTTAACTTATACTGTACAACGGTAGAATTATTTATAATATTATCATCGATTTTGTAGGTAAATAAACCATTATTTATATTCATTCTTTTCCATGTTGAAGGCCAACTATCATTATTTACATTATTAACAGATAGACAAATAAATGCTTCTCGAACATTAGGATCAACTTGTATGAACAAAGTATTGTTAAGGAATGCTGATAGAAATATAACTCCTACTGGTAGCAGAGCCATTTTCAAAATAAAAGATTTTTCCAGGGTTCTTATGTTTTATATTCATCATGAACTAAATCTTTTAGAGTATCAATTACATTATTAACCATCTCATCGTCAGTCTTGGATTTCTCATCCAAAATACTTATATGTTTGTGTCCCCAAGCTAAAGTTCTAAATGAATCTCGAATTATATAGCGTTTATCATCATTTGGAGACAAAGCAACCTTAATTTTTAATTGTGTAAACATATCATGTAAAATGGAATGAAAGACATTCATTTTTCTAAATTTGGTTTCCGAATTTTCCACTACATCTTTATAATCTTGTTTAGTAATTGAATTTTGTATTACATATTTTTTAACTCCCTTTGCTTTTTTTTCGGATTTATTTTCTAAATTAACACAGTAGGCTTTAGCTCCCGTCCCATAAAAACTTAAAATTGGTTTGCCCGCAAACTCATCTTTCATTCGTCCTAATACAGAATTGTTCCTAGTTATATTATGTATATTATTTTCACTATAATTAGAAGTATCAAACTTATCTAAATTGTATTGCATGTCTTTATAAAAATTTTCCGTTTTTACGTTTAAAATTAAACTATCTGTATCCGTATATAACAAAATTGCTTCGTCTCCATACTTGCTTTTAATATAATCATAATAAAAATTATATAAAACGGTTTTTGATAATTCCAAGACTGTGAAACCAACATAAACCGGTTTGTTGTAAGTTAGGATGATGCTCTGATTGGATTAAATTTATTTATGTTAAGCTCCAAATGTAATATTTTTTCCAACGCCCATCCTGATCCATTTTCTGTGAATATTGAAACTTTTTCTTTAATTTCAGACAAAAACTTCTTATAAATATCAGATAAATCTGTTGTTGAAGTTATGATCTTATTTTTGGTATTAAACGATTTAGTTTCGATTGTCTCTTTTGTTTGTAAGAGATATTGACCAAATAGTTCTACATTAATCTTAACACACCTATGCTTAGCTAACTGTTCTGAAATTAAACTAATAAACTTTTGTTTCACTTCTTCAAAAAAATCATCGACATCTACATACTTTTTCGATGGGAGCAGCATGTAGGACACAATCCTGTTTTTAAACACGGAAGTTAAAATTTTCACTTCATTATCACTCTTAAGTTTACTTTTATGTAAGTTTGAACGTAAATGGGCAGCAAGTTTATTTTTCACATACCAAGTATCACAATCTTTACATCGTGATAAAGTAAGTTTTGGTATTGGAGGTCTATCTTCTACTTTGGGTCTTTTCAAGGGTACATCACATACCTGGGTATTAGCCTTTCTTTTTTCACGAGAACAAGATGGTCTATATTGACATGATTCTCTTTGATGTCTATACACATTTGATTTCTGAGTAAAAGTTTTGTTACAATCACTGCACTGATACATCTTGAGAACTGAACAAAATAGCAGAAAAGACTGATACTTATTCAACAATTCTTTTATAAAAATTCTTGCGATATTTTAACTGACCTCAGCTGACAGCAATTTGCAAACTAAACAATGATACCTTAATATAATATCAAAGCTAAGTCAACTAACCACTGAGGATACATAACTAACAAGGAATCATTCGGTATTGCTTTAAATATGGAGTGGAGGGAAGCGGTGGGGTATGGAGAGGAGAAAGTGGCGGGGAGAGAAGTGGGGTAAAGTGGTGGGGAGAGAAGTGGGGTAAAGTGGTGGGGAGAGAAGTGGGGTAAAGTGGTGGGGAGAGAAGTGGGGTAAAGTGGTGGGGAGAGAAGTGGGGGGTTTTGGAATGGTGAAGAGTGGTGGGATTGGGAGCTTCCTTGTATTTCGCGTGTCTATTTCCCATTGGGAGCTTCCTTGTATTTGGC
>CAXARB010000105.1:62500-75000 GCA_963971165.1 Philopedon plagiatum | reverse complement strand
TTTCTTTAATTTGAAAAATTTCATTTGACCAGTTTGGTGTATATCCCTTTTGAAAAGCCTCCCTGTATTTACTAACCCTAACATAATCCCCTTGTTTAAATTTTGATTTTCTGGGGTCAATTGTTTTTATATTATTATAAGTTGATTTTAGAACATCTTTTTCATTTTCTTCATTTATATCAATAGGTTTTAATCCTGTTATTCTATGTTTAGTTGTATTATACTTAAAAACAATATTATTTAGGATATCCAACCATTTATAATTGCCTTGCAAGCTAAACTGTTTCCACATGAGAGTTTTTAAAGTTCTGTTGACCCTTTCAACAATACTTGCTTTGACTGTGGAAAATGTACTGTAGTGATTAATGTTATATTTTTCCATTAATTTATTAAAGTTCTTGTTGAAAAATTCTCTTCCTTGATCTGTATGTATGTTAGTTGGAGGCGTTTTCGCAAGCTTTAAAATTTTTTCCATAGCTAAAGTTACTTCCTCAGCAGTTTTTCTTTTAACAGGTTGAACCCAAACATATTTGGAAAATGTGTTTATAACAACTAAAATATATCTATATCCTTTATTTAGTTTTGCATAAGGTATCATTTCCACCAAATCTGCTTGCCATAAATCGTTTAAATTTTTAATAATAACCCGTCGTCGTCTAAAATTTTTTCTAGCAGGTTTATGTAACTCGTTGACTAGATCTTCCTTGATGTTGGTTTGTTTACTCATGACTTCTAAATGTTTAGTTTGTTACTTCTACAGGACATTTTATTAACAATTCACCATAAAAATCTTCTAAATGGCTATTTTCAGGACGATGAAAAGAAAGAACATCCCCTTTTTTTAACCGAATACCTACAGGGTCAGTGATCTTTTTTCCATTAATTTTTAAAAAAACATATTTTTTCGGGTATTCTCCAGAAATTATAGTAGCAGATTCCATAGGAAAAACATATGTAATTCGTTTGTCTTGTAATAAATGGTAAACTCTATCGGACAGAGAGTAATTTCCCATAAAAGGTAATACCAAATTATAATATAGTTTAACAGCACTAAGGTCAACAAGTTTTATAATGTTATGTTCTTTATTATCTTTGCCAAAGATGTGGGAACCAAACTTGTCAATAGACATGGTTGTTGCCAGCGGTAGAATAAGGAATAAACATGTGAGAATTAGTATTATTTTTGCTTCTCTTAGTTCTTCTAAAATAGATATTATTTCATTTTGATGACCAGTATGTCCAGCCATTTGCGATGACATCAACAATTTCAATCTATCTATGATTTCGTTTGGATCGTCATAATAAACGTAATCTAATTTCTTTTTTGATAAATTTAACATAGCTCCCCCCTTTCCACTTTTTGTAGACAGATTTCTTGTAGAACGCGGTCTTTGTGGAGGTAACAAACGCGAAGTACTTGGTAGTATTGCACGATAACCTGTCTCTGTTGTGCTTCCACGTTTTAATATACCTTTTTGTAATAAGTAAGGTTTAACTATTGTCAAGTATTTAATGTCGGTCGAACCTTGAATTTGACTATTAGGATCAAAATTTCGTCTATATGCATTTGTCCTATTCAAAACATCCATATAATTTTCCATATCATTTGATGTATAACCAACAGGTTCTTTTTTAAAAAGAAGCTCATACAATCCAGGTGTTCCCTCATACCTAACTCCTTCAACTTTAAAATCTTTTCCTATGAAATCCACCACAGAATTAGCAATCTTATATTTATCTGCATCAACATCATGGCTAAACCCATATTTGTTATCAAATTTGCCTTCCGTGTCTTTTATTAGCCCATCCACGAAAGGTCTTAGAAGTGAATGATATGCTTCCAAATATTCTTCATAAGCAGGTGTCCTTGTTAATTCTAAAACATATTGTCGCAACTCACCTATAGTTGGTTCAATTGTTGTTTCAGGGCTTGATTCTCCTAACTGTTGCGAATCGTCAAAAAATACTTCTTCATCTCCTAAAAGTGAGGGCATGTGTGTTGAAAGATATTTACTATATGCATTTGATTTCCTTTGATTGACCTCTGGCGTAGGAAATTGAAATTTTGGGGTCGAAACTAATTGTGGTGAATATACTTATTTTTTAATGAACGGTTCTGTTCTAATTGTCTGAATTAATTCATGCAAAGGTTGAGTTATTGGTTTAAATTCTTTTTCCATACGAATTTCTTTATCAGATAAATCTGATTTTAAAGCTTTATACTTTTGTCTAACGGCTTGTCTAGTTTTTACCAACTCTTTCGCTGTTTTTTCGTCCATCTTTACAAAAGGTAGGTTGTATACTAGAAAATTATCATTGTGTCAGAGAGTTATATAGTGGAAATAAAATTATCAAATCCTTTTCTATAGCGGCCACCATTAAATTCACAGTCTTTATCAATAACGACAAAGTCATATTTATGTTTCCAAAACATTGAACACAAGTTTTTAAACTCTTGAAAGCTCATGTCACCATTTACATGATCATCATATATATATTTCAAGTTTGTAGCATCCTGTTGAAAAATTACCAAGAGGTTGGCATTATCACGTATAATTTGTTTAGGGATTGATGAATATGTTTGACACAAATAAAAACAATCTGTATTTTTATGACGTCCGAAACAAAAATAATCCCTCATTAGACTTTGATCAGTGCATACTATATCATCAAATACAATCAGTGAGTTTGGTTTTATTTCAGTGGGTGAAACAATATCCTCAGCGTTCGATGATTCAAAATAACCAATAAACTTTAGTGGATCAAAAAGCCTTTTTAGATATTCATATTTTGATTGATATAAGGATTTTGAGTACACATATATGTTTTCAAATCTTAATCCATTAGGGTGTGTTATAAGAGAAATCATAACATTTGTCTTCCCACAACCCGATGGTCCTACTATTAAACATCTTTTACAGTTTCCACCAAATAATTGTCCATGTTTTCGATAATTATCATGACATAAATCAAAATTTTCTATCGGTAAAGAAAAATCTTGTTTTTTGATCTTCATTGTTTGAACATCGCTATTTAAGTAAGGTTATTTGCGTTTTTGAATCATTTATATATAATGATTAGACATAATAATGTCATTCACTGCGTGGAAGGACAGAGAACAGGTAGTGGTTTATTAAATACTCTTATTAATAAATTACCAGTAGAGCTCCATATTCCTTCTTATAACTTTTGTGGGCCTGGTACAAAGTTAAATAAAAGGCTTGCTCGAGGTGATAAGGGAATTAATTTATTAGACGAAGCTTGCAAAGAGCACGATATAGCATATTCGAAATATTCCGATTCAAAAAACAGAAACGAGGCAGATAAATTATTAGCTAAAAAGGCATTTAATAGATTTAAAGCTTCAGATTCAAATCTAAACGAAAAACTGTCATCCTTGGCTGTGGCCGGAATCATGAAAGCAAAAACAAAACTCGGTATGGGAATAAGAAAAAGAAGTCATAAACGCAAGAAAGGAGGTCAAATATCCTTTCACCAAGGTGTAAGAAAAGCACGTGAAGAGCTGGTTGGAAAAAAGTTTGCTAATATAAGAAAAGCTGTCAGCACAGCTTTATCGTCGATTAAAAAATTAAAAATAAAAGAACCTAAACAAAGAATTATTCCAATTCCAAAAACTGGTGGAATTTTACCTTTAATACCTATTTTTGCTGGTTTATCTGCTCTAGGAGCCCTAAGCGGAGGCGCTGCTGGCATTGCACAAGCAGTAAATTCTGCCAAAAATGCACAGAAGAAGTTAGAAGAACAAACAAGACACAACAAAGAAATGGAAAAAATATCAATTGGAAATGGTCTTTATTTAAAACCATATAAGAAAGGGTGTGGTCTATATTTAAAACCATATTCAAAAAACTGTTAAATTTGTTACCTCGCCGACCTTTGACAAATATAGATTTATTAAAGTATGTCAAATTATTAAAGTTGCCACATTTTAGAGGTGTCTTTATGAGAAATAAGTTACCCAAAAAAATAAAAAAATATGAAACAGGTATTATAAATTTAGATGACGATATGGGGGAAGGCACTCACTGGACAGCGTATGTTAAAAATAATAATAACATAATTTACTTCGATAGTTTTGGAAATTTACGACCGCCAAATGAAGTTATAACTTATTTCTATAGCGATGGTAGCAACAACAATATTAAATATAACTATGATAAATATCAATCTTTTAATACCTCAACTTGTGGACAGTTATCATTACAGTTTATTTATAATAATGTGTAATTGTGTTTCCATTTTATTCTTATTACGACCATCATGTCGTTTACTATAGCTCTTTCCGCAAATTCAGCTATACTTCAAGCAGATTTCCATCCACCTATTTACTTAGATCCTAACACTTCCTACGTTGTCGGACTTACCAACTTTGAAACTTTTAATGCAATACCAAATATTGATAAAAGTAATAGTAAAGTAAATTTTGGAAAAAATAATGAATTTTTAACAATTCCTACGGGAAGTTATGAAATGGACGATGTTAATAAATATTTACAGACTGAATTCCAAAAAAGAAATATTTCATTTCACCTCTATGCAAATAACAACACATTAAAATCAACAATAAAGTCTACTACAGATATTATTTTTAAAGATGGAACAATAGGAAAACTTTTGGGTTTTAATAAGGGCATTGTATCTGGTGATGGAGTTCCAAGAACATCGCAAAATCCAGCAGAGATTATAAAAGTTAATTCTTTATGCATAGACTGCAGTATCGCAGAAGGTTCCTATCTGAACGGAAAGCCAGTACACATTATTCATCAGTTTTTCCCTAATGTTAGCCCTGGATTTAAAATAATAGAAAGTCCCCAAAATATTATTTATTTTCCTGTTACAGTAAAAGTAATAGATAAAATAACAATAAAGGTAATAGACCAAGATTTAAATATTGTTGATTTTCGAAACGAAACTGTAACTATAAGGTTGCATATAAAAGAAGTATAATGGTTATCCTTTATAATAGAAAAACCTTCAATTTACCCACAAAAATTAATAAAAACTATAAGAAGACTAAACATCGTAAACCAAAGATTAGTAGAAAGAGAAACACACAAGGGATAACACCTGAAAATATAAGCTTTTTGAAATCTCTAGGTTTAAAGGTTTTAGTATAATGGATATCCTTAACGTAGCAGAAGGTCTTTTCATCGATAATTCAATTGTGCATTCCGAAGTTCATGGTTATGAACCATACCTACCTACAAAATTGGGAAATAATGATGAAATTATAATACCTGTTCATGAAGTAGACAAGTATACGCTTCCTTCCGAAAGCTTTCTTTACATAGAGGGTAAACTAACAAAAGATAATAATACTATCTCAAATACATTAAAATTGATAAACAATGGGATTGCATTCCTTTTTAAAGAAATGCGTTATCAACTAAACGGTGTTACAATAGATTCAGTTAGAGATGTTGGGTTAACTTCGACAATAAAGGGATACATGTCGTATAATAAAAATGAATGTAATAAACTTAAAAACGCAGGTTGGTTTCCTATGGAATCTTCACAAGTTGTTGACGCAACAACAGGGCTATTTAATGTTTGCATTCCGCTTAAATTCTTAATGGGGTTTTTTGAAGACTACAAAAAAATTATTTTAAATGCCAAACAAGAACTTATTTTAGTACGAGATAATTCAGACAAAAATGCAACAATGAATACTGCAGATGAAAATCCAAAAATTGAGCTTACTAAGCTAACTTGGAATATACCTCACATTTCAGTAGCTATTCCTCAAGAATTAGCATTATCTAAAATAATTAATAAGAATACTGATATAATAATTGCTTTCCGGAGTTGGGAACTCATCGAATACCCAGAATTATTAAAAACTAATCGTCATAACTGGCCTGTCAAAACATCTACGAAAGTTAATACCCCACGTCATGTAGCAATTGCTTTTCAAAAAGACTTAAGGGATAAATCAACAACTGACATGTCTTTATTTCCCAACGTTAAATTACGAAACATTAAAGTGTTTTTAAACTCTGAGAGATATTCCTACAACGATCTATTTTTAGACTTTGCTAAAAATAAATTTGCATCATTATATGAAATGTTTTCACAATTTCAAAAATCTTACTATGGAATAACACCTGAACCCATTTTTTCTCCAAAGGAATTTAATACTTATGCTCCTATCGTATATATCGATTGTTCACATCAGAAAGAGACAATTGAATCCGGACCTATTGTTATGAGAGTTGAGTTTGAATTACATGATGATCTTAAAGACAAAATATCTGCCTATTGTCTCATTATGCATGACAAAGTATTTAGCTACAATCCATTAACCAAAAATGTTAGACAACTTTAAAGCGCTAAACTATATAAAATCAATGCTCTACTATTCTTTCCTACCATTATGGGCGAAGATCTAGAACTTCGAGTATCCTACTTTTTAGAAGAGCTGAAAAAATTAAAACAACAACTACAAGAATATTCTGACAAGAAATCTATGATTAAACAATTCTCACTTTTGAAATTATGAGGTTATTAATTGTCGATGTGCAAGGATTTAACATAGAAAATAAGAAGTTTATTCCCAAAGAGTTGGCTGCCTATGATGGACACAAAATATGCCACTATATCTTTAAATCACCATTTGATATAAAATACCTACCACCTGACTTACATAAACAAGCTGTATGGTTAATGAAAAATCATCACTGTATTCCTTGGAATGAAGGATATACACCAATTCACAAATTTTCTGAAATAATCAAGAATCTAACAGAAAAGGCGGATCAAGTTTATGTGAAAGGGAGAGAGAAATCCGAATACATTCGAAAATATTCATTAAAACCAGTCATGGAACTTGATGAAAATCCATCGTTACAAGAAGGAGAAGCTCATTGTTTTTATCATTCTAAATCACCATGTATATGTGCACTTACTAATGTATACAATTTATATAATAATTATTTAATGATTGAATAAAACAAATAAATATATTAAAGTTTTTTATTTCTTATAAATTAGGTTGAATTCTTGAATAATTTCAGGTGACAAAAACTTCTTTACTTCATCCAAATGCTCCTCAAATCCCATTCCTTTCATCGTGTACAGAAAAGACTTTAAATCAGAAGTATGTAAATATATGTTACAGGCTTCTGCTGCTTTTTCATATTTTCTAGCAATATCCATACATTCCTCATACGTATAGAATCTTTCGAATCCATACTCGGCTTCATGGGCAGCATCAAATTCTAAATTACTAAAGTGTTGTGATAGATTCTCTATAGCACTTGTTAGGTTATATGCTACTCGTTGAGATGTATATGCTAACCACATCTTGTTGGAGAATGTTCAGACTTAAAGTAAGTTCAGAGCTTTAAATATTAATTTAGGAGGTGGGAGGAATAAAAAGAAGAATATATTTATAAATTTTTATTTTCAATACAACTTTTTACAAATTCATTACATGCGAATGATTCTACATCCTCCACAACACAATCTGAGTAAAAGTTTAATAATTCTAAAACACAACAAACATTTAAACTATTTTCCATAGGTGTAATAACATCATATACATTTTTTAAAAAATCGCCATTTTTCATAGAGATTCCACTAACCAAAATATTGTAATATTTGGAAAATTCCTGGTTTTTACGATATCAAAACGATATTTGATTAAATTTGCCAAGTTCACTAATTCATTTATGGTATCACCAGCTAGGAATACTTCATTACCACCATCTTGTGTAATCTTGATAATTCTTGCATCCCCAATAGACACAAAGTGAATCTCATAACCATTTCCCTTCATGGGTTGCCACCCGGTGTTGTTGGAATAAATAAAGCTCATCATAATTCCTTGATTATTTAGGAAGGAGATCCATTGATCTTCATTAAAAGTGACATTTTGATTATATTTGTATCCACAGAGTTTAACAACAGGAATATATTTTCTCTCTAAGGAAAATCCAATGCTGACCCATTTGGATTTAGATTTGTTAATGTAGTAAATTGTTTCATTGATGAGAGCTGCATTGCGCTTCTTACTAAACTCTTGTTGGTTTCCTGTTGGTTGATACATTGTCAGATGCTTGCTTAAAATAATGGTTGTAGAACTGTGGGTGAGTGCTTAAATAAGCAAGCGTGGTAGTGGGGATAGCAAGAGTGGTGGGGGGATTTAAACAGTAATCTTATAGATTTAAACATCATTTAGCGACTAACCATGAATGAGTGTAAGACAGAACTTTTTATCGACATTCAAGGATATAACAGTTCCTTTGGATACATTCCAAAAGAATTAGCGATTTATGATGGGATTCGTTGCTCAAATTATCTGTTTAAATCACCATTTCAAAAAAATATGTTATCTGCTCTCGATCTCAAAATGGTTAAATGGGCCGAAGAGTATCATGGATTGGAATGGAATTTTGGAAATATAGAACTTAATGAAATTGGTGATATTTTAAAGCATGTGTTAGAAGTTTACCAATCACCCAAAATTTACGTGAAAGGGAATGAAAAAATAAACTTCTTAAAAAAGTTTTTGGATGAAGATTTCATATACGCTATTCCCATTGGACAAGAACCAAAATTAAGTAAATTTAAGAAAATTCCAGAATGTTATTTTCACAAAAATGTGAATCCATGGCATTGTGCATTAGCAAACGTAAAATTGTTATATAATTATAGGCATTGTTATCAATAAAAACCTTTATTATTATATATAAGTTTTGTTATAGAATTTTATTTATAATACAAATATACTTTGAATAATATATATCCTATTGAACATATAAACACTACTAACAATATACTTAATAATACTACACACACATTTAAAGTACATCCTTCTTCTATACAAGATTTTCTATACAACTGATTCCATTCCTGTGTCACTATTGAAGTTTTATTGAAATAATATAATCTTAACTTATACAGTACAATTGTAGAATCATTTATAATATTATCATCTATTTTGTGGGTAAATAAACCATTATTTATATTCATTCTTTTCCATGTTGAAGGCCAACTATCATTATTTACATTATTAACAGATAGACAAATAAATGCTTCTCGAACATTATGATCAACTTGTATGAACAAAGTATTGTTAACGAATGCTGATAGAAATAGAACTCCTACTGGTAGCAGAGCCATTTTCAAAATAAAATATTTTTCCAGGGTTCTTATGTTTTATATTCTTCACGAACTAAATCTTTTAGAATATCAATTACATTATTAACTTGATCATCATCAGTCTTGGATTTCTCTTCCAAAATACTTATATGTTTGTGCCCCCAAGCTAAAGTTCTAAAAGAATCTGGAATTATATAGCGTTTGTCATCTTTTGGAGACAAAGCAACTTTATTTTTTAATTGTGTAAACATGTCATGTAAAATTGAATGAAATATATTCATTTTTCTAAATTTGATCTCAGAATTTTCAACTACGTCTTTATAATCTTGTTTAGTAATGGAATTTTCTATAACATATTTTCTAACTCCCTTTGCCTTTTTTTCAGATTTCTCTTCTAAATTTACACAGTAAGCTTTAGCCCCCGTCCCATAAAAACTTGAAATTGGTTTGCCCGCAAACTCATCTTTCATTCGCCCTAATACTGATTTATTCTTAGTTAAATTATGTATATTGTTTTCATTGTAATTAGAAGTGTCAAATTTCTCTAAATTTTCCTGCATATCTTGATAAAAGTTCTCAGTCTCTACTTGCAAGATCAAACTGTCTGTATCCGTGTATAACAAAATTGCTTCGTCTCCATACTTGCTTTTAATATAGTCATAATAAAAATCATATAAAACGGTTTTTGATAATTCTAAGACTGTGAAGCCAACATAAACAGGTTTATTGTAAGTCACTTTTACTCTTTCCATTTGTATCGCAACCAAGTTTTCATTAAAGACCAAACGATTTTTAAAATTTGGTTTAGCAATCAATGTCTGCGCTCCTTGTTTTTTACCAATATTCTCCCAGTGTGTGATTAATCTAATGTCAACTCGCTTGTCAATGTTTTCTAAAGATTTACCGTAAATGGCATTATTAAATAATTTATAAGTATCCTTTTCCAACTTATTTTTAGATTTGTTCCTCATTTCGGTATTTAAATCGATGTATGGTTTAAGAAATGCAGCTTGTTTAAATTTAATAACTCTATGAATTTTAGTTAATTTTAATCCATTTTGAAGCACCTGCTTCAGATTTCGGTAATGAATAACATATTTTTCTTTATGGTTTAAATTACATATTAATTTCTTTTGTTTTGAACCTGGTGCACAAATATTTTCAGCCAAAAAAGGTAATTCGTTGTGTTTTACATGTAAATTTTGAGGATACTTTAAATCTACTTCCAAAACATACCCGAATTCAGCATCATCAGATATAGACATCACATCAAGGGCTTCAATTTCTTCATCGTTCAACCAAGAAAAATCACTTACGGGGAGACATTGACTCATACTATGTCCATACAAGTTAGTGGCATCCAAATACATTATAAATGAATTTGGTTTGCTTGTATCATAATTTTCCAAGAATTGATTATTAGCTTCAGCTTTTCGAACGCTGCAATGACAGACGCCACCTCTTATACTATTTTTAAAAAAATGTATCATATCTATATCCGTTAATAATTCTAATTTAACATCAGTCATTTTTAACATTGAATCCCACGTTAAACCTGGTAATGTGTAATACTGTGCAGGATCTAGCTTAAAGTTATTTAAAGATATATTTCGAAAAGCTTCAAAGAAATCTGTTAATATGAGAACATCTGACAATAAATAAATTTTGGTATAATCCATAAGATTTTGACAATTAAATAAATTCCAAATAGTAATTGCTCTATTGTAATCCGATGGACACATAGGCTCATCTTTAAGTTTATCATAAAAATGTTCAATAGCTGGGAGTTGATTTTCATGTAATTTTTCGAAAGAATCAACATAGGAATAGGGATAAACACCTTTTTTACGAATTTCATTGAACTGGTTAGGATCCTGAAAATATTTTTTTATTTCTATACATTGATTTGGTTCCAAGCTTTCACCAAGCTTTTCCAAGGAGGAACCAACGAAACGGAATGAATCTAAAAATCTCATTTTAATAAACAGATTTTTTTCTTTATTATCCTTGTCTTTTACTTTGTCAACCAATATGGATTTTGAAAATGAAATATATTTTTCTTTGGTTTGTGCAAGTACATCAATATTATCTTCTTCACAGCACAATTGTTTAACAAATAAATGACTATCATAACCAGTTAAATTATGGAAAAAGATAGGTATAAAATTTGGAATTTTAAAATTTAGATTGCAGATACTGTGAGCTGCATTTCGAAATTTACCAGTTAAATGATCGTGATCCCTTACTTTTTCATTTTCTTCAAGTTTTTCGTTACAAATATGACAAATTGTGCTATTTTTATAAGCCAGCTCTTCCTCATCTGATAAAGGAAGCATTTTCACTACAGGTTTAAGATGTTCATTATAAATTCTATGTACATGACCTTCAATTCGTTTACAAAATTCATCAGCTGCATCTAAACCAAAATATGAATCTAATACCGACAAAGAATCATCATATGAGCACTTAATGAAATAACAAAAAGCGTATGGTTCGTGTTTAAATGTATTTAAAGTATAAGAATTCTGTTCGTTTCCCGGTTCTTGATGCTGCAAAGGTTTTAAAAAGCATTCAAAGTCTGCATATATGACAAATGGAACTTTTAGTTGTTTTTGAAAATTTTCAAACTGTAAAATATTTTCTGGTATATGCTGACCGTACTTATTTATTTTAATGTCATTAGTTGGAACTTTTGTAAACAAATGATTACAATCATGTGATTGATGTTGTTTTAATTTTTCCATTGATTTAAAATACACTAAACAACCATCACAAAAATACTTTTTTAAATGATTTTTATTTACTTGTGCTGATACTAATCTAGACATGTCCTTAATCCAACAATAATGATTGTTTTAACCTTCACTTATCAACAACAAATTTATATGCGCTGGAAGTTTTTTACTGATGTAATGAAGAGGACCAACCACTTCATACTTGAATTTATTATCTTCATAAACACTCTCTAAACCGTAAACATTTATAGATATTTGATTAAGCGTTTCAAATTTATGTATATCTTTCAACTTTACAGGAAACTCTATTCCTTCAAAATTTAAATACTCAAAGAAATTAGGGTATGAACTTGTTCTGTCAACATTTGTTTCAGCAGGAAACAGTGCACTTATCACACTCCATGCAAAACAATATGAATCATTATTTTTGATATTAATAACAGCGCGTTTATTTGCAATTTGTTTTGGTAATGGTATATACGATGAAGCTCTAATTGGATTAAATTTATTTATATTAAGCTCCAAATGTAATATTTTTTCCAATGCCCAACCTGATCCATTTTCTGTGAATATTGACACCTTTTCTTTAATTTCAGACAAAAATTGTTTATAAATATCAGATAAATCTGTTGTTGTTGAAGT